>VYXF01003595.1:145890-169869 GCA_013397295.1 Polioptila caerulea
TTGGAAAAGACCTCTTAGATCACCAAGTCCACTGTTATGCTCTCACCACCATATTCACCACTAAGCCATGTCCCAGGTGACACATGCACTCAACTTTTGAGCACTTCCAGGGACAGTGATTTCACCACTTCCCTAGGCAGCCTCTTCCACTGTCACTTGGGCAGTTTTCCCTAGACAAGAAGGAAACCCAGCTATATCAGTGGTACTGGAAGTCATAAGACTATTTCAAAACCACCAGCAACCTGCCTGGGTAAATTTCTATACACGGTGAGATGGTACAGATTAGCTCTAGGAAGCGTAGGAAAATAATTCCTTTGTAGCATAGCAATGTCCAGGCCGTTCTCCAAAGTTATAGCCAAGAAATATGAAGTGTAATTGCTGTCGTGTTGGAAATCTCTATGGTTTTTAGGAGGGAGAGAGAAAAAAAAGTATAGGTTGTTAAGTGGGAAGAAGGACTTTTTCAGGTGTTGCCTGTGCCTGTAAGATTCACAGTGCCAGCTTATTTTGGGGTAAGTCACATTCAAGTGTTCTGGAGATTCTGCAGCTTAAACAGTAACTCTCTGGAATTGTGCATTTAATGAGCAGAAAAGGAAATACAATCAACAGCGTTTTATATGAGATTTTTCATCTCCGCCAAAATAAAATATCGGTTGCACTTTGTTTCCATTGTTATGCTATGTATTTGGAAGAAATACATCTTCATATTGCTGCAGACTCTTTCCAAATACTTGCATTGTTTACTTAGATATAACTCTTTTATATGAATTGTTGATGGGTGCAGTATTTTACTCCCCTGAGCTATTTATCTCAGCATTATTATTAAGCATAATGAGAAAAAATATGCAAACCAAACTATCAGAAAGGAGGAAACCTGACTTCTGAGTATGGCAAACACTGAATGCCTGCAGCAACCAAAGCCTTCTGCAGGAATTGCAAGTGCTCAGCACAGGTGAAGAGAAAATTCTTAGTGTCTTCTGAGAAGTTTGGTTTCTGCTGACTTACACCAGCTTACTACCTGTTCCTTGCAGGCATGGCAAGTATTTTTAGAGATGTGTAGGTCACATACTTTTTTTAATTTGTTGGCAGTTTGTTTTCTGAGGTTCATGTCTTCACTTCTTTTTACCCTTGCCTCTGATTTTGCCTGTGGTGTGGGGTACTTGGGTGGGAAGGACTGACAGAATATGGATAGCCTGTGCAAAAGGCAGTCATAAGTGTTAATTACTAAGTTTGGTGTGAGGCTCCACTTTACGATTTTGCTCATTCCAAATCACTGGATTCCTTTACCAGGATAGAAGCTTGCTTGTTTTCTATCGAAGACATCACAACATAGCAAGGATTGTCCCATCAGTTCCACTTGGTGTCACATCAGTTCTGTGATAGCAACTGCTCAAATGGAAAAGTGATAACAGAAAAAGCATTTCTCGGTTTTTAGTTTTTTTGCAGTGATGTATGTGTGATTGAAATGGGGGAAGATGAGCACCATGAAACCAGCTAGCTCAGTAAGGCCATCAGCTAGGAGGCTGGGAAAGAAGCATGAGGAAAACGCATTTTTTTCCACAGTGGACATAGAACTACTGAAGGAAAACATCAGGCTGATCGCTTCTTCACCCTGATATTTTCAAAAGGGGTTTGTAAGGAGCTGTGATGTGTAAGTGAGTAGTAGAGAGCCATCTCTTTTGCTGATTCTCCCTGTGAGTCCTACTTGGTTCTGTGGAAATGAGAAGTCATTTTTGCCTCTTTAAACACAGAGCATGAAGTCCATCACTGGTATTTAGGAATAATTTATACTTATCCTTTGGTGGGTTGTATAATCAGGTCACAAGAAGCAAGGCATATCCAAATGCTCAAGGGAACAGGTGTCTGGGAATACTTCTGCTGTGTACACTGTAACATCCTTGCTTTTAATAGGATTAGGTCAATATTTTCATCTTCCTTATGTCTTTCCTGACTTTTTTTTTTTTTTTCAATTCCTTACTAATCACTTAGAATCATAACCCTTTCAGTGGCAATACAAGTGCTCTTTTGTGTTTGGAAATCTTCTCAAAAGCCATGCCTTAGTTCTCGGCTTTCTGACCACAGGTCAGTTTAAAATGCATATTTGCACTCAGAGAGGTATATTGTGACTTTAAGCTTGACGCATTTTTCATTACAAATTTAAACAAGCTTGACTTTAAAATAAAGTTGCTGCATTTTAATAAAATGTTGTAAGAACACAGTGTCCCTTTCCAGTGGGGCCACAGAGGTTTAGTAATCAGCATTACTTTTGGGTGAACATGTGTAAAGGCAAGCATTCTACTCACTCATTCTGCCACAGCACCAGTCCTCTTGTGCATTCTTCCTGCTGCTTGGAAAAGGTGGAGCTTATCAACAAAGATTAATCTCTTCACTGGCTGTTACACATCTTATTTTTTTCAGTGTCATATTAGATATTGCTGACTTTCCTTTGTCAGGCAGCTTCCTCTATATGAGCTGTAAATTCTAGCATGCAAGGAAGGTTGCACTTGTTCCTGTGCATGTGCACATCTGTGTGCATTTATTTTGTGTCTTAAGGGGGTTTACTTGATCAAAGGTGCTTGACGAGCATTGAAAAAGGTGCCTAAGTGGGATGATAGGGAGAGCTACCTGGTGACTGCTTAGGCAGAATATAAGAAATTAAACTCTTTTTTGCTTTGCCTCTTCAGGGAACCTGGAATAGGGCTGAAGAAAGAAATTGTTATCTCCAACAAGACCCTAGAGGGCTTAGTTTAGATGGGATGGGGACAGAGCTCTCATGGTGGTGTGCATCACACAGCAGAGAGGGACCAGATCCACAGGTTTGTGTCATCTCATATTGAAGGCTGAGATGTAGCTAGGAAGATAAGTCTGTGGCCCCAGGGCAGCTCCCTGTTCAGCCTGGATGTAGAATGTCAGAACCATGGGATATGTCAGTTTGGAAAGCACCACAGCAGGTCATCTGGCCCAACATCCCTGCTCCAGCAGTGATGTCCTAGAGCACATGGGACAGGATTGCCTCCAGATCGTTCTTGAATATCTCCATCTAGAAAGAAAACCTCCTCCACTCAGAATTGTCCATGTACAAGCAGAGTGCCTGAAATCCATGGAGCACTTGATGTTCCCATGAACATATGGTGTTCCCTGTACCTGTATGTGAGCTTTTCAAAGTTAAGAACTCTGTTGGGGTGAGCAGATTGGTGTCTAAAAAGGGCTGATCATACTTCTGTGTTCATTCACTGAAAAGCTCAGAGCATCAGTGGAGGCTAACATGCTTCTGCCACTCCCTACAGGAGGACAGAGCCGTGCATTGATACCAGACTATTCAATTTGCTTTGGTTTTAAGAGGGTAATCCCAGAACATATTTTATATCTGCTTATCAGGCTTTATGGTAGTGGTCTGTTGAAATTTACATTTCCACCTTTGAAGATGGGTGTGTGTGTGGGGGTGTCTGTGTCTGTGTGTGTGTGCCTAATGACAAATATGTATATGTGTGTGTGCATACATGTATGAATATATAGAACTTACTATATATAAGTAAGAAAAAAATTAATTCGGTAAGGAGGGTAGAAAACTTTTAATAATGGGGAACATTGTGACTGAATTTTAAGCCATGGCAGCCAAGAAATTCAAAGTTATGTTCCCTGCAGCAGCAACTGTAATTTGTCTGCACTGGTCATAAACAGGAAGCGTAAATCTAGAAGCATACACGCTAATACAGGAAACTTCATTATGTGCATGGGGGTTAAGCTACAGCTGTAAATTTGCAAATTTGAATTTCATGCCTGTTACGTGTTTAAATTTCCTATGGTAACACTGAATTAATGTAGTTTCACCATGGAATATATTAAGAAAGATTCAGTTATTACAGGACTGTAGTTTTCATTTTGATGAGAATATGATGTTGCATTAAAACTGTATAGTTTATGCAACTATAAATAGATATTTCTCCAAAACATAGGCAATGCAGGACTGTTAAAGTTTAGCAGCCATAGTGCTGCTAGGTCTCATATTTTTCTCACTTAGACTGGTGATGGCAGTAAAGCATGGCTGACTTTTTAATAGCTTGGCTGCCGTGGAATTGCTAACCCAGTTTCTGGTACGTGTCGTCGTTAACCTTGCATTTGTGTCGCCACTCTCAAAATACAAGTACAGCTTTTTCCTCTGCTGTATTTGTCACTCTTTTATTTTGTCCCATCTGCAGCTGGCAGCAGGGAAGGAATGGAGTGAGCAGCCACAGCACAAAACTTCTCCTGTCCCCTGGCCTTGTTGCATGGTTACTGCATCTGGGGAAAAGTGGCTTTTTTCCTAATGACAAATATTTGTGGAAAGTGCTGGTGTCCATCCTGGTTTTTGGCAATCTGGGATAAAGACGTTTCATGGCCCTGTGTGAGTTATTCACTGGCACTCACTATGCATTATTGCCAGCTGTTTTTACTGGAGCTTGGGAGGTTCTGCCCTCAGAGGAGGTTCCTCTCCCTTACAGCTATGAGGTATCCAGGTCCAGCCCAGCTGATGATCCTTTGCCATGTGTGGATGAACAGATACCACTCTTATGGTGACCACTTGATTCCTGCTGCCAAAGCATCCAGAGTAGTGCCTTGGTGTGGCAACATACCCAGAGCCCAAGTATTTGCTATTTTATGCTGACAAATGAGTTCTGGTAGATCTTGTTGATGCTTAAGACGGCTGTCCCCCAATGACTTGAGTCGCTGCAATTCTTCATCCAGCACATATTAACATAAACCAATGAGAGGGGAAATTTTCAGCTGGCTACAGCAAGCTGTGAATTGCAGTGGTGAAAGAACAGGCACATGTTGGTTTTATCATCTGCTGCAGAAGCAGTAATCTCAGACAGAAAGGCAGAGCAGAGAGGTGGAGATGAGGAATGCCCTAAACTATCACCAACCCGTATGAAAGAGTAACAGCCCTGTGTTTTTAGTGGTGCACTCCTCAGGTGCATCTAGGCATAGACAAGGCAGGCTGGCAGAGCAGGTTATAGCACTGGTGTCCAGCTACTAATTTCTACTAAAATTAGCATGCTGAGAGGGAAAAGCTTGTAGTTTTAGGAAGTACTTGGCCTATTTATTAGCCAGAGAAATAACTTTTGACTAATGACTAATAAACATATATCATTGAGACTGGATCACCATAAACTTCTATTTTATTATTTAAAGAAATTATTGTAATTCAGCACTTCTAAATGCTTTCACCTTGGGTGATTGAAAAATGTGATGTCATTATTTGCAATATTTTCTACAAAATGGGTTCAATTATAGATAGTATAATTTCTGGGAAAGCATTTATTTTCTGACGTTGTTGAAAGTGTCAATGATAGTAGGCTGAGGTGTTTGAAATGGAAAGTAAACAGAACATTTAAAGTAGCACTGTGGTGGCATAGGTCTGATGGAACCAAAAGGAGGGATGCAGGGGTGTCTGTGCATCAGCAATGCTCACTGACACACTTGGCCAGAGCCCTGAAGCACCACCCTGCATGTAGGATCAGTTCTACCATTTCCTGGACTTCTTTTCAGTTCCTCAAAAACCTAAGGGGGTGATCAGGGAATGGAGGAAGAAACACTAGGGCTTCCAGGCCTGGGTAGCATTCTAGGGCTACCCAACACACAGCCTGCAGAATCAGATGTGTCCTGGTAGCTTCTCCAAGCATTGTGCTGGAGGACTCCTAAGCCATGAAGAGACTGTAGCTGGAAGTGGTGGCTGGAGGTGACAGCACAGTAGAAGATTTAGTGGGAAGAACGCATTTCTTTCAAGGGGAGCCTTTGAAATGTCTGTCAATTCAGAAGGAAATGGTCTCCAGAGTTGGCATTTGCCTTGAACTCGAAAAAGGATCAAAGGCAATGGACTTTAGACCAGTCTGCTATTAAAGAGCAGGAGAGTTTAGAAAGGATCAAAGAATGGCAAAGTGGTCTGTTGGACCACAGTTTGTATTTGCTGGAGTGCCTGAACACAAATTTAGGAACTTCATTTTGGCTTGCCAATTAGAGACTCTTTAGTAGCCTATTCACATTTTAGGTGTAGCTAATAAACTGTTATGTGACTCATGTAGCTCTACAACAAACAGATCGATACATTTGAGAACTAGGAATTTTATCCTTATACTAACTTTTGTGTTGATATAAGACTTACTGCAATGATATTGACTGCAGCCAGGTGGTGAAGGGACAATATAATATGGGATTATTGCCTTGCCTTTTACCATAAAAGATTTTTCTGTATTACAAGGCTCTGAGAAAAGGTTAGTGGCTAATAATAAAAAGTTATGCGTATGTTATAAGCATTTGTCCTTCCAGTCTTTGTAACACACACAAGCATACACACACAAAATTCCAACAATTCTGTATCCACGCTAGTGACACTGAAGAGGAAAAGCTGCACACACAAGAAATTAATTCCCTGCTTTCCATGGGCAGGCCATCTCCAGGGGAGCAGGGCCCCATCACATGTAATGGCCACCTGGGAAAACAAACTCCGTCACTCCACATGCCCCCCTTCTCTCTTCTTCTTCCTGCTTTATATACTGAGCAGGATGCCATGTGGGCTGGAATATCCCTTTGGTCACTTGGGGTCACCTGTCCCAGCTGTATCTCGTCCCAAATTCCCCATCTTTCTTGCCAGTGTGGCAGTATGGAAAGCAGAAAAGGCTTTGGCTCTTTGCAAATACTTCCCAGCAATAACAAAAGAATCTCTATGTTACCAACCCTGTGTTCAGCACAAATCCAAAACACAGCCTCCCTGTGATGACAATTAATTCTTGCCAGAACCAGCATAGGATGTTTCTGAGTTATCTGAACACGTCATTATTTTTCTTTATTGTCCTTGTACCTGTCTGAATGAAAATAGATGTCTCATCATGCTAAGACTCGTGAGCCACATCTTCTGGTTGAATGATTAAATGTCTTGAACCGTGAGTTCAGTGAGTTTTGTATTAGTCCTGCCAAGCTTAGAAGAACACCTGCCAAGGTGTTCAGTATATTCCTGAACTGTAGCAGTGGTAAATAAAGTGGTAGATAGGAATGAGGTGAAAATATAGGGGTCTACTGCAGGATTATAACTTTATTTACACTAACACGTGTATCAGGTTGTCCGAGGAGCATCTCCAGCATTTGCAGCTATGACTTTTGTATAGCAGACATTTGCATTTCATTTATTAGTGTTTTATCAAAAGCTCTTTTGTAATGGATTTGTTGTGTAAATTTCCTTTTTTTAATTTGATGTACAGGATATGAATTCATTTGACAAGTTTATTCCTTTAACAAGTTCAATAATCATTTGCAATTCACAATTTTATTTGCTGGGGGGCTTATTAATTTAAAAATTGCACTGTATTCCTTATCAGATATTTATTGACTACTGTACACTCTACAGAACAGTATTTGAGTAAATCAGAATGCTATAAACTTGTCTTATTAACAGGTTTATTGCTTTAGCAGGTACTTACTTATGTTTCCACTGCTCCATCGTAAAACATTCACAGCCATTCGCACATTTTTGAGTGAGATATTATATTGTATAGACCCAGGTGTACACATGGGATGTCTGGTACATATAAACAAAATAATAAGATAGATGTTTTATCCTGAAGACTCCAACAATGTTGTGCAAAAGTACTTTTTTGTAATGCAAGGTAGAAGTACTGTCTAACCTAGAGGCCATGAAAGGAGAACATTACCATGTTCTGTTCTTCAAAGGGAGAAACATCTCACCAAAGGTGAGATATGAAACCCACAGAGTCCTGTGAAATTTCATCAAAACTGGAAAGTTAATTGTCCAGTTTAATTCCTCTTTCTCTTCCTGTTTTTACAAATAACAAATTGCACTGTCTGCCCTCTTCATGTGTGCAGCAGAGATACCCCTTTATGTTTAAAAGCCTGTTGTGGTACTTGTGGAATGAATAATTATGTTAACAACCATACCTTTTTCATTGTTGTAGATGTTTGGATGTTTATAAAAACCACAGGAAAGTGAACTGATCCCTCTTTTTAAGCCAAAATGTGTTTCTTATAACATTTTAAAAAGAAGGTGCCTATGTATAAGACTTTGTTAAAAATTTGACAGTGAAAATAATATTATGCTGTGTAATATAAGAATCCTGTAAAATACATACAAATTTTATACCTGAATGTGATTAGAAGTTTTGAATCTACAAAAAACTGCAAAATGCTTTTACAAAGTGCAATTCCACACAGTTAAAAACCACCTTACATTATCTCTTCCTCCTAAACATCTCTGATGCAAAAGTTTGTTCACTGTTATAAAAACTGATTGTAGCAAACAAAACAAATTTTTCCTTCTGAATGAATAAATCCAAGTTGTTAGGAGGGGATCTTTAAAAGACATTTCCTAGTATAAAATCTTCCGTCTCAGTTGTTTATGAGGTCAGTTTGCACTTCAAAGAGCATTTCAAAAAGCCTCTAAACTGTGTACTTCGTGTGTTATGTAGGTTCAGAACAGTTGTAGATATAGTTATCAAGTGCAACCATGTATAAAGGTTTGTTTTTTAATTTCTTTTAGCCCCTCAGCAGATATCCACCTTTGATCAATGACATCTCCTTTTGGCTGCCTTCTGACACATACTCTCAGAACGATTTCTATGATTTGGTCCGAACCATTGGTGGAGACTTGATAGAAAAGGTTGTCCTACTGGATGAATTTGCCCATCCAAAGTAAGTAAAAATTTTTAACACTTTTTTCCTGTGGTCACAGTATAAATATTCTGGGAATATTTTAGTTCCATATACCAAGAAGTTCTTGATTCTTACAATATTTGCACATTTCATTTTTTAGCTCCAAAAAAATAATATTTTTGCAGCAAAAAAAAAATATACTTTTTACTTAAAAGAAATACTACCTAATTTTCAGTTTTCCACTAGTACTGAGCTTCTGGTATTCAGACTACCCCAATGCTTTGTGCTCAGGTTTTGACAGCAACAGTGAACGACTGCCTTCCTCAATACGTCTGGCAGTGCGTGACACTCCTGTCCATAGTGTGTCTGACATTCTAGTCCTGCTCTTTGCTAAGTGACTGATGTTTGTCTCCTTGTTCTCTTTCCTTCTTCTTCTAGTCCTGACACACTAGTAGACCTCTGCTATAACGTCAGTGCTAATAATGGTTTGTTGCAGAATGCTATTGTTGGTGTTCAGCTGGGAGAAAAAAAAAAAAAAGACCTTGTTCATTTCTTTCTGACACTTATTTATATGCTGTTGAACAATCTCTCAGGTTTCAGAACACCATATGGGTATAGCAGCACTGACATGACCAGGGAGTGCACAGGATATTTGTCTAACTGGTAATAACAGCTGCCTCAAAAACAGACAAGTATCAGCTATTACATATGTACTGTTTTTCAATTTGCTGTTTCCAAATCAAGAAGTAGAAAAGCTGCTGGCTATCCAGCTTTCTAAAACTGAGGTTTAAAATAATTTGTCTTGAGACTTTTTTAAGTTCTATAAAAAGGCAGATAATAAACCTTATTTGAAGATGACAGGAAAATGCTTCATGTTGTCTCCAACACCTATAGATTTTTAATTTTTTTCTTTCTACATCCAGATATTTAACCCTGTTGTTCTTTTGAATTTGATATGTGGTGCAGACCAGATGAATAGATTGTTCTGTGGCCTAGTTTTTGTGGCGTTTCAGTGGATTTTTATTTTTTGAGGTTTTTTTTTTCCTTTTTACCCTTTTTGTGTAGCGTTATATGAGACTGTTTGTGCTGTATGAAGAAACAGAAATGGAAATGAAATTTGTGTGGGCATCTTAAGGCTCTGAGTCATTAATTCTTGAGTCGTTCTCACATGCAAATCATGCAAAAGGATCTTAACCCTTTACTCAAGATGGTGTGTGCAGAAGAGGAATACAGGTTAGGATAAGATAATGAGTGCTTTTCAATGTAAAGAACAGACTATATCTTTCAGGGAAATTCAGAAGCAAGTTTATTGCAGGTACTGATAACTTCTTATTGTCACTTGGAGTGTACCATAGTATCAGTTACACAAGTACATTGAAGACACACAGATCCTCCTGTCTTCTATCATGATGGTTCTGATACAGTAAAATCAACAGTTTTCTGTAAAAACTGGGTTGATGAACCGCTTTCTGGAACTGGTCCTTCCATTCATTCATGCTGAAAGTTTATTGTATGTGTAACACCTCTTTGCTTATTGCCACTTTTTGTCTACATTCTCCTCAGTCCTACCAAACCAGCAATGATCTTCATTGTTACATCATCTCTTAGGGGAAAATCCTATGTGTAGTGCAAGCAGCTCTTCTAAGTCTGAAGGTTTGGAGAAATCTTGTTCCCTGCTTCCTCAAACAGTGGCAGTATTATTGTGTGATTACTCCCAGCATCTTACTGGGGAAACTCATGTACACTGTGACAGCCTGCCAGCAGCACTGCATCAGTCATGGCTCAACTCACAGGTTATGCTTCTCCTCTTGGCTGAGAATATTGTGTTCCATACTAGTAGAGTGGTGAGGTAGGGACAGGATTCACTACTCTGGGTTTCTGCTATGTGTGTTTTCGCCTTTGATATGCTTTGACGCATCCAGAACGTATTCCAGGGATGACAGTTGTTCCTCCTCAAGGAATACACCTCTGGTTCCCTGTGACTTCTGCAAATAGATGGGAAGGTTGATTGCTCACAGAGAATTGTCACACAGATTTAGGACCTTTACTAGTTTTGTTCTCTAAAACCATTTAAACCTCACTCAGCAGACATCCAAATATGTTTTGACACTATAAGGAGGATAATTTTCCCACCTTTACATCTGAAGAATTTTAAGAGGTGACACTAATGGATTGTTGGTAAGTGATGTTGTAGTTTGGTTTTTCCTCTTGGCTTTTTCGCCTGCAACAACAGTAAAAGAAGTCTTTTCAAAAGTCCCATTGAAAATCAGCAATTCCAAGGAGATTATCTACTGAATTAACAAGGAATCATAAATGAAGACTAAAACATAATGGTTGCTTTGCCCTTTCTTCTTAGAATGGAATGTATGCAGATATGTAACTAGAGAACTGATGATGTAAGCCACATAAGTAATTTTGTTTGATTTTTAAAGGCCTTGGAAGACTGACGTTTTGAAAAGAGTTTTCTACTTAGTCTTAATTCCTAGATAATCATCTTGTTATGGGAAAGATACCGTGGCTTCCTTAATTCAGTGTTGCAGAAAAGCCTCTGGGCACAGAAATTAACATAAGAGATCTTCAGCGTTGCTATGGATCTGTGTGTTACAGATCTAGGTACTTGTAATCATTATCTTGAATTTTTAGTGAATCTGCTGTGGAGGATGGGAGAAAAATGTCTAGGATTGGAAAAACTGCAGTGCTGCTGTTTTGAATGCTAGTTACTTACAAGCAGCTTAATAAGTTCATGCCTGTAGTTAATCACTTCTAAAATTTAAAACTCATATTTTTTTAATCCTTTAAAACACCAGTTTCATGAGAAATTAGGACATTTGGTGGTCTTATTTTCCTTCTTAAACTACTTTTCTTAGTTATAGGACTATAAGGATCTGAAAACAGAAAATGTTATATGAATAAAACTAATTTATAACACAAAAAGAGGTCTTTAAATTAAGATCTTTTATAGAGGCTATCTGTGTAATACTGTATAGTTGCCTTTTCTGTGGTTCAGAAACATTTCAAGATTTCACTGAGCTTTGGACTGATACCCATTCCCCAGTACATTGCAGTTATGGTGGCTATTAGCAGTGAAAATGTATTTCTCTACAGGGAAAGGAAAGTGGAGGCAGGAAACAGCATGGGACAAGTAACTGTTTAAGCAAGGAAGAGATGCCTGAAACCAAGTAAATCTCGATTATCTGCTTTGTAAGGTAATAATGTTGAGACAACTTTTAGGGAAGCGCAGGCAATTTAAAGATACAGCAGGAAGGAGTCTCATTGCTGAAAAGCACAAATTTAGGAGAATGCCAAGTTTCTGTACTGGGGTAATTAAGAACTGTTCCAGCCTGAACTCATCTTAGGTAAACTTAACTGAGCAAAATCAAAACACAACATTGAGGTAAACTGAGTAATGTGTGGTGTGTCACACAGTCAGGGTTTAACTTCATCCAAGATGAATAATGCAAAACATGGCTGTAAAACACCTGTTACTCAGGTATATAAAGAATCAGTCAGCATATGTGAGGGAAAAGTTGTAACTTTTCTAAGTGCCAAGGAAATTGAGTGAAACTGTGGTGGTTTTGGCAAGAACAGGAGCAGGCCATCTGTAAGAGAAGCAGAGAAGAAGTGTCTCTTTGCAGTGGGAAAATGTTAATTTTTTTTTTAATTTTTTTTTTTTTTTTGCTTGATGCAGTTTTTTGCTTGATGCATTAGCTTCAAAGAGTTAGACTTTCATACATTTGGATGGTGGAATATTTTTCTCTGTGCATGTTGTGTGAAGTGAGTTCACTGTGAACTTGCCTGGAGTTGTCAGATGCTGCATGAACCGTGTAACCAGACACTGGAAGGCAGTGGCACTGTTTGTGCTACTTGACTGAATTCTTTCAAATCCTTGGAGATCTGTAAGGACCTTTAAGCATTGCTGTGCAAATACACGATGAGTGAGGATTTGTAGCTGACATTTTCCCCCTTGGAACATTTTAGTGAACAAACATTTGCAAAAAAAAAAAAAGAGAATGTTTTGTACTATATGGATACTAAAAGAAGAGAAAAAAGGGGTGTTTCCCTTATTTTTTGCAATGGCTGTTTTATCCTCCATATCTTTAAGTTTAGGCCTTCTACTGCTCAACTTACCTAAGCTGTCTTAATCAATATGAATGACCTTCAGAAATTAAATCAGAAAGTAATCTCTTTTTTAATGGTCAAGAGTTCTCCAGTTTTGGATAGGAAACAGATTTCACAGGAAAAAAAGAAAGGATGGTTGAATGACAGTCAAAAGGTAGAAAGCTCTTTGCCCACTATGAATAGGCAAATCAAAACTGCTGCCATGCAGAGAATCCCAGGAAGAGAGACTTACATTCCTTCATTCGTACAGTCTTACATTTTGGTGACATTCAGATAAGAACCATGGCTACACACGTGTAGAATTTCAGGGATGGTAATTAAGCAAATCTGGAAAGGTAATAGAGGAAGTACTGGTTAATCAGACATGGTAGAATATGTGATAGAAGTGGCACAAGACGTTAGTGACCCACGTTGTCCCTGATGAAGAGGACAGACATAAGAGTCCAGGGGTGAGTACCTGTCCCCTACAATGCAGCACCAAAGACAGAATAAAGGAATGCTGAGGTTGTTTATCTTTGCTTTGGGCAAGACCTGCAAGTGTGTTTTTCAGCTTAGCATGCCATGTTTCTCTTGTGTTAAGTATCTTGTGTAATCCCATCACATGTGACAGCCTCACATCTTCATTCTGAAAATGTATTTTCTGCATTTTGCTGTGAGGTTGCTTTCCTATCAGTCTTTCAAAGTTAGTTACTAATATTTCTTAGATATTTCTTAATATTGTTAGAAAGATAAGGGAAGTAAGGAAAGAGATGGCTTCACATCTTCCTTTGCAAGGAAGAGACATAGGTAGTCTGAAAAAGTTATACAAACTTGTAACCAAGACATGCACTGTGTCCTCAGTGGTACTTAAGAGGTAAATTTTTAATCAGAGCAACTAAAAATATTCTGAAAAGGCAGAGTGGAGACAGTAAGGAGGAAAAATTGATTTGCTGCATTTTGACGGCTATGCTGTTAAAAATATAAGTGGGGAATAGGTAAGAAAGGATTTATTCTTGCCTTTGAGTCAATTACTTGTACATTTCTGGGGTGAGATCTGCACATTTGTCACAGTCTGTTAAATGAAGTGAAAGGAAATGAATTGGCTGCTGTGAAGGAGGAAGGTAGGTGCACTGTGGCACCATCTTTAGAGACTTTGGGAGTACTCAGACGACCCGTGTCTCTTCTTTTCCAAACAATAAAAGGAACAGATCTGACAGCAAAGAGTCAGATCCGATTGACTGCTGTGTTGTGTTAACGCATGCCCCTAGCTCCTTGTTAGTGTATAGAAAGTACAGTGTAAGAACATCACTTTCCAGATGCCAGATTTTGCACTTTTCCTTATCTACATGAAGATAAAATTAAATACTTTTAGGTCTGGTTTATTCATTAAAGCTGGCTTGGTTTTGTCTTGTGTCTTAAATAGGTGAATTAAGCAGAATAATTTTTAAGTGCTGCTTGCTGCTAGTATTATGCAAATTAAAATAATCAAGTCAGTCCCAAAACACTTTGTTCTTCAACCCAAACACTTTACAATTTGCTGAGGGATTCTTTGAGATTACCTTTAACTGCTGAACTGGCAAAGTCCCAGCAGCAGCTTCTCTGCAGAAAAAAACAACCCAGAAGCTGCTTTTAACAGTAGCTAGCAGTGGATTGGTTTATTAATGAACAGTGTTCTCCAGCTCTGGATTTTTTTCCCTTCATTTGGTCACATGAATGTAAGACTATAATATTTTTGAAATAGATGAAGTGTTCATGGGAGGCTCTGTCAAAGGATTCTCATTCATTTCTGAACCTTTCTTCAGCTGTCACAGCAGAGCATAACCACATGGTGGCTAGTTAAAACACTGCAGTAGTACCCCCAGTCCATCTTTTCACTCTCTTGTCCCGACCAGGATCAATGCCACATGTTTTTTTTCTTGAGAAGAAGAACCTTTTCTGTCACTCCTGCTGCAGTTTTTTTCTTGAGAAGAAGAACCTTTTCTGTCCTTCCTGCTGCAGTCATGCTGATGGCAAGGTTGTCTGCATATGCTGCAGCAGTGCCAAGCACAAATTCAGGCTGGGCAGAGAATGGCTTGAGAGCAGCCCTGCAGAGAAAGATTTTGGGTGTTGGTTGATGAGAAGTTCCATGTGGCACAGAACCGAGCACTTGCAGCCCAGAAAGCCAATTGTATTCTGGGCTGCATCCAAAGCAGCATGGCCAGCAGGGAGGGAGGGGATTCTGCCCCTCTATTCTGCCCATGTGAGACCCCACCTGGAGTGCTGCATACAGCTCTGGATCCCAACATAAGAAAGACATGGATCTATTAAAGCAAGTCTAGAGCAGAGCCACAAAGATACTCAGAGGGATGGAGCACCTCTCCTATGAAGATAGGCTGGGAGACATGGAGTTACTCAGCATACAGAAGTGAAGACTCCAGGGAGATCTTAGGGCACCTTTCAATACCTAAAGGGGGCCTGCAGGAGAGCTGGAGAGGGACTTCTTACAAGGGCACATAGTGACAGGACAAGGGGGAATAGCTTTAAACTGAGAGGCTAGGTTTAGATTAGGAAGAAATTCTTTGCTATGCAGGTGATGAGGTACTGGAACGGGTTGCCCAGACTTGGGGATGCCCCATTCTGAGAGACTGGATTGTTCATGGTTAGTGACTTAAACAATCGACCATTTTGCCCAGGTGTAGAGGGGCTGTGTGTATCCATCATCAGAGGCTACAGCTGAGTGTTGAACAAGATAAAGGAAGAGGCTGATAAGAGGCAAGGAATAATGCTTTTTATCATGCCAGAGTTCTTACACAAGTGGCTCAGCTATGAAAAATCCCTTCTGGAGTAGTATGAGGACATTCACACATAGCTTGAAGGTATTCATCCCTGCTGATGTGCCATAATTGCTGTAATGTCTTAGAAAGTGTCATAAACCATTAAACACTCCTGAAGTGTCCCCTGATCCAAAGTATTGCATCATCCAGTGTAAAACTCCCACCACAGGGGAGGTACCTGGGTCTTCCCACCAGAACCTGTGTGAATATAAAGCCACTGGACTCTTTTGTGACCATCCCCTCTGAGAAGATCAGAAGAGGACCAATGGGATGCCATCAGCATCCACAGTGGTGATTTTTTTTTTGACTGTTAATCTCTTTCTCCCCCCTCTCCCTCCCTATTTCCTATTTATTTGTCTCTCCCTCACATTTACTGTTAAATAAAATCTGTACTATTGACTATACATATGGTGTTGTTTGCTCCTTAATTCAGGCAGAAGATCCTCTCTAATAATTTTAATAACCATATTAAATAACATATTAATAACACCATCCCTGGAAATATTCAAGCCCAGGTTGTACCGGGCTTTGAGCAACCTGGTTTAGTGGAAGGTGTCCCTGGCCATAGCAGGTGGTTGGCAACTGGATAATGTTTAAGGTTTGTTCCAACCCAAACCATTCCACGATGGTTTTATGATTCTTTTGCCTTGTGGGTTTCAGCTTAGGAGACGTGTGTGTAACAGAGTGTGGGTGCATTTCACTCCTCGTGTATGTGTGTATCAGGCATTCTGTATGTGTGCCCCAGACCAACCCAACAGGCAGTGCTGTTTGCTTGGTTCACAGTCAGAGTGGCCCCAGCTACTCTTGGGGCTCTCCCTCTTTTCTGCCTTTTTTTTCTTTAGAACAGCAGCTGTGTGGAAATAGCTTCATTCTCACAGCAGCCCCTGCTTGGAGGTGGTCAGGGCCTTCCTGGCCAAATTAATTTAGAGTAAACACTGGGCAGCTCAGAAAGAGATGCTTTATGAAGACATATGGGTTCTGTTCATGTCCCAGCAGAGCTGAGATAAGCTCTCAGATGATAGGGTTTTCATCCCAACTGCCTAAAGGAAATTTAAAGGAGCCAGGAGTTGTGCTCCTATGTCAATAACTCCAAGGTAACCCTGCCATGCTGATTGATACATGGCTTCAGCAGATCCTGCACTCCCTGCTTTGTAGCAGTCACAATGCCCTGCTGTTCCCCACCAGGACTGAAGCTGTTGGAGTTTAGCTTCCCCAAATATCCTGCACAGTGACAAGGACATTCATGGAGCCCAGAGTACTCATCTGCTAGGGTTCATTGTTTTGAGTTTTTTGAGGGGTTTTTTTTAGGAAACGGAACTGAAAAGCTTTTTATTCTGCCTTTTCCTCTCCAGCAAAAACATTCCTGATTAAAATTAATATAGAGAATTAACTGAGTAAATATGCATATATATTTTGTTTAGAAAAGACTTTCAGATATTTTAGAAATTCCGAATTTCAAACACCCTTGTTCCAGCTTTTTTGTAGTACAAAATGGGATGAAGTCAGAGACAGCAAAAATGAGCATGCATTTCTATAGCACAAGGTAGAAAGTATTGTTTGATATGGAAGCAGACCTTTTCAGTGCTATATTTGTTATCTGTATATGTGTAGACTTGGAATCTGTCTGCATACTATTTTTAAGCATCCTTTCCAAAGGTTTTTAACTGCTTGGCCTACAGCTTTTGAATTCCTGTGTGGATTCAGATACTTAATTCCTTTGGGTCACTTTAAGAGTCTCCCAGATATCAGTTCCCTGTCCAAATCCAAGTGTCATGAAGAACTGTGGGAGAAATGAGAAGAGGAGCAGGGAAGTCTTTCCTGTAGAAAAAGCAAGCACTTGAACTGTTCTACAACAAAACAAAGCAAAACAAAACTACAAAATTTCTTGCTCTATACAAAAATTTAGTGAGTTCTGTGACTTATGTCATTTTACACAGCTCGTGACTGCTAGTTCAGATCTCTGATGCCAGTGTTTATCTGAAGACCATCTAACTGGGGAAGAAAAAAAAAAGAATAATCAGCTGACCATGATAGACAAATTCTACTGTCTTTGCTATCCTCAGTGTTCAGACAAACACTGTGCAAATAGCTATTCTTAATGGATTTCTCTTGAAGTCTGAGGTTTCCTTCAAACCGCTGTACTCAAATCAATTGTGGGGCAGACAGTGTTCTGCTGTACCATGCCTGGCTCTCCAGAGTCTTCAGCGAGAGAATTGTCTTTACTAACTGCAAATAATTTACTATTAATGAGCGACAGTAGGAGTCCCATTATTCTTTGGTGGGAGGCTGGTGGCTAACACAGAGGCTTGTGGGAGAATTGGTATTCAAGAGAGGAAAAGGATGAAGTAACCACAGGTTCCCATTAAAGAATGGGGAGAAACACAGCCTTCAAGTGTGATGTATCACTGGTGATATTCCATAGGAAGTGTAATCACCCTTCACAGGTAATGAGAAGAGAGGAAAACATAAGTACGTGAGCAACCAGAAGACAAGCGTCAAGTCCCTTATGTTTTCAGGCAGATGCAGAGGATAGACGTGCTGTGTAGAAAACAGATAGCTGGAGTCACAATGAATCATTTCTAAGAGGGTGCTCAGCTGAAGAGCTTAACCTTTCTTCATCATGTCAACCTGAAGTCAGCCATTCACCAGCAGTTCTCAGATGCAGCCCAGAAATCTTTGCCACAATTCCCAGAGCACTTCACAGGAGGTGTCACAGGAATTAGCACGGTGATTTATTGACAAGCAGTGGGACAGTGAAAAATGGCTAAAGGAGTCAGCTGCCAAGGATGCACAAGGGATAGCAATAGGCTCATGAGTGCTTCTGAGTTCAGAGAAACCCTAGTGACTTGCTGACCTTGTAGAACAGAGGTGGAGGCTAATTCTGTGCAGAACTGGTTTTCCTAGTCTGCAGTTATGAGCATACTAGAGTTTGAAAAGCATTGCAATGGATATGAGTATGTCAGGGAGGGAAAGCTTTTGTAATCACATTGGTTAGATGGTGAGTACTGTCCCTCTCTACTCACTGAAATTGTTTTCTCTGCCTGTGCCAGTGCTCTGACTGCTGCTGCCTGGGATGCTCATGGCTCGGCTCTGCTGTCTGTCTGAGGGCGGCATTGCATACCCTTCCCCTCTTGCCTTGGTCTCTATCCCTGCCCCATTCATCCTTCCACAATAACAGTACAGTCTGGGAAGTCAAGGTGGAGCAGTCCTGTCAAGGCCACCAGTGATGGATGATAGGACTGCAGGCTGAGAATCCCTGCAAAGGAATATGGGTGAGGAACAGAAATGTGTTCTGGCTGGTTGTCAGGTCTATACCTGAAAGTAGTTTTTCTTTAATACAATAGCTGTATTCCTCCTGTAACTTTTGTCCCTTTCCTCCTAAATCAGCTTTTAAATGAATGTTAGTGTACAAGTGTGGTATGTTTGTTTTCTGCAGTGACTGAGCAGTGTGGAGAAACAACACATCTGTAGCACATCCTGAGCTCTCTCAGATTCTCTTGAATTCTTGACTAGAGATCTGCATGGGAAGGTAGAGATGTCTCTTTTTGCTCATGACTTACAACAGTCTTTGTAGCCACAGAAAGTGGCCACAGTACCAAGGCAGCCACAGCACACTTTCCTTGGGGTGATGAAGGACTTTGCTGTCCTCTGTGTGTTGGGAATTGCATATGTGATGCCTGCACGTATTTGCACTCACCACAAAGCCTTTCTCAGAACTGAGGAGTGGGATAACAAGGTGGCTTGGCCTCTAATTCTTACACTAGATGCAGCTAAACATACATTCTATAAAGCTGCTAGGATAGGAGATGGGAGGAAAAAGTCCTTACATGCTTCCTAGTACTGCATGGAAGAGTGATGGATATAGCACTGAATAATTAATCCTAGTTTTTATATTTTATGGATCCAGAACATATTTTTTGTAGGGATAAATAAAGTCCTATAGCTAGGAAGAATTTCTTAAGCTGAATCAAAGCATTGTGTAGCTCAAAGGTCGCTTATCTCCATACTGGGAAATGTCAATATTTAGGCTGAGGAAGCAAGCTTTTCTTTAATTTCAGAATAAAAAAATGTCAGGATTCCTGAAGCAGATCACAGTATCTTCCCATTGTTTTTGTGCTTGATGGATATTTTATTTTAACCTACCAGTTAATTTTAAATAGTTCATTTTAATAAATTGCAACCAGCATCCTTTTCTCTGGCTAAATTAAAGAGAAATTCGTGGTCCTGCACACCCCGTAAGGTCTGTATGTTACAGAGATGGACCTGAGCTGAAAAAAATACATTTGGATGGTGGCTGCTGCCACACCAAATTCTTCCAGAATTCAGGTTTCTGCCCCCTTCTCTCAAATGCTGTCTGATAACATTAATATTAAAACTAACACCATGCATCTGATCTATTATTTATCAGGCATCACACAGAAATGCAAGAGAAGGGTGCCTTTTAAAAATCATTCTGAGGATGAAGAAAAGATTTATGTTTAGTATTTTCATGCCTATTAATACACATGTGGGACAGATGAATAGTAAGGAAAATAATTACTCTTCATTCTTTGTGAATGAACACCAGAAAGGGGATAGATGGAGACTGATTTAATGTAGTTCTTGTGGGTTTTTTTTATTCCCTTGATATAGGAAGGACTCATGGTTCCCAGCTGAGATATTGCCACCTGTCCTGTGGGACAGTGACACATCTGGCAAACCACAATGGAATTTTAACAGTTTAGGTCAGGACATTGCATTCAGTTGTGTTGGGGAGATGGGATGTGCATTGGGCCAGTGAAGCACAGCTAGGATGGAGCAGCAGATACAAGGTTTTCTTGAAGTCAGTGGCTAGGCTCAATTTCACAAAGCCAAGTGTTTAATTGTGTCATGTAGGCAGACATTTTTCTTAGTGTCTGCTAATGCAGATATTCCTGGGTTTGGCTTTATAATATGAGTCCTTATTATCAGGGCTTCTAAGTGTTAGCAGCTCCTACTGAAATCACTGGGTACTGTGGGAACTCATTTTCATTGTAATTAGGAATTAAAAAAAGCATCCATAGGGAAAATAGGGAAATAATGTATGTGCACACATTCTGTGAAAACCAAGTAGCCAANAGTAATTAGGAATTTAAAAAAGCATCCACAGGGAAATAATGTATGTGCACACATTCTATGATAACCAAGTAGCCAAAGGTGCTGCAAGTTTGATGGGCAAGAGCTAAAATCTGTGTCTGGTCAGACTATCAAATGGAGGAAATGCTGTGCTTGGTCCAGAAGAGCACTTGTTTGTTTGCCCCAGCTGTGTTTCCATAGTGTATGGCCAACAGAGAGCAGCAGCACCTTAGAGAGATGCTGCAATTATGGCTATTAGTTTTAATTGAAGAACTGTGTCCTTAAATCAAAGCTTACAAGTAATTTATTAAGGTCATTAAAGAAGGCGTACACTGAAGTAATGTCTTGCAGAGCACAGCAGTAGAAAGAAAAATACCATACAGGGGAAAAAAAAAGTTATGTATTTTAAGCTCTATGTTATAGATTGTAAATGAAAACACCCTGTGCAACCTGTCATCCATGGTAAATTACTATTCCAGTGTATTAGTTTGTTCCAACACATTCCACCAGTTCCACATGAACAGACTATTTTGGTGCTGGAAAACACGATTACTAAAAAAAGTAGTCTTGAAAATAAAATATGCTGTCAGCAAGTCACTTCTAGGTGATATTGGGAAAGATTAAAATACATTTGGAGCACTTTACTTTCTTCACAATCAGGGTTGGCACAAGATGAGCCTCCTGAGTGTCATCCCAAATAACTTTTTTTTTATTTTTTAAATGAAATCTGAAATTCTCAACAATTTATTTTTCTTTTTCCTGCTTATAAATGGGGAATTTTCCATATTGGGGAAAGGGATCATAATAGTTCTTGAAGAACCTCTCTTCTTTGAGTGACACTGAAACTCCCTGTGGCTTTCAGTGAGGCTGACAGTGCGACAAATGCAAAATCATGACCTCAGATCTCCATCCAAAGCCCACTGAAATCAGTAGAAGCCATCCCATTGACTTATGTGGGGTTAGGATCAGGCCCTTTGTGGTTTCCTTGCTCATTAAAACCCAGTCTGTCTACAGAGAGCACAGAGTAATTTTTCTTCGGGGAACCTGGACTTTATTGCCAGTGAATTTGGTTCTCCATTAAGAAATACGATGTTGCTAGAAATGCTCTTGTTATTCAGGAGGGAGATGTTGATATTTGCTCAGTAAAGTGGTAGTTAATAATGAGATTTGCATTACAGTTGCATTCAGAAGTCCTTCCAGTTTTCTGGCATTTAGGAACTACAGGAGGCACCTAGATGTTGTAGGAGTACACTTATACTGTGCTTAGCCACATTTTTATGCATTGTGAAAGCTACTCAAGTCTGACTGAAGCATCAATCATCCCCAACTTTACTAAGGACAATTGAAAATATAGATTTATGATGAAATATTCTCATACTGCAGCACCTGGCCAATCAAGCAGAGAACATGAAAGAGCAGCTGAAGCTGTAACTAGGCATGTGGAGATTTTGCTCACACAGGGCAATGTCAGCACTTGCAAGGATGGGGCTAGGAAGGAACAAACAGAGGAGGTAATCAGCCACCACTGACCTTGCCTTTGCCAAGTTGGACTTTGGCTTTGTACTGCAAGCACACCTGGTTTGTCTGGCTAGGAAATATTCCTTCATCATGTTGTTCATTTGCTGTTCACCATGGACAGGCACTTGGGGTGCTGGGAGGACTATCAGCTTTTCCATTACTGAAGGATAAAGAATACCGTCTTCACAAAGAATTGTATTCCACTGGGGAGAGCCTGTCTTAAAAAGAAACATATTTGCTTTGGAGGAGGACCTGTGAGTTTCCTTGAGTAGTGTCAGAAAGATGCAATCACGATGTTTGTGGTTTTGCTCTTACCTGTAGTTTGTTCCTATGTCTCAAAAAAAAATTTCTAAGATTAATAACTTTAACATTAAGCTAAAAGATGTAATGACAGAATGGAAAATAAACTCTCAGATGACTAAACAGACTAAAAAGCAAAGGCCAGTTTGCCTAAGTATTATTAAGCACTGCAACTGAGATTACAAAAAATTTACCTTTGCTGCGGAAGTTTGACCGCTCTAATCAAGGCTGCTTGATAACAGGCATGCCTTAAAGGATACACACATGCTTTCCAGGTGGAAGATCTGTCATGAAGCTCACACCTGTTGCCACCAGACAGTTCTGGTGGCATAACATGGAGTGCTGGAGTGATCTGATGAGTGTCCCTCCCTCTAGCTGGGTGTCATGTAGCCAGCAGTAGCACAACTAGGAGGCTACAGAGGGTGCTGTATGAAATCCTTCCTAAACTGTTAGGAAATGATACCTCTGTAACAGAACGTCTCCCTAATCCCTGTCTGTCAATGATTGCTTATAGTGGAATGGCAGGGACTGTTCACATACAAATCCAATTGCAGTTTAATCCTCTTGGTTCTTGTCATCACTAGTATTTGGTGGCATTGAGTCCTAAAAGTTATCCACCCATTCTTTTTAAAGTCTCAATTTGAAAAGTGATTTAGTTCTGTTTGACTTTGTAGTAGGAGGGCAAGGAAAAAAATACTTCTTAATTAACTTTCATCATACTGTGTATATTTATTTAGTCCTGTTGTTCTTTCAGATAAACAGCCCTGATCTTGTCAGTCCTTCCTAATTCAGTCATCTTTCTTGACTAATAACTTTTGCTGTCTGACTCAAGGACCCTTTATTATCTCCATAGATTTTTTAGATGTGGAGGTCAGAGTGAGCTGGTATCCATGGCATTGACTTTTATGCTGGCTTTTATGCTTTTATGTTATAATATTTAAAATGTTTTGTTTTTCTTGTTCCTTTGGGAAGATTTTAGCTTTTGTTTACTGTATTTGTGCTGAGCAAAATTCTTGATCTGTTGGGAGGTGGTGTGACAGGCTTTCCTGCAGTGAACTCTCTTACTACGTTGCTGGATTTTATTTCTATCTGTTTTTTGACAGTAAGTTTTGTTATATGGTTATTTACCCTTGTATTGGTTTTGCATGGCCTGTTTTTGGTAGTGGGGGAGGCACAGATGTGGCTTCTGTGAGAAGCTGCCAGAAGTCTCCACCATGTCCAGCAGAGCCAATCCTGATGGCTCCAAAGATCAATGTATTGCTGGCCAAAGCTGGGCCAATTAGAGGTGATGGTAACACCTCCATGATAACATATTTAAGAAGGAAATGAAAACAAAGTTGGGACACAGTTTGATTGTGGCCAGAGAAGAGCGGAGTGAGAACATGTTCATGCCTTGCTGTCCCTTCATGGTCACCAGAACTGATGCCTGTGAGAGGCTACCCAGAACAGAGGCTAGGCAGTGTTAAAGGAATAAAATAGGTGTTTATTAAAAGGCCTTCAAAGGATACACCTTTGAAGT
>VYXF01003595.1:169990-192572 GCA_013397295.1 Polioptila caerulea
GAAGGTCAGTGCAGAAGGAGGGGCAGGAGGTGCTCCAGGCACCAGAGCTGAGATTCCTCTGCAGCCTGTGGTGCAGACCACGGTGAAGCAGCTGTGCCCCTGCAGCCCATGAGGATCCACAGGGGATGTAGAGATCCACCCATAGCCCATGGAGGAATCCACGCTGGAGCAGGTGAATGCCTGGAGGAGACTGTAATCCTGTGGGAGACCTGGTGGAGAGAGGGGACCCTGCTTCCAGGCTGGAGCAGCCTGTCCCCAGAGGACTGCACCCTGTGGAAAGAGAGACCTACGCTGCTGCAGTTTTGGGAGGGCTGTTGCCTGTGGGAGACACACACTTCAGAAGTTCACAAAGAACTGTCTCCTGTGGGAGGGACCCCAAAGTGCAGCAGGGGAAGGACTCCTCTCCCTGAGCAGTGATAGAAGTCTTGGTTGATGAACTGACCACAACCTCCGTTCCCTGTCTCCTTGTGCTACTTGGGTAGGAGGTAGAGGTAGGAAGGATGCAGGGGTGGAGGGAAGGTGTTTTACTTCTCATAATCCTGATCTGATTTTGTTTTGTAATAAATTCGCTTTATATCTTCAGCTGAGCCTGACTGGTGTTCAGTGAGAGATCTCGCCTGGGTCTTATCTCAACTCATGAACCCTTCGTTAAATTTTCTCTTTTCTGTCCTGCTGCAGAGGGGAGTGAGTGAGCAGCTCTTGTGGGTGCCTGGCATCCAGCCAGCTTCAACCCACAACAACACTGGTGTTTTTTACCAATGTTTCTAGTCTAAGTCAAAAGCTGGACTGGATGTTGGGATGAAGAAATGGGAGTAAAGAAAAAGCCACCACTCATCTTAGGTAGTGTTGCCTCAAATATTTTATTGTCAACAAATGTTTGTGCTATGCTTGGAATGCTCCATTGTGAGGTCGTTTTCCTATCAGACTTCGTTTCTGTGTGTGTAGAAATGAGCACATGGGGTTTTTTTCTCTGATATCTCAGTGGTGTGTTTGCAACAGGCTGAGAAACGCTATCTAAATCATAAGTGGAACTGGTAGCAAATAAGAAAATTTATTAACCTGACACTTTTTCAGAGAAATTCCTGCCACTTCCTTAAGACAACCTAAGACCTTTTATCCCAGTGTTTACTGAGCTCAGACTGGCTCCTCAGTTGCAGCAGTGCCTATTCAGGTGCCTTTTCCCCTGAAATTACATTGAACTTCTGCTGAGGTGCAGTGTTTTAATGCCCCAAAAGAGCAACTAATGATGAAAGCATACCAAAGCAGTTTCTCTTCTGGTCTGGAAGCATTGAAGAGAATTCAGTTCTTTGTGAGCACCTCAGATCATCCCTTTGTCCCAGTATGGAGTCTGTCTCTCCATATTTTCCTGCACAGTTTCCAGCAGATGATCCTCCAACGCTGCTCCCAGGCTGTGGCTGCAGATCCCATCAAGGAGCAGTCTCTAGCAAATATTTTTTTGTTAGGTTTGACTACAGTATCAACATAGCAGATGTTGTCAAAGTAAATAACAAAGCCCAACCTGTTCCACGCAAGATACATCACTCTTACTTTATCCATAATTCCAAAGCCTCTCGGAAATTACAGTTCTGTGGCTTTTCCCAGTAAGTGGCACAAACACCTGAGCAGCCAAAGTTTCAAAAGTGATTTAACAGTTCCTTTTATTTTTTTAGCAATTAACTCTGTGAGCAAAATGCTGTTCTTTTAATAAGAGTTAGAAAATATGATACTAATCTTGCTTTCCAGGGGGCTTCAGGTTAAGCCACACTGATGTTTGAGCTCCTACGTTCTGAAAATGTGTGGTCACGTTCTGAGCATGTGAAGAAGCTCATCTGAGCTGCACCTGAACCTAAAATCTTCTGCTGGCACTCACAATTCCTAGCAGAGCTGAGATAAGCCCATTTTGGGATGCTTCTTTGCACTGTTTTTTAAAATGAGAGTGTACTCCCTTCTTATTGATAATGTTTTGGTGGATTTTAGTGTTTTCTTTCTCAGCATTGGCATTTGCCTATTTGTCTGTCTATTCCCCTCCCCTTCCTCTCCCCCCCAGTTTTCATTTTCAATTATTTTTGTTTATGTTGAACTTCTGCCTGCTCAGCTGCAGCAGAGCTCAGTTTTGGCAGCCCGCCTTGTGGTGTACAATCCTACAACTTCTGCTGCTGAGCAGCATGTTGGAAATCGCTTTGAAATAAATCCATGTTGGGCCAAAAGCAGCATCTTTGTTGTTACCCCCTCAGAATAATTTGGTGCTATAATTGGAATTCTCATTTGAAGTAAATAAACATGATGTCAGATCTATAGACAGATCTGGATGCACAGTCAGTCAGAGAGGGATGTGTGCATACAGCCCTCTCCCTGGAAGAGAGATGCATTTGCAAAGCATGCATGGCACTTCTGATGCCTTGGGGCAAGTTAGTGCTGGAGGAGAGGGTGGGCTGGAGGGTAGCCCCAAACCCCCCACTGGACCACCTTGAGATCTGTCAAAGGAAGTTTTCACTTCAGTGCTGCTCTTGACATGAATGTGGCCATAAGCCTCGTGTTGTTTCCATTCTCATCTTTGGAAAGGTTATACTCGGGTAAAAATAGGAATCTGTGGATCCACCATGCTCCTGATGCTTTACCAGTGCTTGGATGGCATGTGGGAAGGGAGATGAGGCTGTAGGCTTTCATGGTTCTCTCTTGTGTGTAGGCTGATCGCTGTGCACAGTCTAGGATTTCCATTTCAACAAGGATATGGAGGAAATTCAGAGAAAATTGACGGGAATAGTCAGAGCAAGGGAATGACTGAGAAAACCAATTATGGTAGAGACAGTTTTGTAGGTAAATAGAGAGATATTTAGAAAATGTGGGTTGGTTAGAGGGGAGTGGTAGAGAAGGATGGTTTCATGGCTTCTAGTACAGAAGGCAGCGTGCTTCAAGTGAAACTGCTAGGAACCAGCTCCACAGCAAGGAGATCCCTTTGCAGGAGGGTGACAGATGCCAGAGGCTCATGTGGGGAGACTGTGTGAGTTAATGCAGAGGAATATACTGACACATGAAAGACACACAGAAGCATCTCAGGAATGGTTTGTGTTGAAAATGGGCTGGAGCCCAGAGAGGCTCGTGCTAATACACATACACATCGATCCCATCTTTAGCTTCAGATGTCCTGTCCTCAAGCATGTTTAAAAGGGCATGGTGTGATGGGGTGTCATGGTTTGGCACTGGCCAGATGCCAGGCACCCAGTAAAGCTGCTCACTCATCCTTCCCTGCTACAGCTGGAAAGAGGAGAGAAGATTTAACAAAGGGTTCATGAGTTGAGATAAGGACCAGGAGAAAACATTCCAAGGGCTCGAATTAGAGATATAAAGTGAATTTATTACTAACATAATCAGAGCAGGATAATAAGAAGTAAAATACACTCTTGAAAATCCCACCATTTTTCCCCCCAACCCCTCACTCCTTCCCACTGACAGTGAAGGGGGACAGGAACATGGGGGGTTTGGTCAATTCATCACCTGAGATTTCTCTCGCTGCTCAGGGAGAGGAGTCCTTCCTCTGCTGCACCCACGGGAGACAGTTCTCTGTGAACTTCTCCAAGGTGGCTCCATCTCATGAGCAACAGTCCTCCCAAAACTGCTGCAATGTGAGTCCCTCCCATGGGCAGCACTCCTCCCAAAACTGCTGCAGCATGGGTCCCTCTCCCACAGGATGCAGTCCTCCAAGGACAGGCTGCTGAAATTTTTTGTTGCAGACAGGACAGGGCTGTGTAGACTTTGGTCTGGCCCAAAAGAGCTGTTCATATCCTCATGTATGGTGTGATTCAGTAACTTGAAATTGGTTTTTTTTTCTGGGCTTTGAAATCTGGGCATTTTTGCTGCAGGCTGCTGCCCATTTTCCCCTGTATCCTCCTATTGGTTTTTGATTTAAAAAAAAAAAAAAAAAAAAGATCTTCTGAAACTTGGTTGCATTAAAGTCTGATGTGTAAAAGCAATGCTTAAATCCACTTTATGCTTCTTTAATTGGGAAATGCCTAGGACACAGAGACTTGAAATTGCTTTTTCAAGCCAAGAACATGGTTGCTGTTTGTCTGTCACACCAGCAATGGTTCCAAGTGTTTTTGTGAATTCAATCAAATACAGTCTAGTGCAAGCCAGAAAAGCAAGGGATGACAAGGTACTGATGAGATAAATGTGAGGTGGGGAAGACCTGCAGCACAGCTGATTTGCAATTAGCATCTTCCCACTCCCTGTTGTCTGCCTGTCCTGCAGTTCCAAAGGAGGCAGAAAGACTTTGGTTTGCAAGGATGCTAGAGATGGCTGTACAAAGCTTAGGGGTTAGAGAGGGTTAGAGGTTAGAGGGTCAGGGTTAGAGAGCCCTGCCTGTGGTGGCGGCACAGGAGGAACAGGTCATGCCCTGCAGGCTTCTAAGGAAGGAGCCATTTAGCACAGCTTGCTGGGAATGGGGTAATGGCAGTGTTTCAGATTAAATGGGGGAGTAAATGATGGATGAACTGCATTGCCCAAAAAATACTGTATCACAGCTGTCCTGGCTGTGTCCTCAGGATCAACAGCTGTTGTAACAGTGTATAGTTATTCCAACACTGTCCCCTTTTCCTCCCTGACACTTTAAGTGCCCATTGTACTCCTGTTGCTCAGTGATGCAGTAGCACCTCTGAAAAAGGATGAAATGGCTGAGATTGCATTTAAAACATAACTGGAAATCCTTTTGAGTTTTGCTGTGGTTTATTTGGTTGGTTTTTAAAGAATCACTTTTCATTTCATTTTCTCTCTAAACATCTGAACAGGCTTATGCATTTCTTGAAAATAAAAGCGTTTCTGAATCAGTGAGGGTTTTTTCCTCCTGCTTTATCTGGCAAAATTCCTTCTTCTCCTTTAAAGTATTAGTGATTCATAGGCAAACATTCCTGAGGAACTGGGAATATCAATACTGGCATTGGAAAAAAATGAACTCCAGGAAGAGACTTACTGTCTTCTTCAAACATTAAATAAACCCACAGCTTTCAGAATTTATAAGATGAGCTTTTTACAATTGGGTCACTTTCTGTATTGCCTCATTTTGGTCTGAAAGAGGGGGACGCTGGGGACCTTGTTGAGTTGTTTGTCCTAGAAAGATGCTGCAGGATTTGTGCCAGACTGCTTTTCCCTGCAGCGGTCTGCAGAATTCAGTGTCTGCAAGCACAGTAGGGATGGATACAGGGGCAGTTTCTTTGCTTGTGATTTCGGGATCCCTCTCCCTAGTGGGACCTGTGGTCCCCTGACTGTTGTCCATGTGGTCACTGAACTCCTTATTCATTATGGTTTCTCAAAAGCTGCTGGCTTTCTGATAACATTTCTTATACAGGATCCAAAGATCTGCAGCCCCTCCACCCCCCTAGAATCAACACTAGAATCAACCCTTAGTCTATGGCTTGACTTCACTTCGTGCTTCACTTTGGGCAGTATCCTCTTAGTATTTTAACCACTATTTCCCAGATGAGTGTTCCACTGCTTGGTGCTCTCAATCTGAAAGAAATCTGTTTCTGACATCACCTTAGCTGCAGTCCAGGTACGAGGATGCTTTTTCACAACTTCCAGTGCAACACTATTGCATAGGAAACTACAGAGCCTGATGCCTGGAGACTTGGGTGGGTGTGTTCTTAAAACAGAGAGTTTGTGTGCGTGAAAGTCATGGAACTGGGAGAAAACAAGGCTGAAGGAGTTTTTTCTGTAACATTCCCATAAAACTGTCAAGACAAAATAATCTTTCCAGGTAGAACTTGTGCAGCAAAAAAAGAAACAACCCAGATTTATACACCATGAATTTAAATTTTACAGTAAACTTCTGTATTACATTTTTTATTAAATTGTGAGCTCTTTAAAGTGATTATCTTTGAACATTGATACTTTTCTATAACTTGGTTATTTTTTTACCTAATAAAATTCTGAAGAATTTGACGTTATTTCTTAGTGCTTAGAATTGTATTCCTAGTATTGCCATTAAAGTAAGTTGTTTAAACTATTCAAACTGTTTTACAAGTTTCTTCTCTTCACAGTTCTTCAAACCTAGATAAAATCCCTCTTTCTAGAAAACCTATTGCTGCAGAAGGCACATACTTCTGCCCCTTCCTGACTTATTTGCCAGCCCTTTCCCTACCCAGAGGCTACAGACCTGTTCCTCATTTTGGTTCTGTTGTCCAACCTTCTCCTAAAAGCAGAGTTGACACTGATTTCAGGCTTGGTCTCTCAGGGTTTTATCCAGTCTGCTCTTGGAAACCACAGAGGATCGAGATCACACAGCCTGTCTGGGCAAACTGCTCCACTGCTTGCCTGTCCTCATGGCAAAAAGTCTTTCCAGATACCCGATCTGAACTTCAGTTAATTAATCCAGCCTCCATCTTCCTTGCATTCTCCATCACTACCCAGTTTGTTTCTATATTAATTTATTTGCCTTTCATGCTGATCTCTATGTCCAGTTACATGTAGAATTTTCTCTGCAGTCAACATTTTTAATCAATTAGATCAGTCCATCATTACAGTGCAGTCCCTTAAACCTAGAAAGAGCTGAATGGGAATTGAAATATCTATTAGTTTAATGAGATGTAAATAAAATACTTGACCAGAATGTCCTTTCTTTGGAAGAGTTTGTTTTGTTTGGGCATGGGATCATCTGTGTCCTGGTTTGACTGTAGGTGGAGAAGGTGATGAAAATGAAACAGGAGCCCAACTGGTATGAAAACAAGGGGTATGAGAGCCAAAGGCACATGTGTTTAATTTCTCCATAAGGCTGAAGTTTTATTCAAGGTCTAGAAGTATGCAGGTGGATTGGGCAATCCATAATACAGATTCTCACCATCCTGAACAGGGTGACAATACCAGTTTAGTCCTTTGGAGAGAATAGCTTAGCATTTCAAATAATTTAATTGTCTTTAATTGTGCAATCAAAGTGTATCAATCAAGTGTGAAAAAGGGTTCAATAAATTAAATCATGAAACACTAAATTATGGAAGGATGATGATAGGTTAAATTTTGTCTTCTATTTCTCTTGACGACACAGAGAAATCTATTGATTGTGATGCTCAGGTAATTACCTATCAAAGTGATATGATAGTTTTAATGGCACATGATTTATTGTGTTTTCTACTTGAAAAATACAGTATATGTGAGAGAAAAAAATAACTTTTGCTATTTCATAGTTTTCATTAGCAATCTATTTTTATATGGAATCAAGAGGGCTCTTGTAAAGCTGGCCTCTTATATTATCCAGGATCAGATTTCTTGGTCATTTTTAAGTACAGCTGAGAATGTACCAGCAACAACATTGTCTCTACTGTCATTTTATTTCAACTTTTTTAAGTATCTCTGCATAGAAGAGTTTTAATGGGAGAACTTGCTTGTGATGTTTTGTCTTCAAGTTTTTCTTCCTCAAGGGAAGATTGTTAGTCTTTTAAAATGACATTACAAGGTGCTCAATAAGCAGCTTGGGAGTTAGAAGAAATCTGTGAGTAATGTTGGAAGGAGAAGAGACCTTTTGAGTAGCAATTTACTAGCTGTTTGTGGAATGCTGAGTTAATATAAAACTGTATTACTGTTCTACCAGTGCTAATAATGCATAACATTATTCTTCTGTATTGCATTTTTAGAATAATGTATGTGAACATATCAGTCTTCACAACATCCTGTGAGAGAGATAACTATCAACATTATTCTAATCCTCATAGTGTATTAAATGAGAATAACAACTGTTTCAAATTGAGAGCTCAACAAGAGGAAAAACAGCATATTTCCTACTGAAAGTCCTGTAGCAGGTTGTGGGATCATCCCATACATCTTTCTCAAGCCAGTTGTTACACGTTACCTTTGCAAAAACACCTCTTTCCATTCTAATCTGAAAATCTCCTATTTTGCTGAAAATTATAGAACAGCCCATGTTGGGTCCAACCTTTTGTGGGAAAGGGAGCCTAGATGAGGTTATCTAGTACACTGTCCAGTCATGTCTTGGAAACCTACGGTGATGAGGCCTTTACCATGCCTCTGGGGAAGTTCTTCCAGTAAATGGTTGTTCTCAATTTAAAAAAAAATTCTTTCTCCTATCAAAATGAATGATCTTGATAGAAGATCAAAATGTACTTCAGGAGGGCCCATAAATGGTTATACAGTAGATTGCTACATAAAAGAAATGGATGTTTATGAATCCATCTGTCTTCTCACGTGAGGAAGAGAGACAGAAACCACTGTGTGCTCTGCTGTAGTGCAGAAGTCCACAGGATTTCTGGGCTGCAGCTTGGATTTTGGTTGTTCTCTCCTTTCAGTCTTCTGCCCATACCCAGCCCTATTCCTGAACTTGAATCTCAAACTCAGGAAAAGCTATTGCATTTTTGTCAAGTTCTTGATTTTATTTAGCGCCTGTCCGCATGATCAAATGGAGCTTTGGTTAAGTAGGCAGTGTAGTTTGGTCATATAGGCAGTTTAGTGAAGCAGAAAATGAAAATATACTTACTGCTCTACTAAGAAGAATGACTATTGAGTTAGTACTGTTACAGATACACCTTCCTGACAAAGGTCTTGATCTTGCAAGAAGTTCAGCCAAACTTCTGCAGAAGCACTGTGCAAAATCCTTTTGTGGCATGGGGAAAGAAGAAGCTTACAGTACCTTTAAAGTGGTGAAATGTTAATTGGTGACTCACAATGCTGAGGTTTCTCTGGCGCTTTTTTGTATTCTGCATCTGCCTAGGTATGTTTGTTTCTGTGAACCATGTAAACTCTGCTATTTCATGCATAAAAGCTTTGATTCAAAGGGCTCAGATAATTAATGGCTATATTGCCTATGCAACAACCTATCAAGCTATTGAAACATACTCTTTTCCATTATATATTACCTTACTTTAATCAATTTCTAGCAAGCATACCTGACTTGTATAGGATGAATAAGATTCTCTTCAAAATTCTTTGTGCCTTTTTTTCTCTGTCTTGCTGACCCAGCATGCCCTTACTCCACTACCAGCTCACATTTTCTTTCTCCTCCTGGCTCCCCCTTCCTCACTGCAACAGCGGGTTTGTTTACTCAGGCTCTTCAGCTATCAAAAATTCCCTCTTATGGCTTCTTTCTCCTCACAGCCTTTGAATAACCCTTCTCCAGATCTTACTTTAAAACTCTTGTTTTCTTCAGTTACAATAGTGCTTTTAATTGTAAATGGTGGAATTTAATAGAGATTACTGCTAAATTAAAAAATAATGGTTTTATTTGTTAATTTGGGGGCAAATTAGACTCCCAGGTGTGATTCTGTGATTACTACTTTGAGTGGGACTTTGGTTCTGTGTTTAATTTTTTAAGAAACATGCTTCTCACTTAGATTTCTTTAATAATTGAATAGTGATGCAATGAGTGATTTTAATGTTAATCCACTCTGTCCAAGTCAGATCACAAATTTGGAAACTGTTTTACTGCAGGACATGCACTACTGGGGATAGTCTGTCCTGCAGAGTTCAGGCATGGGATCACTAGTCCTGTGCCGTGCCTGCAAAGCCTCCCTTTTCTGGGGAGATGGCCAAGGCAGCAGTAGATTTATTCCCCATGTTTCCTGTGCAGTGAGTTTCCCTGTTACAGGAGAAAAGAAAAATAGGTTTATACACTTCATAATATTCTGCCATGGTTGGTGCCTCTAGGACTTTTTTCAATACTGTGAATGGGGTCAATCTTTTTTTGGACATGTATTTCCCAGTTCGTGGCCGAAGAGAGATCGTAGTTACTCAGGCAGAAAGACTCAATCCTGACAAGCTGTTTAAATCCATGATACTGTATGATTTTCAAAATAATTTTGGTCTGCCTCAGTTGCAAATTTCATGTATCATTAATTAAAAAAAAAACAAAAAAAACAAAAAAAACCCCTGCAAACTTGAGGTGTTAGACTGCATTGGTGCTTCTTCACCTTTTTCTTACCTTTCTGTTCTTTTCACTTGTACAGATATGTCCTAAAATAAGATTCTGTTCCCTGCTGCACATCTATGAGGCACTGGTGAGATTCTGACTTTGAAATTTCATTTTCCTTTGTTCTGTAGACAGTGGTAGGCATTAGACTAAATCAAGGCATGTTCAAAGAAGATTGTGTCTTTACTCTGAAAGTTTAATCTCCATTTTCAGAGGAGATTTCCTATGTGGCATGATTTGCCAGCCAGTTTTATCAACAGATTTTTTTTTCCCCAGAACTCTTTTACCACGGCCCTCCAAACTTAGCATGTGTTTTTTGAGAGTCTTGACAACTTTAAAATTCCAAGTGTGAAAGTACAGATTCCGTTTTCTAGAATCTTGGCTTGCTGTTTGTCTGACTTGTGTTCCTTAAAAATAACTGAATATGAAGATTCTTAGTTCAGCCTTTTTTTTCTCTTGAGGTGTTAGACTGCAAGTATTTTCTTCAGGACTTAGAGAGAATCTTTGATGATAGAGACATAATCAAAATTTGGTTAATACTGTCACATGCTTACCAACTCTGTACAAAGAGAGTTTATTATGCTACAGCTGCTTAACTTCCTTCAAGCAAGTATTAAATGCACTCTTTTCTTTGTTTTTTCAAACTTCACCCATCTTTCATTACAGCAAATTTAAACTTCCATTTAGAAATGGCACCAATTACTTTCGTGGGTTTCTTAATAAAAATTGCAGTAGACAATCTAGTAAGAATTATGTGCTCCTTCATGTGACAAACTGTATAATACGCTTTTCATTTTATATCTGCTTCTAACTTGAAAATGCCTCATCGGATAGTTTTGATCTGTTTTCTCGACCAAATCAGCAATTAAGAATTTTAGATAACATAGGATTTGAGGGAAACCCCCCAAACCACGACGTGTGACAGTGCCATGGTCTGTTACTTTCCATCTTCCCGGCACCTGACTCTCCTGCTCCCGAGCTGAGGTTTGCATTCCCAGCCCTCACTTGGCAGCCGGTCTCTGCAGGACTCTGAGGGGAGCTCCCGTGAAGCCTTTGCCGGGGCTGCAGGGCCTCCCTCCCAGCTGCCAGCTCTGAATCCCGGGGGGCTGAGGAGCGATACTGAATGAAGCAGAGCTCTGCTGGTATCAAACTTGCTACGTGCAGGAGCAGTGGGCTCACACAGTGCAGATCCGTGCAGTGGCTCCAGCCCCCACACCTCTGCCACTTTTTGTGGCACGGGTGGTCCCCGGGGGTACTCATGGGCAGTGTGTTAGGCTGGTCTAAATGTTGATACACACTTATCACCTTTGTGTCCAGTCCTCCAAAAATTGTGTGTGCAGGCTGTATTCGTGAGTAGTTTCACAGAGCTCAGCATTCTCAAGTTTCTCTAATTTCAGAACTCTATAAATAAGGCAGCTCAAGGGTAGGTAGCTGTTTATATCAGGCCTCCTGCATAGGCCTGTGTGGCAGAAAAACCTGTATGTTGTAAGCCATATATTAGATAATTTACTGCCTAATTTTACAGCAAACATTTTAGGACATGTAGACATATTCTATCTGGAATTTCACTTCTGATTATGATCTTATTCTAAGATTTAATCTGATTTAGTCTGCACACGTAGTCTTCAGTGACAACTGTTTAGGAAACTGTTATTAACCCAAAGATCCCTTTTAAAATTATGTATTCCAAATGGCTTGCAGGGGACACTCCAATCAGTTGGTGAACTTGCACAAAAACATGCATTTTGACAAAACCAGTTCAGATCCAGTGCTAGCTGAGGGCTCTGTGGGGATCAGGAGGTGCAATTTGCTTTTTCAATTAGAAAGCAGTCAAATTTTGAAGGCATTTATCTGTTTTGAGGCTGCATCATTAAAAATTAGTGCTCAAAATGGAAATCCTTGTTGCTTCATCACATGGGCCTTGTAATGCAAATATGTGGTGGCCAGTTGAAGTAATAGGGGCAACTGAAGGTCAGACACTGATGCCTTAACTTTCCCCACTGAATGGATGCACTAGAGCACTGATGAGTAAAGAAATATTTTACATGAGGACAAGCATCAGAATGTATCTTTATAAGGGCTCAGCTTTGAGAAGATGAAATATTAATCCTTTAATATTAGCACAGAGAGTAATCTAGGAAAAGTGTACAGTGCTTTGAGACTCTAAAACATAAGTTTCCAAGAAGAGAGTTCCAGATGCACAACCTTGATCAGAAATATCACATGATATGAAGAGAATTGTAGTTGTCCAGTTAAAGTCAGTCGAGAAATGTCTGTAAAAGTGACATGGTAAATTCTCTCTGAATGGCTTGCATACCAAATTTCCTCACTTTATACTTTACAGGAAGACCCAATTTCTTACCCTGTGTCCTGTACCACCTGTGGTCTAAAATCAACATTTGTGCTTTCTTCTCCTTTTTGACCACCACTATCAGCAAATATATTTAATTCAGAACTTTGCAAGAGGTTTTTTGACTGATGCATAAAAGTGGCTGAAAATACAACTATAATGCTGTATGGCTGATTCATGCTGCATTGTAGCAGAAGGAACTTAGCTTTCTTGACCCAGTAAATAGATTTGATCAGCAGTTTTATATTACATAGCCAAAGTACTGTTTGTGTTGAGCAAAACTATGCTTTGCTGGCTATAAAGAAATTATAAACAAGAGAGATTGGAAGCTTAAAGTGTTTAATATCTTAAGTGTGCCACTATGGATATAGAAGAATCAAATAACCAATATTATGGCATTGTCAACCCCTAGGAAGTTGCTCCATTGAATTACCTGTATGCAACTTCCCTGACAGCTGAGAGCCTCTGTCATCATGTCTGGGACACATTCCTCTTTCTGTGGCCTCTGTTAATAGGATGACTAAGGGGAGAGAGAGCACAGCATAGGTTTCCCTAATTCTGCTGGTTCCTGCCTGCTGGTACAAGTCAGAGCAGTATCCATGGTACTCCAACATATATTGGGAGACTGCATCCAGGCACAATCAGGGCATTACTGGGTGGCTGCCCAAGTGGCCAAGGGCCAGCACTGGTCCCTCACCCTTCAACAGAGTGACTCTGAGTCACTTTGCAGTAATTGCAGCAGAGGACCTATATCTGTGGTACTGAAATCGAGGTGATTGTGTCGATACTTTTGTGAGTCTGAGTGCGCAGACACCTCAGCTGGATACTGATGCAATTAATAAGTGTTATGGCTTTGCTCCAAGTAGCTGGATCCTGAAATACTTCACCTCTTTTAACTGCTGAAAGGGAAGGTAGAGCTGAGGATTGTGAAAATCTAGAAAAGAGGAGAAAGGTGACAGCTCCCAGTGGAGAGAGAAGATTCTGCATGCTTGTGTCTCTGTGTTGACTGGCTGTTTGTACACCCACAAATGCCAGTGAACTGATGCATGCTTAAACACTGTCATATCACAGTTTTATGGGAGGTAATGCCTTTGTTATGAATGAGGTGAGTTGTGATCTAGCAGTACAACATGGATGTGAAGCCCAATGCATTACCCCAGAATGAAGGGAGAAGAGACCACTGTATGTACAATTCAGATGGTTAACATAATTGGAAGTAAACATAAAATGCATGTCTTCATTTTGGGTGTAGACATGGAAAACTACTGCAGAAGTGGAAAGTAGGTGATCAGAAATTAACTGGATCAATTTTCTAGGAAAAAGAGATTGCCCTTCTCATTTCACCGTGGGTAGAAAAAAATTAACATTCGAGGGGAATGTAGTTTGGTGTCATCCTAGAAATATGCATCTGCCTGCCCACTGTGTGATGTTTGTGTTTAAGAAACCTATTGTTGGCTGGAACTGATGCTTCTCTAAAGAAATTTCTCTTGATGCTGGCCTCAAAGAGTCACAAAGATATTTTAAAACACTGTTATTCTTCATTCTCTCTCTACTGGGCCCACTCTAGCAGTAGTCCCAGCACTTCTATAAAGATGTGCTACAGGAAAGCTGTAATAAAAGAAGCTTTTTTATACTTTAATTTGCTGTTACATGAGAATGAAGTAGACACAAGCTGGTGAAAGCACTTAAGATCTAGTGCAGAAGTCTTCCCTTGTCTAAAGCAGTTATCTGAATAAATCTTGGATGTTACTTCCACCATAGAAGTACCACTGTTAGCATTTGTACATCTACTTTCAAGATAATCTAAAGACATTATTTTCTTAGACCCACCCCTTTTTACTCTAATCTTGTAATAGCCGGATGATTTATGGAGAAAATATCATTTGGCTTTTATGTTGTGAGCAACAGAAGAATGATTGCTTCTAAAGTGTTGCTGTTTAGTCAGATATTAATGGAGAGATAATCCATTTACATTTTTACAGCAGAAGTTTTGTAATGCTTTTGGGATTCATTTAATCTTTGCATTTGTGAAATAGCCTCTACTGAAATACAGCTGAAGTAATTTGATGTGGAAGAATAGTTTGTCAAAAAGAAAAAAAAATTGAGGTTTCATACAAAATCCTACTGTTGAAATAATCATCTGTTTTTTAAATACTTCTAAAATATTTTTTTACAAGCTCCTTGTAAAGTGGACCAGAATTGTAGATTCCACATGCTATATTTTCTGTAAGGATTGTGAATGCCTTTATGGGTTTTATAGATCTGCAGCAGATAGTGAGATGAATAAATATGGGTGACATGTTAGTTTGTATTAATCTTCTCAACAGCAGTTGTTTGCTTGTTCTGCCCTATCCCATTGAAATTCCCTTTAGGTGACCAGTGTTTTGATCTACTTGTGTCACTCAGGAAAAGCACCAAGGCTGCCATTATCCTGTGCTATAAGGGCTGTATAATTGCAGTATAGAGCAATTTTCATTTACTACTGAGTATTATGTTACTCCACCATCTTGGCCTTGCAGGAACTAGACAGTGGTTATTTTGAACAGCACACAGTGCCCTGCTCATATGTTTTCTGCCGCTTAGGTAACCTTTGCAGAAGAATTGGAGCAGGGAACGAGGGAATAAAGATGGACTGACAATGCAGATCTGGTCAGGCAGCTTATTGGTAGTTGGCGATGTGGTACTCTGGAAAAAAACCCTCACATGCAACCAAAAAATATAATACAGCTGATCAAATGCTTGGATGCTCCAGCACTAATAAGGAAAGAACCTGGGGCAGGAAAAAAAAGCTACCTGTGTGAGGGAACTTATCCCATTCGTAATCTGTTTCTTTCAGATCCTTTTGAGGATGGAAACATTTTAAATTACAGTAACTTGGCTCACATGGCCAGCTCTGCACTTAGCATTGCTGTGTGTTGTACTTACTTAATTAGCTGTTGGCTTTTATACCTTGTTTGTGTGTACATAGATGTCTGTGTAAATTGCAAACAAAAGCAGGTGATTCCTTGACTTCCTTTTTAGTATTCTGCTCCAGTACCTGTAAGAATTGGACAAATGACATGATGTTCTCTGGCATTATGCATGATGTAGCTGTGTGTGAACACTCAGCCATACAGCTCAGGGAGCTCTCATGGCCTCCTGTTATGTGATCAGTTAGTGAACAGAGGACACATGCTAGAATTACCCTTTGCACACATGGCTGTACAACTCAGGATTCTGGATGGCTCCTTGAACAGCACATACTTCTGAAAATGTAGCAGAGGTGGAAAAAAACCACTGTTCAAGTTTGCTTCTTTTTCTTGTACAGAATCCATGAAGAACTGGGATAGCACACCTCCCTATAAGAGAGGAATACTCAAAGCCAAAGGAGGCCTACAGATTTTCTGCCTTTTTAATAAAAAAAGATCTTATATGGCCCATTTTTCTTAAAAGTTGTTACAGGAAGTGGCAAATCACTGAAGTTCCTGCATCCTATGTCAAGCCACTGGATGAGGAAAAAGGAAAGGGGCAACTATGTATTTTCAAAAAAGCTTAACAGATGGAAAATATCTCTTACCCAAATTTGGATATTATCTGAAAGATGTTTTGGCATAACCCGTTAAGTCAGTGGTTTCAAAACAAGTCCCCACTGGGTGAAATTTTGTTGTCTGGGATGTGGATGGAGATCAGACAAGGATCACAGGATGGTGAGTTTGGATGTAAGACATGAAATACACCCTTCTGAGCAACTGTGTGCGAGATGGACAGTGCTCTTTAGCATCCTGACCCAATCCAAAAGGCTTTTCTAATGAGGAAACATAGCTGGCAACATGTGACTGAATTCCTTGGTTGCTCTGCTTGTGCATGTGGCTTTTGTTTTGCCTAATTAACTATCTTTATCTCAACCCATGAGTTTTCTCGCTTTTACCCTTCCAATTCCTTGTCCCATTCCATCAGGGGAGTGAGGGAGTGGCTGTGTGAAGCTTAGTTGCTGGTTGGGGTTAAACCACAACAACTTGCAACCTTCAAATATAAAGTTCCTGGCTAATTTCAGGGTGAATTCTACGAGGGAGATGATATGTCCCTGAAATACATCATTCATTTTCACATTTAATACTTGTTCAAATGGAGCTAAATGCTTAAACAAATCTTGTTAAATACAAAAAGATTCCTACACAAGTGGGTTATGGAAAAACTATACTGAATTTGAGATTAGTCTTCAGAAGTTACCTGGTTTTCTGTGGGGAAATTTACTGGCTATTTACAGTTTTATGAGTGACTTTTTTAAACAGAAATTTTCTTAATTTGATTATCAGATTTCAAGTCGAGGTCATTTTACTAAAAAGTGACTTTTTGATGGAGAAATAGTATATTTTAGAAAAAAAAATAGAGAGTGATTGATAAAACAAATGAAACTTAGTTGAGATTACTCTTGCAATTAACTATAGATTCCACAATTCAAGACTGTCCTTTTTAGAAAAGCAATTACCCTGTCATTAAGACAACCTATTCTGAATCCAAAACTTTGCTCTTTTCATCCTGAACTTCTCTTGTCAAGCCCTTTTCAAAGAGAACCTTCAAATGTGAGCTGTATTTAAGCAAGTGTAACCAGTAAAGTGAGTTAACCTGAAATGACTCCAGGGGGAATGGTAAAAGCAATTGTAGCAGTCTCTATATAAAAGAAACTAGAAAGAAGAAAAAGAAATAACTTTCTACAGGGAGATCAATATTGAGCAGGACTCATGTTTTCTAAAGACCTTGGGAACCAGCCTGTAACTTAACTTGTTAAATGCTGCTGACACTGAAAAGACTGATTTCTTTTTTCCCCAGAAGGCTGAAGGGCAGCAGACCTCTGACAATTAAGACCTTTCAGAAAAATGTCAGTTTTGACATCCAAACATCCAAACCAAAGACATGCAGGGAAACTGTTATTAGTCTTGAAAATTCTGTTATGAAATCCTTCACTTCTGGGCCTTGATATTAGAGACATTTCAGTCTATGCCGTTGGTCGACTGAAGAGGATACATTTCCCCTTCTCTGGCTCTAGTATCTTAAACTCCCTTTGAGCACATGTGATTTATTTTTCTGTGCTCTGAGTGCCCCATGCAGTATTCTTCCTTGGAAAAAAACCTGTGAGGAAGAAAAGACTGTCAAGATGTGGTGTCCTGAAAATGGGAACTGTGGTCAATTCCTGGTCTTTAACAGACATTTGTTGTACAGCAACAAAAATAAAATATTTGGTAGAGTGTTTTTATTGGAGACAATGCTTTCAGTTTGCTGGATCAATCTGTAATGGCAAACTGGTGAAGCTGCTGACTTAAAAGAAACTAAAAGCATCTATCCAGGTATTTTTGGTCCTTCACAGATTTGGTACAGGTAAGATCTTTTCTCCTTGGTGCTACACATCAGATCTGGAGGGTAAAAGTGCTTTTTGGTCTATTTTTTCTCTTTTTTTCCTCAAAATGTTTACTGGTAGCTGGAGCACAACATTACCTAAAACTGAGATGCTTGTTTTCTCTTTTAAATTGAGCATTTCTCCTATTCTTCCTTGGGCTTGGTGAAGCTCCTCTTCCTCTTCCTCTTCCTCTTCCTCTTCCTCTTCCTCTTCCTCTTCCTCTTCCTCTTCCTCTTCCTCTTCCTCTTCCTCTTCCTCTTCCTCTTCCTCTTCCTCTTCCTCTTCCTCTTCCTCTTCCTCTTCCTCTTCTCTTTTTTCTCTTTTCTCTTCTGTCCTTCCCAACCTGGCATTGCAGGTTAATAAGTGGAGGAAAACTGTATTGTTACAGCCAGGATTTTCTTGCATCTTTACTCTACATACCCTTGGAATATTAGGAAACAGTTTGACTGTATTTGTTGCCAAGACCTCTTTTGAAACAGGCGATATAAAAAACCATTGAAGAAAACTTGGGTTTGCTGATGATCATTAGAAATGTTTACTAGCCTTAAAACTGCATGAGCTTATAGGGAATTGTGGTGCGTTCTGATGAGTGTATTTTATTAACAAGATGCTTCATATTTTAATGGGCTGTTTCTCTCAGGCATTTGAGGTGCTATTATGCTAGTTACTCAATTTTATGAAGTTAAACAATAAACATTAAAAGTAAAACCTCAGGAAAATTACCAGAGTGTAAAATAGATCTGTCCCTCGGTAGTTTTAATTTACTTTCATTATCAAAATGTTTTTCTTTTCATTTACTAACATGTATTCTAGTATTTTGAGCAAGGAAAGACAGGCTTCAATCTAGGCATCTAGGTCTGAAGGCATAGAAAGAAGTGATGTATTTTCTCCAGAGGATGGCAAACTTTGTTTTCAGTTAACCCAAGCATTTCCAGTGTGAGGCCTGTCAATGCTTCTGCACTTGAAATCTTTGTTATTAAACCATAGTGAAGCTGAACTTGGAAGTCAGGTCAGTAAGAAACCCTAAATGCTCAAATTAGAACAAATAGGTAATTAGTGTATGTTTAACGTTTTCTGCATTACCGTACTGGCGCCTTTTTGTGTTTATGAAAAATAAAGTTGCTTAGCTTTCACATGCATGAATCTGAGAGATTCAGTGTTTGGGCAGAGATGTGAAAGTAAATACACAGTCTACAGGGTAAATAATGCCCATTAATCCCTTTTATTTTCACCTGGTGTGTGAACATGTAATTAAGTTTCATGTTACCATCAGAAAAAACCCTTTGCTGCCTGATTAATGTGAGTCTGTAGGAAGGTATAGTTATTTCTCAGAAAGGAAAAAGACCTCCCTTCTCCAAGGTGCGTTGTAAATCATGTGGGCAATGAGAGAAGGCAGGCTCCATGTTATGATAAGCCCAACATTTCTAGTCAGGAATCTTTCCTGCTCTGCAGAACCATTACTTACTACTCAAGTTATCAGACTCGGGCACAAAAGGCTCAGTTTCATGGCACAGATGGCTTTTCATCTGCCCAGACAGCTGGGCTGATTTCACCCTTGGACCTGTTCTACAGGAGGCCTTCAAAAAGCATTAAGAGCTGTAGGGTTTGGGCTCTGCTGTTGAATAAGTGCACTTCTCCCAGTTGCCAGTTTGCTGAAGACACAGTGCAAGTGTGTTTATCATTCTGGTGCTTTCAAAGCAAAGAGTGAATGGACTTGTTATCTTATGTTGGCTGTGTCAAAGTTATATTGCTATGTAGACTTATAATTTTAAAGTGATATTTTAAAAATATTGAAAGAACCTTGAAGAAAGGGTTATTAGAGGAACAGTAACCTTCCCTTTGGTCAGCAGCATTTCTGTTCCCTGGTCAAGCTGTTTAGGAGTGGGAGCAATGCAATGAAGTGAGAATACAACCACCTCTCTCTGACTTGTGGCTCTGGAGACAGAAGCTCCTCAAACAGTGGACAATTTCTGATCACCCTGTGGGTGACTGGGGCTAACGCCAACACTTGCCAGGGACTGCTGTGCCAAGCAGTGACAGCTGAGGTCTCCAAGGGCTTATTAACACCCAGCGCCACCTGGGACAGACGAGTTGGCCCTGGAAGCAGGGAAGTTGCATTCAGCAGTGTTGTTTCTGAGTGAATAAATCCATCTGGGCCTGAAAAGCTGACGTGGGGCCAGCTCTGATGTCTCTCCATCTGTGGCACAGTTTCTTACAGCCCCACTTCTTCTTGGGATCCCTTGATTTCAACTGTACCATCTGCCTCCTCAGTTTTGGGACTGAGCAAATTGATAATGGCTGTGTCTGCTTCTGTAGCCCAGTTTGGATGTCTCTGCAGCCCAGATTAGTTGATCTCATGGGTCATGATCTTGTTTAGTGCACAAATGTCCTGTATTTGTTTGTGCCTTTTTGTTCTGACTTATTTGGCGCATTTAGTAGAGATGGTTTTTATTTTCTGTGGAAGAACAGCAGCATCCCTCTATCTCTAGGCCCTCAACCCCCAAGCTGACACTTGTTAAGTAGGGTAAGGATGAGGACAAAGATCCTGACTGAATGGAAGGCAAAAATGCAGCATCAGAAACTGGAAAGTGGTAGGGACAATTCCTCTGATCTATAGTTAAGATGATCATCAGCAAAAACTACAAGCCAGCATTTCAGAACAATTTGAAGCAGTAATGGGAGAATCTGCATTAGAGTTAAATCCTTCAATACATTTCCTGCAGAGTTTTTCATCATCAGATGAAAAAGATGTAATTTAATGAGTTCTGAGTAAAGCAATCTTAGATGTGACCAAAAAAAACCCCAAAACAGATACAGTCATGCCTAAAACGTAAAAGGTAGTGGAGCCTATGAACACTTCCCAATTATTTGGACTTGTTCTTGGGTTGGTGTTTTTTTTCCTTCTTTTGTTTTCCTTACTCCCCAGCATCAGGCAGTGCTTGGGATCATCAACTTGTTGTCACATTTGCTTGGGGAAACAAATCTGTCACAGCAGTTTCCTGTCAATACCCTGTCTTGAGTTAGCAGCATGTGTCTAGCTCCAGCACTGTAGGATAATGTAGCTTTTGCTGATAGAAACCCACTCTTTTCATTACCTATTGAAGAATGAACCACATGCTGGCATTACCCAGATTTGGAAACGAAGTGTGCTGTCAGAAACAGAATATGTAGCAATTCTTTGAAGTCACAGTTTCAGTCTATGTATAGAGTTTATAACTTCAGATTTCTGTGGAGCATAAAATTAATCACATTCAGAATGAATTCTCTGATGTTCTGTGGTTTTTCAACCCCACTTTTTATGTTTTAGCATTTATATATAAAACAACTTATATAGCATTAATATTGCCAATGTAGTGCTGTACCTATATGTAGAAGGATCCCCACAGAGAGCTGTCAGTATCTTTACTCTTCTCTCACCCATTTCTTCATTCTCATTAGGAGTTTACATTGCCTGGTGTGTTACTGATGGTGTCAGAGAGGCCAGTGGTTTGAGGAGACTGATTAAATAGGAACTGTTGAGTGGCTATCAGTACCAGTTTGCAGAAATGTATTCCTGTAACAGGAAGATTTGATGGGCCACATCAAAACAGACAGGTAACTATAGCTATGAAAGAGGCTCTGTGACACACAGAAGATCATCAGTGGGCCAGTATAGTGGAATGTGAAGGATTCCTTGGGAATCAGCCTCTCTCAGGCCAGTCAGTTCAGGAGGCAGTCAAAATGCCATATTAAGCACGGCCAGTGCCACTTTCTCCCTTCCTCACAAACTCCACCCAGAATTCAGATTGGAGCAGTTCTGCTGGCCTGGGGAGCCGTGAGTAACCGAGCTGGTTCAGCACTCCTGCTGCAGGCTGGGTCGGTACACAGACAAACCAAAAAAATCACAGTCCCACTGTCAAGCTCTTGGCTGGCATAACTTTTCCTATTTCTGTAGTATGATCAATACTTTTAAAAAGTGAATTTGGAGTGTTTGGCATGACCCTTTCCCTCACTCTGCAGTACAGTGAGCCTGGAACACCAGCTAACAGTCATTAACTTAAAGCAATAAATAGGATGCTGTCCTCTGTGATGAGCAGGCCTACCAAAATGTCTGGGCAGTTCTTCCTAGCAGACAGGCAGACAGTGACTGAACACTACTTTTCCAAGGAGACTCATTCCAGGATGCTCCTGTTTGTTTCAGGAAATGCGTGGTTGCATGAGCAATACCCAGAGAAGCTGCAATCCAAAAACATTTTGGCCAGTGCCCTAGCTGACATAAAACCATCTTTTGTTTTATCATCCTTTAGTTTATACCTTTCTTTCTGTTCTTAACTTACAAATCCATTGGTAAGGACTATGTTACCAGTACCCCTGTTGAGGAGTGACTGACTATGCATAATAGTAGTTGTGACAGTAGTTGCTGTGAAAAGAAAGTGTGCTTGAAAAAGTAGTCTAAAGACCAAGCAACTGAGAAGTAGAAAAATACTAAAATGATTTAAAACACTTTGAAATACTGTGAAGCTGAGGTGAAGCAAGCAGAGTGAAGAGCCAGGAGCCAGCAAGTTGAAGGAAAGATGGTCCAGGCAGAACTGTAGGAAATTTTCTGAATTCCCCAAGGGCCCTGGTTTAGGATCCTCTGCAGCAGTTTCTCTTGGATCCAGTCCTTGGCTCCATTCTCCTTTCCCTGCAGCAAATCTGGATATATCATATCAGTCTTAGTTTTCTGCAGAATTTACTGCTGTAGGATTTCATACTGCCTCTTAGAGTGCAGTATGCACTCACTTCCCTTGGCTTGGCTTGATACTGAGCTGTCTGAAAACAGCAGCACTTTCCTCACCAGTGGACTGGCCCAGAATTAGAATAATAGTAAAACAGAATATTCTGAGTTCAAAGGGACACATCAGGATTGAGTCCAACTCCCAGCCCTGCCATGAGTTACACAATGTGCCCAAGGATATTGTCCAAACGCTTTTGA
>VYXF01003595.1:194660-229367 GCA_013397295.1 Polioptila caerulea
AAAGTAGAAGAATTACTGGACTGGCCTGCCACTTAATTACCAGCTCTCGCTCCTCTGAATTGGCCCAGTCTCTGTGAAATTATGAAAACCCACACTGGATAAGCAAAGCACCTCCCTAAACCTTGCTGACAGTAACTCATGTAGCTGAATACCAGCACTACACTGAGAGACTGCCTTTGTTTCTTTATTGAGACAATTGACCTAAGGTCAATGGATAAGCTCATTCCAGCAGTCAGTCCTGTGAGCGGTGGTCTGATCTTCTAGGTTTGAGTGGAGCATTTTTTTTCCAGATCAGAGAGCTTCCAGTAAATGAGATATTTTGAGGTAAGCGCTTTCCCATGGGGGTAGTTGATCCAATCTGTTCTTTTTTCTATCTCTTGGCTAGTCCCAGCCGTCTATACTTGTTCACTTTGGGCTCTGATGGAGTAAATTCTCGCTGCAGTGACCTTTGCTTCGAGTGTGCAGGAAATGACCCGGTATGATCATCTTCCTTTCTATGCATGAGACTACTTTTCCATTCTGATTTTTTTCATATTAAAGATACTAGAAGGGAATTTCTTAATACATATAGTAAACAAAGATTTCAGACTACACCTAAGCTCCACTTTTGATTTTAAGATGCTCAGAAAGTAACAGTGGTGTCTGCTCTAGACTGATGTATTTATGTTTGGGTGTATGTATGAAGTGCATCAGCAGTTATAACATTACACTGGCACATCTGTTTAGAATCATTCCAGTGAGAGTCCATGACCAAATATGTGGTTCTTGTCAAATAGATACTGTTCTGTATCTATGTCAGTAGCAAAATCTAAAGAGAGGAGAGATGGGGTAGAAGTAAGCTTAGGTTTTATTTACAGTGGTATTTTTTCCCTGTTGCTTGTGCAAAAACTCCATTCCTCTCTCCACAAGTTCTTTCAACTCTCCAGTAAATCACCTTCTCTACCTAAAGCAGAGGTATTTCAAATGAAAGAAGATTTTGGATCTACTTTTTACCATTTTTTCTTTTGGGTCATAGATAAAGCCCCAATCTGATGTTATTACCATTAAAATGTCAGAAAACCAGGTGACCTGGGACATGAGTAGAGGAAAATCTAAGCAAAACAAGTTTTTTATTGTTCTTGTGCTCTTAGAAGTCGCCTTTGATGCTCTTGTGTACAACACACATTTTCCCTGTCTCCAATACAACAGCTGGAAGAAGTATTGCTATAACACAAAGCAATAAATTTTAGGAGGGGAAAATAAAAAGAAAAGCAAATTTTATTTATTTATTTATTTTATTTCTTCTTTGCTCTTCTGAATGATGGTATGAAGGGTAGTTCTGTGCTTACTTGATTACCCACCTATGGTACAGCCAGCAGGCAAGCTCATTTCGTGAAGTGCAAATATTTAGGTTGTATTTATCTATGTTATGCTTGTTCCCAAACCCTATTCTTTGCAGATTTTTTACTTCTGCTTTCTGAGTGACACTTCTGTCACATTTTTGGACTGGTATAATAGTGGTTGACATTTTTATATCCTGAAGGCCTGCAGAGAATGTTAGTACCTGTAGGAAAAGTTGCAAATCTGGAAATGTATATTTAGGTGGGAGTAAGTCATTCTCCGTCACCCCTGATTTAAGTGTTCTGAATGCCTGTTAGAAAGACCCCCTTTTTCCCTTTGGATGTAGCTTCCCCTCGGCAGCTGTTCTAGCATAATAGAAAATACCATTGCTAAGAGGCATCCTCTCTTCTCCTTTCCACTGAATTGATGTGACATGATATTCAGTCAAAATAAATGCCAATGGCAAAGTAACTCTTTCAGGGAAAACTGAAGCACCTTCAGGAATCCGGCAGGCGGTGGCTCCGCAGTGGTTGGTGGAAGGGTGGCAGAGCAGCTGTCATTGTTTCAAAGACAGAGAGCCAAGTAAAGAGCAGGGGACTCTTGTGGTGTGTAAGTGCCTCCAGTGAAGCTGGGCATGGCCCACAGTGATGTCTGATGAGAGGAAGGTGTGAAGGAGATGGGTTGCTTCTTCCCTGGGAATAATTCCTTTTTTACTTGTCTTTGTGACTGCCCAGATTTCTACTGGCTGGAGCAGGTTGAGAGACCTCTTCCTCGGTCTGGGTTAGTTTTGCAGACTAAGCTAAGGGCTACAAGTTCTGGCTTGGGTCTGTGCAGCAGAAACAGGTCCCTCAGTCAGACTCTGTGTGTGTTTATTAATAATGCTTTGAGGGAACATGGAAATGCTAACAGACAGATGCACAGATCTCTAAATTTTACGCTGCAGTAGCAGTGAGGGAGTCCTGCATAATAATCGTCCAGAAGGAATGGCAGAATCTCTGTAGCCTCAAACTGGCTGCTAATTGCTACTCTTTCTCCTCAACTCTTTGTGCTACTTTGGGTGATATCACTTCTGCTAAGCTTCATTTAACTCATCTGTAAAATCAGGGTAATCAGTTTTGCCTACCTTATGGAGATTAATTTATTAAGTTTATATTGCAAAGTGGTGTGAAGGCATAAAATGTTATGGAAATGTTTAGTGGTAGCCATGTTATATTAATTTTGTTTATTGAGTCCCATCACACATAATGTCAATGCGCTTCTGCAAATTATGGCAGCACAAGCTAATCAAAATGTTGGCTGTTCTAATGCTGTTTCTATTTTTCAGTACTCTTGCTAGTTTCCCAAATCAATATGAGTTGGGTAAATAAATAAATGGCCTGTCTTTTGTTTAGCAGCCCAGGCCATTTGAAAGTGTGCTCTGGAATATGGCTGAGAGCTTTCCTCTTTTCTGCTTTCTGTATTCTGATCATCTCACAATTTTAGCTCCTCTGTCCTATTTTTCCTGTGCTTTTTGAAAAGTGATTCTGCTGCACTTAAATCTCTTTGACCCTTGATTTTGAATTGCTGGGTCTGATGCTATCACTTTCATTGATTTTGATTTGAATTTCACTGCATCTTACCATCCTGGTAGGTATAAGTTTGGTACTAAAAGCTTACATGTGTAAACCCTATGGGGAAAAGAAGCCCTTCTAGTTCATCTACCAGAGTGATTGAATGTACAGTACTGAAAGTTTTGCTCTGCCTTTTCCTGTTGTGAACAAATGCGTTTTCTCAAAACCACAGCTAGGAAAGGAGGCAATACTTGGCAAAGAAGCTTCCATTAAAAGCACTTGCTGGAAATGCCTGCACAATGTTCCTGAAAAATACATTTCAGGACTCTGCACTCTTCAATTTGCATTCTTTAAAATGTACAAAGAACTTTGTCAGGAGACCTGCATGTCTTATTCTGGAAGCTGTTGTAAGGCAAAGAAGTCCATCACAGCCTGAGCCACTCCAAAGGCAAAGCAAATCCCCAGGTGATCCTTGAATCTTAGAGGCACGTTGTTCAAGAGAGAAAGGCATTAGCAGTGACACAGAGGGCATGAAGTCTACTACACAGAGAGCTCGTCTTGTACTTCATTGTAGTGGCAGAATGAAATTAGTTCCTGTAATCAGACCATTTTCAAGCAGAACTGTCCTGAGGTGAACGAAAAAGTAAAGGTTGAAGAAGTAAGCAGAGTGCCTAGATGCAAATGACGCATTCTCCCTGAAAACAGTAGCTGGAGAAAGGCACCATGTAAGCGTAGGTGTTTTCATTATATTCCTACAGAAAAGCTGTCTTTGAAGGCGTGGGCTTGACTTCTGTGTGCATCTGCCATTGCCCACATACCAAGCAGCGTGCCAGGGACCACACAGTGCATGATGCACTTGGTATCATCAACTTGTTCAGCCCCAAAAAGTTTAGTGTCTCCCAGGGCTGACATGCAGCACTAACCACAAGGGGATTGGCCTGGCCAAGCAGGAAGTTATTCCCAAATCAGAGTTGTTGATCTGGCTCCTGAGCTGCTTAACTTTATTAAGGAGCAGATTTTGATGTTAGTAAGCTCAGTTTAAATCTAGAAGAATTTTCTGAAGTAATCATTGGATTACTTCAAGGGATGTTGCTCCAAGTCTAGCACTTTCCCCTCAAGGCAGAGTGGATTTTTTCAGTAGTGGTGTCTCAGGCTTCCTGTAGTAGAAACTTCCCCATGGCCCATAAACACATTCTCCTAATCCAGGGAGGTCCTGCAACATTGGCACTTAGTGTATTTTCCATATAAAGAAGCAATTTCAAATTCATTTTATTAGGCTTCAATGGTTTTCTCTTGGGACTAGTGTAGTTAAATTCTTAATAACTCATTTGTTGAGCTATTCATTCTCAGGGGTTTGAATGTTCTCCCTGTGTTCCTGTGGGAAAACGCCAGACTCAGTCTCTGTGTATCAACCCCTCGTGGACTAAGACTTGATATTGCACCATCCGCTGTCACATAGTGATTCTGCACAGCTTTCATGGAGTGTTTGCCCTTCTGTGGGGAAGGCTTTGAGCAGTCTTAGGATGGCAGCTCAGTTGAAGGGTGATCCCTCCCTCCACCAAGAACTCCACAGAGAGAGGTTTTGTTTCTCTCGTCCAGGCTGTGTAGATAAACAGTGTTGTATAACTTCCACAGATAGTGTTGAGAGCAGGTTTTCATTGGGAGATAAATTGTACAAATAAATGGACAGAGGTCATATGGACAAAAATGGGTAGAGAAGAAGAAAGATAAGGAAATTCTGGTTTTATGTAATAATATACAGAAGGTAAACAGACTGGACTTAATGCAGTCACAGAACCACAAAATCACGGAATTGTTAAGGTTGGAAGGAACCCAGTTTTGTACCAGCAATGAACCTGCTGAGGATGCACTCCATTCCTTCATTCAGGTCATTGATTAATAAGTTAAACCATACTGGGCGCAGTATTGATCCTTGGAGGGACACCTCTACTTAAAGGCCTCCAGCTAGCTCAGTGCCACTGACCACAACCCTCTGACAGCTGCCATTCAGCCAGTTCTTAGAGCCATCTCACCATCCACTCATCCAGCCCACACTCCCTGGGTTTGCCTGGGAGGGCACTGTGGGAGACAGTGTCAAAAGCCTCGCTGAAATACAGGTAGCCAGCGTCCTTTGCTCTTTCCTCATCTATCCAGCCAGCTGTCCCATCGTAGAAGGCAATCACATTGGTTAAGCATGATTGCCCTTTCACAACTCAGTGCTGACTACTCCTGCTCACCCTCTTGTATTTCACATACCTTGAGATGGCCTCCAGAATGGGCTGTAGCATCAGCCATCCTATCAGTGAGAGAAAAATACGAGGCTGGATAATTGTGGACCCATGGAGTATTAAGGGCCTGACTACCAGGGGCTCAGCATAATTAATGATCTTTGTTTCTTTCACATTTGCAACATATGGTATCAGAAGCCTTGGAAATTTCCAGATTTCCCAGCCTGGAAACTGCAGTTAGTGTTTTCAATGCACACAGCTTTGGTCTTGCTCATTTTTTTTCTCACATGTTAATTAAAATGCTCCTGTTAGTGAGCAAATGAGCAAAGGTTGAGCCAAAGAGGCGCACTTGAAGTAACTGAGGGTAAGATTTTATTTGACAAGCCAGTGTTACCACCTGTACAAGTGTCTGCCATGGCAGCCTCCTCATGCAGAAATCATCTGTGCAGCTGTAGGCAGCCAGGTCAGGTAAAAACTGAGGTGTAAAGTCTACAGTATGAGAAACAGGAACCTAATAACAAGGAGGTCATGGATGTACTCACAAGGACAAAGCCAGCCTAGCTTTGTGCATCCCTGAGAAAAGGAACAGACAGCAGATGTTAAAATTAATAAACAAAATCAACCATGTACAAGGCAGGAGTGGTTTAGTTTTCTACAGCATACAGAGGTGCTGCTTTATCTTACTATGGGAGCTGCTGTGTCAGAATATCGGTCTCTCTATTTTCAACATAATCTTTCAAAATGTCCTTCTCATAGGTGCTGGCTGAATTGTGATCCTTCAGGTCATGCCGAGGAAAAGCCACTGTATTTGGCTGTGTTTCCCTCCCGAATGCCTATGGCTTTCCACTGAATGCTTTCTTTCATATGCTTGTATGATAAACTACCTTCAACCAATAACTCTTTACACATACCTGTAAAATCAAAATGAAGCATGTTGGCGTAGTAGCTAGTGCTAATTAAATTCACAGACGGAACTGGCAACAATGAAGAGGAAAACTCATTGGCTATAAGGGAAACTCAAAGAATATGAAGTAATGCATTTTTGAGACAGAATGTTAAGTGTCATCAGTTAGGGAAAAGTGATATGATGTCATAAAATCCTTATAGTATTGTAAATACATCTACTAGGCCAAACATTAATATTACCAGTATTTGTTACACTGAATAAAACATGATGTTTTCAGATCACAGAGAGTCAGGTAAAGCTTATTCCCATTATGGGTCCACATCTCCTGGGTCTTGTGCAAAGAGAAAGAAACCCAAAAAAGCTTAGAGCAAATTTCAACTGAAACTTCAGCATTAGGGTTTTATTTATTTATCTATTTATTTATGGTTCCTAAATATTATTTTTTATTTAAGTGTAATTTATTTATAAGTCAAGTCTTTATTTATCTTTTGGTTTTTATGATTCCCATATGATTACAACACCACATTTCCTCATAAAGTTATTTAAATTTATGAAAAAGTTGCAAAAACTTTTCTTTTTTTTTTTGTTTTCACTGCAGAGTACATGAAGCTGTTGCATTAGTAATAGCATTTAAGCAAAGGAATTTTTGATGTGTTGGTTTTGAACAATTTTGGTGCGGGTAGCTGAATTGTGTATTTTGTTCACTTGGAAGCAGGTGTTGTTGTGAAGGAATAATTATGTTTGAGATAGTGAGAAGAAGTTTCCAAAGTAACTTTATCAACAGCTTAGGTCAGCAATGGTATTCCTGCTTCTGGAGTCATCTGGATGTATGCATTTGTATATTCTTGTTCATCTGGACCTCAGACTCCTAGGAGGCAGAACTGATGTTCCTGTGCTCTCAAAGGGCCTTCTGAAAATGTACACATTTTCAGTAAGTGCAGAGTCAAGCCCTATTATATATATTTCCCATCACACTTGTCATGTTCCATGTTGTATATAATGAAACTTGGAGGCCTTGCAGAACAGGTAATGCCAAAAGGATCAGAGAGGTTGCAGCTCTCTGTGTTTGCTGGGCTCTCCCCTGCACTGTTAGTTTTGAAGTGTGGGCACCCAAGCTAAGACGTCTGACTGTGAAAGAAAGACTGACTTGTTCAAATCTATTGTTGCTGTTGGCAAAAGAGTTTGAGGCTATTGCATAAAGGAAATACAAAGTGTGAATGAGTCTCTCATTGTGGTAAGAGGCATGAAGTAGGTCAGTGTGTGTGCAGCAGACTGTAACAGCTGCTAACTTTCGCTTGAATTACGAAGAAAACACCATCACAAAAGTAGTGTATGTTTATAGAAGACACCTTTTCTGAAAGAAACCAAAGTTTAGTGTGTAGACAAGATGGGAAAAAATCACAGTTCCACCTATTTTTATTTCAATAACTTTAGAGAGAAATGGAGAGGAAAGAAATCTACTTCTATGCTGTGAGAGTAGCTTTGACTGATGATTAAGTACCAGCCTCGGGAATTACAGTAGCTGTGTGTGAGGCATGCTTTAGTTTTTCTGGATTTTGAAGGAACTGCAGAGTTTGACCTGTAGGTGCCAGCTTGGTCTATTCTTAGAATTTACCTGAAAAGGACACTTAAGAAGAGGTAGCCTGTGCTGTCTTCAAAAGCACCTTCTGTCTTGCTCTTACAGAATAGGCTGAACCAAGCTGGCTACCACAAATAGCAATAAAAATTTACTGATTAAATTCCTGCAGGGCCAATGGAAACCAGGGCCTCTGCATTAATGAGCATCAGCCCCATGACTCTCTCTTGCATGGTATGGACTCTGAGAATGCTGGACAAGGGTCTGTAGAGCTGGCTTGTTCCTCCAAGGCAACCCAGCTGCAGCCATGCTGCTGGGAGCACAGGGCTGCAGAAGCATCACTGTTTGTTTCCAGTTTCACCTCTGGTATCAACCTGTCACAAGGAGTTGGAGGTCTCTTGGATTCCTTAATTTCCAAACCTCCTTCAATCTTGTGTCTTCATTTCCCCAGTTAGTCTCTGGGGAGAGAGCTGTGAGAGCTGGTACAATCATGAGTCTGAATATGATTCAGACATGAACATTTCCTGACCTTATGGGATGAAATGTGGGCCCCAGAGAAGTCAGCAGGATTTCACTCTTGACTTTGCCAAGATTGACGTTTCACCTGTGATGTCTGCTGACAGGAGAGAGAGCGTGGGCCTTTGAAGGGAGAGCATCTGAATATGTACATGCAGTGTTAGTAAGACTGATGAAAATGCGAAATGCCACTGAAATTCTGTGAGCCATCAAAGCAGGGAGACATTAAGGTTGCCTGGAATATTTCAGAACACCTAACTGATTTGTTCATGGGACATCTGTTTCAATTGACTTCTGAGTCCCTATAGCACCTCAGCCAGGATTGTCACCCTGTCACTGGCCATGGAAGGCTGTGCATGTGTAGGTTCATCTACCTGTGAAGATGTAGTGTGAACTGCCCTGTGCCAGGCACTGTCCTGTTGCAGCTGGATTATTTCTGCTCCAAACCCCGGTCTGATAAGGCAATCTTAGGCACCTCTGCAGTGTTCTGCTCTCTGTACTGCGGATGTGCCATCTATCAGAAAGATACCTGCAAACAGCAGCTCTGGGAGGGGTAATAAAGCTTAAACATATTGGAGAAGGAAGAAGGTTGGAGCAATAGGAACCTGTAAATTGCAGCAAGATGCCAGGATTTTTGAAGAAATCTCAGGCTGAATGAAGTGACCGTGCTGATAACGAAAATATATAATCCCTTGTGAAATTCAGCTCCTGTGCAACTTTACAAGCCCTTAAACCTTATTTTAGAACAAGCTAAACTCATTGCGGGAAAGAAGAGCAATGACAGCAATAAAATCTATTGGGGAACATGGCTTAAGAGGGATAAATGTCTAGTAGAAAAGGAATACCTTGTAGATGTCAATGAATTTTAAATATATTTTAGGAACAAATTGTTGTTGATGGCCTAGGAGGTAGGATTGCTGTAATTTATGACTTTGACATGAAGAAGGATGCTACATAACACAGTAAGTGCTTGTATGTGTAGGTAGTTCTGCTGGTGTAGGAGTTGTCTTTTCGACTCACTGTCAGTCTTTAAGGAGAACTATTTCTCTGCTGAAGATGAAGTCACATGTCCTGCACTTTGATTTAATTTCCAATCTGTTTGTTTTTTCCTTCATGGTTACATGTGCCTGCAACTATTATGGCTCTATTTGATAAATTGTGGTCGTGTCTCCCTTATGAGAAGCCTCTAAGTTCATAGCTGGTCCTTGCACCTTAGTGACCATCAGGAAAAAACTGATCCAGGAAGCAGCAGTTGTCAGAGATGTAAAAATGCATGAGATATGAGGATGAACTAAATGTTTTGGAACTGCTCAGGTAGGGTAGAAAACAGACAACAGGTGACATCATAGCAGTATGTAAAAATAATGAATGGTGCAGAGAAGGCTTGTTGCATTCTTGTACTTACTGATTTGCACATATAACACATCCAATGCAATTAGAAGGCACCACATTCAAAACAGTTAAAAGGAAATTTTTTGTGACAGAAGTGCATAAATAATCACTGACACAAGAATCTCTTGAGCAGAAGAGTTCCAGTGGGTTTGTAAGCAGTTTAATATATGAATGAAATCTTTCTGCTTTGGTACATAAACCCAGTCATTAAAGGATAGGAAAAATCTTCCACCATTGGCTTGCTATCAGGGAAATATTCTTTATTTGGCTTGGAACAACTTTCTCAATGAATCAGAGGGCTCTTGATCCATTTTATAGCACTAAGCCCTCTGTTTCTATAAGTTGCTTAAAGCTCAATCCCCATATTTCACCTCCTGCTATTTGAGGGTTATTTTCTGTGTCCTAGCAAAACACTAATTTTTAAACTTACCTGCAGATGACTAGTTCACCATTGAAGAAATACACTGCTCTTTTTTGAAATTCAACTCAGAGAGCTAGATTATTCTTACAGTAACTTTTCAGTAATCAATACCATTACTAGAGTCACTAGCTAGGTTGAGGATGTTCAGGAAGAAGCTATTTTTGTAATAAATTAAAATCTGTTGGTTAAATGGCAGTTGCTGAAGTAGCAAATTAAAGTGTTGGCATTTTGTTGTGTAGTTAAGGTGATATGGAACCAAAGATTAATGTAATGTGAAAATGCTGGACAGTGCAAGGATACAAACTGACGGAAACATGGTTGTAGCTTCCACATTATTCTGAATTTAGAGCCAGAGCCTAAATGCATCTCACTGCAGAAGAAGAGAATGGAATCCCTTGGAAAGGGCAAATAGGCCTTCTAAATACCAAAGCATCTGCTGTATGGAAACGAATAGAATTTGGGGTTCCTTTCCAGCTCAAAAATACCTTTTCACAGGAAGGTTGACTCAATCAAATATTTTGGTTTTTAGCAGTACATGGTAAGATATTAACTAAACAGGTCCCACAAAAGACTGCTGAGGTGGTCAGGGGTCTCAAGCAAACCACTCAGCAGCAGCTGGGGTGGTTCAGGCAGAGGGAGAGAGCTGACACAAACCAGAACGGCCTCAAGGGTGTTTTAAAGGGGGAGTTCTCAGCATCACTGCTGCAGCTTTCTTCTCCAGGGTTACCTCCTCTCCTCTGGCACTGCCTTGGGGCTGGAGAGGCCAACAGAGACAGCTGCACTGAGAAATGCTGTTTGCTCCAGCCATCACTGGGCTCTATGAAGGCCATTAATACAGCAGAGATTGCCTGTGCCTTTTAACCCCTGGCATGTTCTGTCCCAGAGTTCTAAAAAATACCTTGACTGCAGGGTGCTTCCCAGTGAAAGGATTCTCCACAATTAGGTCCATTTATGAAAGCACGTGTCCAGGTATTTTGTCTAAAGGAGAAAATCTGGATCTATATTTTTAGACTTTAGCACAGAAATCCTGTGCAGTCCCTTCCCTCAGAGAACAGTATGCCATCAGGGACATGATAGGATAAGCTTTCCTTTTTTCCCTGAACAGACTGCCAGTGAAGTTGGAGCACGTGATGCCCAGTGCAACAGTGAAAGAAAAGTTTTGAAACATCTTCTCCAACTTTTTATCCTCACTTCAGGAGCACAGAGACACTAAAAGATCACAAAATAGTTTTCCTCATCTGATTGCAAAGATAAAATTTCTAGGTGACTTTTTTCTCTCTTTTTGTTCTTTAAAGATGAAAAGTGAGTCTCCTGTTGGGGAGTTCCCTTGGCCTAACAGGGAGAGGGATTGGAATTTTTTCCTGGTTTTGGTGACAAAGAGAGTCTTATGAAAAAATAGCTCTGGCATTTGGAAGGCTCTTTCCTTAATTTCTTTCTTTTCTTCAATTTATTTATTTATTTTCAATTCTTTTTCTTTCCTTTGTTCATTAACATGTTTGGGATTTTTTTTTACACTGTCATGGAAGTGTTGAAAATACTCTTAGCCCAGAGAGTAGATGTTACCAATGCAGTTTAGCTTTGGCTAGTGTGTAAATGTGACTACAGTTTTCATAAATGCTGACCTCATTAAAAGGACATTCTTAATATCAGTAACTACAACAGCTGACCATTTAAAATGCAACCTGAATCCTGATCTATTTTCTTTTCTTAGTCCTTTGCTCCTTGTTGGGTTCATAGAAAAGCAATTCTATGTCATTAGAGCCAATAAATCCAATCATATCCCACTAATTTGTGATTGAGTTCAACAAATCCACTTAAATTGGTACCAGTGCAAACAAAATTCTCCCCTGGGTGAGTGGTATTTTTATTTACAAAGAAAATATTAACAATTAATTAACAGCTTTTCATGTCCAGCTCTGGGTCTGATCCTGTGAGCTGATACAGGCATTCAGCTCTTAGTGAACCCAGAGGGAGGGAAAGGAAGGCGCTGGCAAGTTGCAGATCAGATTTTTATGCAGAGTGTGCACAATGAAAGTAAATTCCACATTCACATAATGTAAATTCTTCCTGAATATGAATAGGAGTACAATTGTATTTCTTCACCTAAGTATTCAACAAAGACAATTTTTAACAGCATGGAATATGTTAGATAAACTTTGTCTAAATGCTAGTAAAGGAATGCCTCCATGGTACAGAAGGCAAGTCCAACATATGACATAGTAAATGTCCTGAAAAATAGATATTGCTTTATTGGGTAGCTTTTTAGTTTTATTTGTAACTCAACAAAATTCATTTCAAAACCAGTAATGAATCATTTAACAGCTTCATTTGTAACGTGCTTATATATGACTTTTTCTGCCTTCCCGTTGAATTAGTACATTGGGTGATTTAGTGATTTCTGTTCGGACCTAGCCAATGTCTATTACAATTTACATCAAGACAGTCATAAAATTAAAACAATAAATAAGTGGTCTGACAGATTCTTTCAATATTAGCTTAATTCTTGCTCTGGCTTATCAAGGGTGATATTTATTATAAGCCTAAAGGGCATGGAATTAAAACCCGTATGAATTAGCAGAAGAATCCAAACCAGCAGTGGAAGTCGATTTCATAGCCCATGTGCTTCCTTGCATAGCTAAGTAGGAAGGTTATGTCATTAGAGCCAATAAAACAGCTTTGAAATAGATGGCAGGCAGCAAGAAAAGTGTGTTGAACATCCATGTAAAATATATTCTTACATCTAGGGGCTGAAGTGCGGGAAGCAGCCTCTTCAAGATTGTGTTTAGACTTTTTATCCCAATGCACACACACTAAACTCATCCAAAGTGCAGATGACATTCCCACATGAACTATCTGTTTCCCCTCTGTCTCCACAATAAACTGTGGAAATGTCTTTCTGGTGGTCGTCTAAAAGAAAAAACAATTGGTATCTCAACAAAGAGAGCATTTTAAGTCAGGAGCTTGTTAGAGAGCTGCTTGCAGGAGGCAAGCAAACACATATGAAAGGGCTCTTACTGCCAGCACTGAAATGGGGGTGGCTATTGCCTGAGTGAATTTCATGTTAAAAGGGAATGTCTGAAGGTTGATTTTTCTCACATTTTGAGGTTAGGGTTCTCTAGATATCACGTGGGTGCAGGACTCTGGGCTTGGCCTTCCCCAAAGGCTAGACTTTAAACCCTGGACTGGATTTTTAGAATTTTACAGGTGAAAGGAAGATGAATTATGCCTCTCTTTGGAGTTGGAGAGCTGGCTAAGCCTCCATGCTTTTCTCCCTGTCTTTTCCCAACAGATCTACTTGCTTTCATTTTGTGCTTTCATGCCTTGTTCTGTTAGAACACAGAGTAGTGACAAAATTCACATTGCAGGAATTTCAATTCAATTCTTTTTCTCTAGTTTTTGCCTTTGTGAAGGCTCTGAAATGCCTCTCTCTCTGCCTTTCTTGCTGCCATAGTCCAAACTGTGTCGTCTGTGGCATTAAAATGTGCATTCAGAGCTCGTCTTTTTCTAGTAGAGGTAGCACCCTTTGCAGAACAGTTCTTTGTACAACCTCCTCCTCTGGAAAACCAATACAGAAAATCTCCAGGGCAGTTCATCAAAACAAATGTATGAAATCTTCAGGCTCTTTTCCCAAAAATAGGCCCTTGCTCTATGTGCACGTAGCATGTTCCTGTAAGGAAATTTTCCAGAGACATATCTGACAAGCATTTCCTTCTGTGCTCCATGTAATGAAAATCTTCTGCTTCATTGATTTGAGATCAACAGTTCTTGCTTTAAACATGAGCTTGGACTTGTATTCCACTAACAGAGTATTCTCATTCTGGGTTTCAGGAAACACCTTATACAGGCAGGAATTCTTAACAAGTCCTGCAACACCCACATTTGACAAATGTGCCTGGAGTCAGTCAGATGTTCAGAAGTGAAGTTTGCTTCTTTTGCACCTGGATATAGGATCATAGCTTCACAAGGCTCCCACTAAAGGAGAGTACTGAAGTTAAAGATTTATTATCTCTCTTTAAGCTGCTGATCCTGTAGTAGTTTTGTGCCTTTTGAAGGAGTACATGTGTAATCCCCCTCAAAAAGAATACTTCCTGCAGCGCTGTCCCTGCAAAGGAGCAGGAGGAAAGCTGTATGGCCACCCACTCTCTTAGTGTACCAGAAAGAAAGAGAGCCTCAGGGAAGGACCACAGCCTGGTGGGGAGCTAATCTCAATATCACCTGATTTTCCTCTGTTGAACAGAGGAGGAGCCCAGTCCTCCAATCATATCCCACTTGGATTTGCTCCCATTGTAACTTAGGTGCACATTGGTTATGGTTACCAGCTTCAGGGAGTGCTTCAAGTGATCCTCAATGCCATTACACATCTCCCTTATCAGTTTACCCTCAGTTTACCTACTTCCACCTGCAAACTTTATGGTGTTACTCCTTTTCCTCTTGAGTGCAGTCAGTGTGCCCTCCTACTTACCCCTTGTCTGAGTTTCCTGTGACCTTACAATGCTTTATGCCGTGGAAGAGATGGATGGGACACTTAGGTCTGCTGCTTCCTCCATAATTCTGCATGTTCAGCATTAGGGCTGGGTTCTGCTGTCATGGTGGTACTGGGCATCTCACTGACTTCAACTAAACCATGCTAGTAGTGAGGTGATGCTTGTGTCGTGTCAAAGGTCAGAATTTGGCACCTAGTAACTTCCCCTCTGGGGAATGAACATATATATATATATATATATGTTTATGTATATGTAGGGCTTTTTTTGCTTCCCACCTACCTTTCCTTTGCACACTCCCTTCCTCAGGGAATTTCATAAATAAATTACTGATGATCTAGGCATAGAGAAGCAGACTGAGGAGTAGGATTTAAAAATAGTTTGATGCCTGCAAAATGGATCATTTTCACAGTTAAACTATTTTTGCTCTTGTCTCAGAGGAATGTTGAAAGTGGAAGGAAAATGTTTTTGCAACAAAAATTATTGGCAATTTTCAACAAACACAAAAATATTGGAAGTACTTGGGTTTTTTGCTTTCTGAATTCTACCAATGTGAAAGTTAAACCAAGATACATAGTTGTTTCCACCAAATTCAATTGCAATATTTGTACGTGTTCTTTGGGCTCTGTTATTTATTTGGAAAATGACAATTGTCTCTTTAAAAATGTAAATGCAAATGGAAGATCTAAATTAAGGGCTTGCCTTGCTTTTAGAAAGCCTGTGCATGAGCTAGTTTGAGAACAGGGAGCAGTCTAACACAGCAGTACAGAACCTGGCACAGGCTGCAAACTTTCCCAGGAAGCAGCAGGGCAGATTTATTGTGTGTGGGCATCCCCACGCTCGCCTCTGATCAGTTGTTTAATCATGACACTATTTTGTGATTGCTTGGTGGCTGTTGCATTTTGGAAAGAAAACACAAGTTAATCAGATTCTTTTATGCTTCCAGCCAGACAAACATCCCAAATCCCACAAACTTCTACTTGATCTCCCATGAGTCTCTGTAACTATGAGGAACAGAAAAAGAATTGCTTGCAAAGTAATTGTATTGCAAGGTGAATCCAGCTCAGAGTTCCCTTGGTTCTCTTACGGTTACAGGCTGGCAATATCATTCACATTGCAGTAACTTACACAGAAATTTTCAGTCAAACTTAAGAAAGGTCAGATTGAGATGTTCAAGCGTTGGTCCCAGGTGGCACCCACTGAAGACATCACATCTTGTGTTAGCAGTTGCTTTGGAGAGCCCAAGGCAGGTAGGGGCTGAGCTGGCAGATTCTCTGAGGTTGGCCCTGGCTGGAACCATGATCTTACACCGTGCCAAAAACCTGTGTTTTGATTAACTCTCCCCAGTCTTCACTCCTTCATTCATGCCATCCGCTGTGTTATGGCATCCAAATCAGGGGACTGATTTAGCTGAGAACCTGTCCTCCACAAAAACAGTAGGGTGGGAGGGTTGTGCTTCAGCTGAGTGGGTGTCATTTGCCTTCACAACCAGCTGTGTGGCCACAAAGCAGGCTTGGTGCTGTCACAGGAGTGAGAAGGGCAAGGGCTGCTGCTCTTGCAGACCTTGCTACCTGTTATTTCCAGATGAAAAGGCTGTGGTATTTGCTGTGGGAAGAAGAATAGTCCATGCCTTTGGATGATGTCTAGCAGGAAAGTCACACAGATACCCTTTATCTTCTCTCGGAGGTTGTTATTTTCATGCAAAAACAATTGGCTGCTGCCTTTGAGTTTTGCAGGTAACCTTTGCAGGCATTGCTATATCAAAGATCACAGTTTAGATTAATGGTATCTGTGTTTAGACCTATCCCTCTTTACACCATGATGGAGGAGGGGAGACAGACTTTTTTTTGCCTGTTAAGCTTGAGGGTGACAGATCAACTGCTAGTCGCTGCTCTCAAGTCTGATAAACCACGCATCCAGTCTGTCCTGTTGTTTCACTGTAGACTGCTTTTTTCTGTACTGAAATGTCTGATGAGGAGGAAATTTAAATACACAATGTATTACTTTATGTATTACTTTAATAAATATCTTGAAAAGCAGTTATGCACAGTGTTTTACCCTCTTTATTTTCTGACGCTCATAGTCAGAGTATTGTCTCAGGCTGTGTTACCACACTGACAGATTACCTTCCAGAAGCCACATTGTCTAACATATAAGAGTTGAGCACTCCTGCAGCAGGACTACAGGTATTGGCAGAGATGGTCCTGCACAAGGAATCCAGGTATGTCACTTATATTGCATTCTTTAGGGCTTTCAGAGCCCTTTATTTGGATGGGAGTTTCTATTGGATTTGGCTTCTTAGGAAAATTGAATGAGATACCTACATTTCTCTTCACTTGCAAAGAGGTTAAATGATTCACTGAATGACATTCAGCAAGTCCTTGTCACTCACTGTCCTACTCAACTCCACATCCCCTTCTGATATCCTGCCATGGTCAAAGATGTCTGATATTTATCAGAGATGAATATGTTAGTTTAGGCAGGCGATGCTGCTATAAATAAGGTATGAAGCTGTAATTGGAATTGATCCCATTTTTGTAGCTGAATGAATTGCCACCTCTCTGCTCATCTGCATAGCCTGGAGGTTTTGACATTCTTAAATATTTTTACAGGAGCCATTTAATGCTAATGTATCTTATTGTATTGGGGAAATGGGTAGAAATATGAACATAGGTGTTTTCAGCAGTTCAGCTGATGAGTGGTAACTCAATAATTCTCTGCAGCTGAAGCATCACAGTATGTGAATACACTTAAATTTCATGTTTTTGCTTTGCCTGCAATTCTTGAGATACTCTTCTTGGTTCCTAGCTAAAGACCAAGTGGTTTCTTCTGTTGTTCCTTTGCTTCCTGGAACCTGCTCTCAGTGCTGCTTTCTGTCTCTTGAAACCAAGCGTGCCTGCTTTCTGCTCACCTGAGAGGGCAGAGAGAGGGCAGGGAAGCTTGTCCTGAATGGAACAGCAAACCCAGTGAACATCATGGTTTCTGTGTGTGCATTGGTATGTTTGTGACACAAAAGAGAGTAAATTTTCAGCAAAGTACAGGTTTGGTTCATTTCCTGATGGAAACAAGTCTTTACAGTTTCATCCCAGTCCATTCACAGCGGTAACCTCTGCAAGCCACACAATGCTCAGCTGAAATGTCTGCAGCCAGTGAATGGAAGGCATAGGGGACTTTATGCCATAAGCCAAATTTAGCTGCTGTGTTCATTTACTATCAGAATTTCAGTATGGATAGATCACGTTCATCTAGATCAACTCAATCTTTTGTGGTATTCTCTTTGAAATATGTAATGGTGGAGGGTCCTCCATTTATCAAAGATCATTAAACGGGTTGAAAAGTAAAAAAAATAGGGACATCAAAGGTCTTAGTAACATGAAGCTGAGAGAGAGGTGTCAAATACAAACTCTCCAAAAGAGATGGGGTTCTGAATCTTCTCCAAGCTCCCGTACTTCTTGGTGTGTGTGATGTTTCCAGGGGTAACAAGTGAGGGTGACAATGAAGTTGATACCTCTGTGCTGAAAGTACTTCTTGGTTAGTTTTACATCTCATTTCCTTTGAATTTCCCACAAAACTTTCGTTGGCTCCATGTTCAAGCTTTGCAGCTAAATGCCAGCAAATGCCAAGCCAAAATGAAAGTAGAAGAGAAAAAAATGTGAAAAGACAGAAAAAGAAGACTGAGAATAGTTGCCATTTAAAGGAAAAAAATCCAAAAACCAAACTAAACCCAACCACAAGACCCATGAGGGCTGTAGAGTGTCCCTGTGTAATGGTCATGAATGTTGCACTGCTCAAGACAGCTCTGCAGGTGGGAGTAACACTATGGATCTTTAGGTGGCAAGTGTGCATGGACATCTTCAGAAGAAACTCAATTTATATGTCAATGTGACCTTTGAGGAAGATCTCTGAAGATGTGTATTTTTTAGCAGATGGTCCTCCTCCATCCAGTTTGACCATGTGTGTCCCCTTCCCACATGCTGTAGAGCAGCTGCAGAGACCAGCTCTCGCCTTTCACAGAGAGGGGCTGAAGAAGGTGCAGTTCCCCACCTTGCTCCAAGTCCTGCTGCTCTGTGCTGCACCACAGGCTGGTGTTCCATGGGCAGGCTCTGTGCAGGGAGCTTCCATCTCCAAGAGCCCTGGCACTGCATCCCTGAGGTCCAACAGAGAGCAGTTCTGCCCTGCTGCCTGGAAAATGCCAACTGCTGGGGCACTGAATATTCAAGCTGAACCCATGGCTTAATACAAGGGTGAGAAATCATAAAAAGGAGTTTTATGATACTTTGCTAGATCTTCCTCTTTCTCTTGCAGTATTTTTGAAATGGCTGAGTTGTGCCAAAAGACACAAGTTGCCTTTGAAACAATTTTTAAGTGTAAATGTGACATTTTCTCCACTAATCACACTTTCTTCAGATGAAAGACAATAAAGTTGTCTGACTAGCTCAACTCTGGGTCTTTGCTGGAGTAGTTTCTCCAGAATGAATTAGATCTATAGTGGTGTTTCTTTGAAATTCTTTTCTTTTTCTTTTCTTTTTGTTAAGTTCTAAGCTCATTTAGCATTTCAGTTTGAATGTGAAAATATTCTAAAAGGTGGAACATCAGTGATGTATATGTAGTACCCTTCTGCCCAGTCCTCATTTTATATTGAGTAGATGTCATAAGTGCAGAGAACATACTGTATTTTTTTTTCTAAGAACATTAAAAATCCATGCTAATTTCATTCCTGCTAATTCTCAGTCTCAGGACAGCTTTAATTAAAATATAAATGGCACAATATTTTTCGTGTGGATGATGTGCAATTGTACTTAATGGTTTTTTATTATTAATTTTTTATTCTTGAAAATTCATGTGCAAGTGTCCTCATTTCCATCTTCTCTAACCAAAAGCAAACCACTCGATGCCTTTAGCCAGATGGATTTTGAGCAGCCCAGTCTTACATGGTAATGACTCAACAACTTACTGAACCCAGTGAGCAGCTTTATAGATCATGACTCAAAGTATCTCATAGTTAAATTTTGTAACAGTCCCACTTAGATTATCTCACATCCTCCACGTAACTGATCATTTAAGGCAGTCATGCCTTCTCTCAGCAAAGGAGTGATTCACCATTAATGTTTCTAAGTCTAGTTTCCCACACCTTACTTTTTTCCAGCCTTCCTTTTCAGTGTCCAAAAGCCACCAGTCAGTTTGAGCTGACGTCCCACCATGCAAAACTGAAAGTAAAGGCAATGATTTTGAACAGATTAGTCTTTAATGGCAGTAACTTCTTCAGCATTTTTGGTCTATGTGATGAAATGCTGAGAATGAGCTTACAAACACAGTCCTTTCTGAGGATGTGCATTATGTTTGTCAGAAGGGACAATTTCACTTGCACAGAATGAAATCTGTGCTAGAACAGAGGCCCTGTGAAGGACCCTACATACCTAAGATCAGCTCAGACCACTGACCTCAGGCTTATCTAATGGCAAAAGACTTTTCAGTATTGCAAAGTTCAGCTGTCATAGCAGTTTTTGCTTACCTCTTCTCATGCTGTCCTGAACACATTCATTCATTTCCTAACTAAACTGGTGTATCCTCATTTTTAAGAAGAGGATCTGACTGGCTGCTTCTGCTCATCAGTTTTGAAAACATTGCTACCGAGGGACCTGTCCCTCTTGTTTTGTGAAACACCAGCTGAATCCTCAGTTGACAGAAAGAGATGTCATCCCGTTGCCTTCAGTGGGAATAGGTCAGGAGCTTTGACTCAGCAACTTCTGAGCACAGCCAGACAGGTTTTTCTTTTCCTCTCACTTATATCTGAGTCTCATTTTGATGTATAGGACGGTTTTACATGAGCTTGGTGGAAAAAAAAGGAGGGTGTGCATTACTGTTTATGTGGATTCAGTAAATCACTAGCTTGTGATTTTAGCCCCTTTTTCCACATGTGTTTCTCCTGACAGCCTAAGTCTTGCTTTGTGCTGTTCTCACCCCTGCATTGTGCTGGCAGAGTCTAGGGAGGCCATTCAGTGACTCAGATTGGGAATTTGGTAATTTTTCAACTCCATCAGCTTGGTATTGTGGTTCATCACATGTGCAGCAGCTCAGGCAGATGTGCTGGTTTAGGTGCAGTAGGGCAAATCTGAGAAGCACCTGGAGACAGGATTGAAGAAGGGTTTGTGCAAACAGCACTGCTGCTCAGTTTTATTGCCTCACCCAGGTGCTACTGAAATGCTTACCCAGTTTGTGGAAAACAAAGTAGATGCAGACTCAACCTTTAAAAAACAAAAACAACAACAAAACTGAAAGATCGATCCAACACAGTTTGGATCTAACCATGGGCTTTGTAGGTGGATGCTGAGCCTCATCCAGATTCTTTCCATGCTTCCCTGTGGAGTTTCTGTGAGGTGTTGTGACATATACAGAATCAGAACTGAGATCTGTTGAGATACAGGAGACTGAGTTTGTCCCTGTCAGTGCAGATGTGCCAGTAATATAAGAAAGCTTTCATACAACTTAGAAATGCTTGTAAATGTTCTGACTGTCCGAGCCCGGGCAACCTATGCTTTGGACTGGTGCTTCAACTTCTGTGATGGGTTTATTGCAGTCAGGGGTGAGATCCTTTTAACCTTTTCCCATGTGGATGCTCAAGAAAAATCACAATAGTGTCAAGTATCATGATATACTGTGGATGAAAAGTGTGGGGGTTTCAGGAACAAGTTCTGCAGATGTCTCTGTCTCTTTCTCTATGTCATGCTGCTCAGCAATCTGATTTTATTGAGTTGTCCAAACTGTCTGTGTGTCTTCACCTTTTGGTAGAGACAGCAGTGCAAAATGTCACAGGGTTATTCCAGTCTCCAACTTCTTCTCAGTAAGGACTACAGTGTAATTTTTGACATCTCTTCCATTTTAGGGAAGTATGTTCTCTCAGGGAATGAACACACATGGCACCTGTGTCGGTTCAGCCGTCTCTGCAGAGAGAAGGTGTCACTGGCTGGGGAGTTTGTCCATGTGAGTGCAGTGGAGAGACACTGTAGATGCAGAAGGGAGCATGAATAGCTCTGCAACTCTTTCAGCACTGCATGTCCAATAATTTTCATATTCTTTGGGATTGAGTATGTTTTCAAACATAATGCTAGAACACCAGCCGTCCTGGCTAGCTGTGTCAAATTAGACAAAGTAGAGAACAATCTCTGCTGATCTTAATGGAGTGAGCCTCCTGGGGGGACACTTGGCAAGGCAGCTGTTCAGGTGTAACTCCCTATAATCTCAGAAGGAATGTTTCCTTCCTTGTATGTTACTGTAGTTCAAATGAAGAAGGTCTACAAGCAGAGATGATGGTGTTTCAGGTCATGCCACTAAATTGTTGTATCTAATGTGTAATACCAGTCATGTCTTCTATAACTCTGAAGTCAGTAAGAATAACTTGAGTTCATTTCAGTTAGCAGTCTGAGTTAATGGTTGCTCTTTGTGACCTACATTGAATTACCTTCAAGTGAGGCAGGTTTGTGGGACTGTGGTGCAGGAATCTGTGGCATGTGAGTCTTTCTGCTGTGATTCAGACAGTTGTGTCAAGAATGTGATCTCTTTTTCAGGGGAAAGGAGAGTATACATCTTAAACTTGGTTAGGAGACTCTCCAGTTCAGAGAAGAAAGACTGCAGTATGTTCAAAAGTAGTATGTGCCCCCATTAAGCCATTCTTTGTTACTGTACAGAATAAGTCATAAATAGTTTATTTGTTCCTTAGCAACTTCATATTTCATGTAAGAACAGAAGAACACATATGCAATGGCACTTTTATGAGATCAACATTTAATCCCTGAAAATGATTTAGTAAACATCAAGGATTCCCAAAAACTAGCAGTCTTAGCAAACATGTGAAGGTTAATAAAAGCCCTGGCCTTTCCAGCAATGGCTAGGAATATATCACAAAATTACAAAATATTCTGAGTGGGAAATACACACTTACATGCACATATTCTTATACAAGTAGATGGGGTTATTACGGTGGCTTCTCATTCTGTGCTGTGGAAGGCAGCCTAGGTAGGTAGGTAAAATGAGAGGCAGCTCCTTCCTCACAGCTGTTGTCTACATAAGGAACAGGCTCAGTAAGTGAATACAGAACAGAGAGTGAGTGAGAGTGGAGAGGCCAGGATAACTTGTAGGAATATGAGGGAAACATGGCTGCTTATTCAGAGCGTTGTATTGGGGCTCCACGGGTTGAGGTTTCTGTTATGAGGTTCACTGACCTGCAGTACATCCTAGGATGTACCATTTCCTCTGTATTTTTTTAAGCTTCACCACCTGCAACAGGGCATAAAGTTGACCAGTTTTTATGTCAGAAGGCCCAGTCCCCAGAGTGGGGCAAACCAGGTGATCTTGTTTTAAGGATTGGTATCCCAGATGTCTCCTAGTCCCTGGACTTCCCAAAATTGCTTTGGGGTGAAGAATCTCAACAGGCTTGTTTGCAACATTGCTTTGTTAGAAGACTTTGCCCTTGTTTTAGGATTGTCTATGGTTTAATGTGAACTTGGAAAGCTGAGAGCAAAGGGTTAACCTCTTGGTATAAACTCAGAAATGTTTAAAAGAAAGAATGCAGTTCAGCCTATCAAAGACAGGCATCTTCTGTGGCTGTTCCTTAGAGCTTTCCTAAGGCATCTCTCATCCCTGAAGCAAATGGGACAAGCAGTTGAGTGACATTCTCCCTTTGGGATGCTGTCTTAGAGAGTGGACTGTTCTGGGTCGTTTGTTTGTTTGTTTTGTTGGCTTAGGCAGTGGAAGGTAACTGAGCACCACTTTGCTTTCCTATGTGCTCCGTTTCAACACTGGCCCATAAGGCTAACGATAGGGTTGCTGGTCTAAAGAGGTTACATCGCTTTCAGGGGATAGGCAAATAGAGTATGTGTGTTAAGTTGGAGCTATAGGGAGCTATCTTTGCTACTTAAGTAACTTTCTGCATTTTAAAGACTGTTACATTATGTTATGCTAAAGAGTTGAAGAGTACTGCCACCTAGTTCATCCTCCTACTCCAAAACAGGATCAGCTCTACTTATAGCATTCCTGACAGACACTTGTATAACCAGTCCTTTAAGACTTCCAGCAAAAGGGACTCCAACCGCCTTTCCAAGTGAATTTTCAAGCTGAACATTTCTGCAATATGAGCTCATTACTTTTGTCTCCAGCTGCTTGTGAATGTTGATAAAAGATTAGTACCTAACTCTGTGCAGCAGCATTTCAGGTATTTAAAGCACGTCTTCATTGTTTGTGTTCTTTAGGCTGAGCCACCTATATTCTCTCAGTCTTGCCTTGTAACTTGTGTTGTCCAGCAATGTCACAGGTTCACCTTCAGCTCATGGTTCTGTGTGGTCGTTAGATGCTTTGTGCAGTGCTGTTTTTCACCCAGATTTCACTTGGTCTGGTTGAACTGTATCCTACAGCTTTTTCTGTTTGTCAGGATTATTCTATCCTTGTCTTCAGTTATACTGTGTATTTTACCCAACATAATGTTTGTTATTTTGCCACTTAACAAACACTTTTGCAGCATCACCTCTTCCATTAGTCAAAGTACTCCATCATCCAGGAGCCAGGTTGAAGAATCCTACAAGAATGATCCTTCAGATATGGCTGAACTGGGGATAACTGCTCCCAGAAACAACAAATTATTGACAAGTACTATAGCTACTTGCAAGATCACCTTTTTGTAGTAATCATCAGTATTGATCTCCAGTTTTCTCATCTATCTATACGCAATTCCCTCTATGGCAGAACGTTTAGGAAGACAGATTTTTAATACCTAATTTTATGAACTGGATTTAGGATTTTTCATGGGTTTTTCCACTTTTCAATATAATGCTTAAAATCTTTTCCTAAATTTTTGTGGCTTCATCTGAAACCACTTGCAGCTGCCAGTGGAACCATGTTTTGTGACCATTTTTCCTTACTTGGTTTAACTCACTATGAAGATGCACATGCCTACACATGCACCTACTCTCCATGCTACTTCCTACAATTTATTATTTCAATTATTGATTATTGAATTATTAGCCTGTTAATCCTTCATAGATGGAAATTAGGTTGTTTTGGCTAGATTTAATCAATGCATCCATGTTTTGTATTTTCTTTACTTTTTTTTTTTTTAATTTCCCTTGTGTGCTTATAAATCATTTAACTGATTCACAGAATAATCTGAGTTGGAAGGGACTCACATGGAGCATCAAGCTCAGCTCTTAAGTGAATGGCCCATGCAGGGATAAAACTTACAACCTTGGCATCATGAATACCGTGCTCCAGCTAAGTGAGCTAATTAGCTACATCAGAGTTTTGGGAAATTAAAATAAAAACAAATGGTTCATAGTTTCTATGGCTTCCTAGCTTTGGGACTTTTTCTCCATTTCCAAAAGTAAGCACTCCGACCTTTTTGAAACATTTGGTACCTTATTTGTCCTTCTTGAACTCTCAAAGACAACTGATAACAGCCTTGAGGTTTCTTCTGCTCATTCCTGAAGTGCTTTAGGGCAAAGTTCATGTCTTGGACAATTTGAGAACATTTGGTTTACTCTGATGCTCCCTGTGAATTCCCTGTTCTGGGCTGAGATCTTATTTCTTCTTTGTTGATACTAATTCCTGCTAGTGGGAGGATTGCTTGGCCTTTTTTAGTAAAGTCACAGCAAATATGGTATTTTGATCTTCCTAGTGTAATGCCTCGATGGCTTGCTTTCCTTTCTTGAGTGGTAGACCAATAATTTTGTTTTACTCACAGAATGATGCATTTCATTTTGTGCCCTGACCTTTTAGTCTTCATGCCCACGGGGTGTTTTATTGCATGATGCTCATATTATCTCACTGTAGGAGGTGTGCACTATGCATACTTCCTATCCTATACACATTTTTTATTTTCATAAAGAGCAACCATAATATGAAGGGGGCAACATGACAAACATGACAGCCAGAGTTTTCCAAAGGAATGCTCATTTTGACAGCTGTGGAAGTTCTGGCCACTGCACCTCATTGGCATATGTTGTCATCTTTTGGCTAGTTTCAATAATGCTGTAGTATTTTCACCATTGTTCCATTCAAAATAACCAGGAAAACCTCATGTACAAGATCCAGACTCTTTATCTCTCATCATGGCCCAAATGTATTACCTGTACAAATGGGATCTAGCAAGAGAAAAGTTTACCAGCCTGACAGTTTTCCAGTGTGTTAACAGTAGTTTAATCTGCTGGCCAGTAGTTCTCCTTACTCTGAGGGCTTTCTCTGGGTTATCTTTCCAAGGCAGCAGCTGTCAGAAAAGTGATGAGAGCAGGTTTCTTGGGGCTGTCTGTGTGGAGCCACTCTATCCTCAGGGAGGGAAGATGGTGGATTTCTGCATCTCCAAAACAAATCCAGTCAGCCAGAATAAGGCTCGTAAAACCTGACAATTTTGAGAGGAAAAATAACTTACAAACTGGAAGGACTTAGCAAGCAACACTTAATTGTGCCAGTGGCTGCAGGGTTTTCACCAGCTTTGACAGATACTGTGAGCAGCCCCATTGAGAAACCCCCTCCATTTGCACACACACAGCTACAAATGTTTTTAAGTTGCCTTCTGGTGCTGCAGGCTGACCATTGGGGCAGGTGCTTTTCATGTATTGCTTTTCCTCCAAAAAAAAAAAAAGAGGCTTTTAACCTCAGCTTTCTGTCTTAAAGTCTCTCTTGTCTTCTAGTCTCAGGTTAACTCAGCTGACTTCTTGTCCCCATCCTGTTTTCTCCTGGTTTGGGCTTAGTTTATCAGCTAAGAAACAGCATATTTGGTTATCCTGATGTTGTCTTTCCGCTCTTCCCTGCCCTGTCCACTCTGTATTGGATGAGTTGCTTTTTCCTGCCATGTCCTGTTTTGGTTTCCAGGACTGCTGTACGATTTGCAGTAAAGAAGGGAGATTGGAATTGTGGGTGAATGAGAAGGGTAACTTGAAAGAAGGATAACTTGAAAGAAGGGTAATTCTAAGAGTCTGTGCCTTCAATTTGTCCAGGCACCCTCTCTCTCATCAATTTCTGTGGGACCTTGGACAAGTCATTTAGGTTCTCATCTGAGTCCAGAGCCGTGCCCATCTTTAACTCACAACAAGTGTAAAAGGACCTTAAACAGCTACCTTCTGGCTCTGGTGAGGACAAAATCAGTAATAAAATCTATACAAGAGTTTAAAACAGCATTCAGGTCTTCCCATGCACTTGTCTGTTATCTAGACCCTGCTTTCTGCTAGTGCTCGGTGGAGATACATCCAAACCAGCTGTCACTACCATCCATCTTCATTTCTTAGGAGAATGAATTCTTTTAAATTCTCATATAAATTCCCTTTCTACTTGATTATGAAATACGTTTTAATTTGACAGCAATGTTATTTTTAGTAATGCTTTTTGTAGCCTTTAGTATTAACATCTAGTTGGCAGAAAAAACTGCTAAATATTTATACTTCTCATCTTTGATCTTCCACTGAGAAGAACTGAAAAGGTATCACACTTAACATTTTTATTATAAATATTTTAGAAAGCATTTTAAAGAGTCCAAGTTCACGTCTCATGTTGGATTTGTTTGGAATACTGGGATGAGTTGTCACTCCTAAGTACAGGTAGTTGCCAGTGGTTGGAAAGTTTAGAGTGATCCTGCTGTGGCTGAGGACCAGGAATGGAATTATTAACATCACTGTTTGATAGGAGGAGGACCAAAGCTTCTTGCATCCTCTTACTCACACGCTGTGACTCAGAGGGAGATGAATACAATGTCTTGGCACAGGAAGCACAGCTCTACAAAGTGTGATCTTCCAGAGCTGCTCTTTGCAAACGGGTTGTGCCCCCCACCCTCTCCAGTACAGCTGGTTACCCTGGAAGGGCACAACAGGGTTGTGAATGAGATACCCAAGCCACAGAGTTCTGCCAGAACCACAGAGCCTGTCGCTGACAGAGATACCTTCTTCCACCGCTACATTACCAGGGATTTAGGAGGTCAAGAAAAATGTGAAGAAAGCAGGAGAGCCAGCAATGGCAGAAAATATAATGATTTACTATTGGTTTAGTCGCTGAAAATGTGATTTTTTCCAAGAATTTCCTGGTTGGTAGCCAAAATGCTTCAGCTGCCAGCACCACCCAGACTTCCAGGTGATGCATGCTTCTGTTCTCCTCAGTATGTCAGTATCAGCTATGCCAGCCAAGTTTCTTTTCCAGAGAGAGGAGGTGATCCATCATAGGAACTTTTTGCCTTGGCCTCTCCTGGGAAATGTGGTCCTGCCATGGTTTCTGAAGTAAACAGGGAAGGAGAAAGTCAAGAAGCTTAGTTGTCAATTCCCCTGAGACACAATATCCAAACTGAGTTATTTTGTTCTTTTGTTTGCTCGGTTAGAGAATGTTTAGGTCTCCAGTGGTCAATTTTTAAAGAAATTATGAAAAGTATTACTGCTTGCTTTTTATTTTGGTGAAAAGAAGATTAGACTTTTAAAAGCCTTTGACATTAACCCTTTTCAGTCAAACCTAGGGAAAGTGAGGCAAAATAAAACCCTGTGCTGTTCACAAAACAGGTATTTTGTCCTGTCTCACGCTGAGATTGTTGTTTTTTCTCTCTTACTTTCAGCATCCAATTATTTTTCTATGTTTAGTACATAAAAATAAGTCTCAAGTGCTTTACCAATCAACCTTCTCTTATTTGCCACTGCAATGGGTAGAAGCTATTTCACTGGATTTTGTATGTATGTATCAGAAAGTTTCATTTCTCTTATCTTTGTTTCACCTGTGCAGTCCTTGTATCCTGTCATGGTGATAACTCTGAAGAAAAAATAGGGGTTTGTACCCTATTCTGAGTCTCACAGGTTTGCACATGTTCTGATCTTTGTGTGCATGGCTTTTTTTCATTGCTCAAAGACTCAGCCTTGGGAATTTGAGAGACTCATTCCATGTGTAGAGTTGAATTTATGTGGCATGATGAGTGCGCTGCAATTACTCTGCTCAAAGTTAGGCAAGTCTTGAAGATATTCAGCCTCTATCCTACTCTTGAATCTTCCTGGATTTAGAGCAGGATTTTGAACTAAATCAATTGATGGACTGGTGAGCCCCTAAAAACAGAAGAATCCCAGTGTGTAGTGACTGCACAAAGTTACCTTGCAAGAGGGACAACTCTCAGTCGCATCCAGATTTAAATCCACATGAAATGGATTCTTCAGTATTGACATTGATCAAATATGATAGGAATTCTGTCCCCTGAGTTTGATAGATGATTTTCCCAAAGAGATGGAGATTGGAGGACGAGCAGTCGTACCAATGCTGGAATCCATCCCCTTGAGAAATGGTTTTGTACCTGCTTTACAACCATTGATCATTGCTTTCTTCAAGGAATCAATGAGTCACTGTCTTTAAAATGAAAAGAATAAACACAATCCCAAATCCCAAGGCTTTGTAAGTTTTTTCTGCCCTTTGGTGGCAGCAAAAGTCTGTGTCACAGTTAGCTTATGATCCTGTGGGTACTCTAGATTTTTTTTTTTTTGTATAATGGAGAATGGTGCTTTTCTTCTTCACCCTAGTGATATTTCATTGCTGCCTACATGTAATGGATTCCATTACTTCTGATGCTGTGAGACTTAAGAGCTTTTTAATAGGAAGTGCTTGGATCTGAGATGGGTTATCTGTATCCCTGGCTGGTTACTGAGAGGGCTGTAACAGTGCACAAGGGAAATACTCTCTTAGTTTCTTGTATAACTCAGTCTGTTTACAAGAGTTCCCTCTGCTTGGGAGCTGGCAGAAGTGAGCCCAGCACTGCTTATGGTAGTTCTTTTGTTGGCCTCTTGTCAACAAACCAAGGTGATCTGTTGAAATAAGAAAAGGTCTTTATGGGCCAAAGTGCTCAGCCAAATCACACCTAATTGCTTGAACTGTTCCATTAAACATTTAGCGAATGAAATGTAGGAAAGTTTCCTTAACAGCCAGGAAACTTTCAAGTGGAGCCTGTGAAAGATTTTTTTCAGTATTTATCTATTTGTATCTGTTCCTGCATGCAAGAAATTAGCTGATAGATTTAGGCAGAAAAGGGAAATAATGATCAAAGCTTTTGAATTAATCCAAAGTTTCTGAATACTGGGCAATGACTTAGATGGTGCTTATGGCTATCTAACAGTGTCCAGTGACTGAGAAGCTGAAAATGCTTTCATTTTTTTGTCCACTTTTTACTATCTTAACTAGAAGGTGTTATTTATGTCCTTTGCCATTGTATCCCATACTGTGCTCTTTATCTCTCAATAATCTGGCTATTAACAGATTTTTTTTTTCTACATGAAGAGAGAAGCTTAAAATGGAGTTAATACTAAAGAAAGAATGAAAAGGTCAAGCAGGCTTCAGGTTTGGTATTCAGATATAGATTTCACCAAGTCCAATTAGAAAAGAGCAAAAAGTCCATTACTGTCTCAGTTTTGTGAAATAGAAGAACAATATTTCAGTCCAATCATCAGTCAGTGAACACGCATCTCTTTTGAAGTGACCACCTGAAGAATCCAATAAAGTTGACACTCTCAACATGTGTATCTTGGCCTGAACTATTTTTGAAGCTGAACCATCTTTCTGTCAGGTGTCAGCTGGAGAAGATATGCAAGAGAAATTACCATTTCCTGCTTCCTGTGGGTTTAAAACAATTCTTTCATCTGGAAGCAATCTAATGCCTTTCACTGGCACCAAAATCACCTTAAACAAAAGTATGTCCCTTTATAAGAATATGCTGTGTGTACAATGCACTCTTCCAGAGAGATGAAGTACTAGCATTTGAAAGGACGGATGAGAATGCATATTTTGGAAGGACCTTTGTTCAGAGAATTACTGCTGTATTCTATGTGCATATCATCATGGTAATTGAAATACTTGCCACTGATGAGAAGGTATACAGCACAAGCCTTTTGCCATTTCCCATGATGTGGTTTCTAGCAAAGAGTGCTATTTGTCAATTTGAAATTTATGGTAGGATATTTAGCAGTAGTGCCTACTGTCATAGAGATGGATGTGGTTTGAAAGCACGAAACAAAAAGGAACAGGTAATTACACCTTCTTCTTGTAGTTTAATATTCTTCCTCATTTCCACTTAAAATGTGAACGATTCTGGAACTGCTGGAGCAACAAAGAACCAAAGCTGTGCTCTCTGCATGGCGCTCTCAACCAAGATGCTGGTAACATGAAAGAGTTGGTGCGTTTCCTCCCATCATCACTGCTTTCTGGACACTGTTGCAAACAAAACAAGCCTTTCTCTTTCCCTGAGATTATTCCATGCATATGATCTCTGTGAAGGATGTAGCAGCCACTGAGTACTGTGTGAGGGTTTTTGTAAGGGAATTACATGACAAATCTTTTGAGGGAATATAGGATACACATTTCCATGGCAGGGATGCCCTCAAGGAACCTCATTAACGTGTCACTTAACAGAGAGAAAAAAATCTCAAATGCTTGCACTATCATGTGTGTAAATCTTTCATTTTAAATAATGTCCTGTAGGAAAAGGTGCAGTATAGATGTCATGGTGAGTAGTACTGCTTAGTGAACTGCTCGAGATACAAAAGGGATGGTACTCTTTTTTGCTGTTTCATGCTGTGGCTGATTGTCATATCTAGTTTTCTGTTCCTCAAAGTAAATCCAGCTCTCTAGAAAAATGTCTGGTTCTGTGTTGTCCTCACCACTTAAGAGCAGGGGCAACCTCCATACAGAACTCTCTGTGCTTCTGTGCTTTATTTAAGGCAGATGGAAAGTAGAACACAGTTAAAAGGTGAGGGGTTTCCCACTCAGTGCTGCCCCTTTTATCTCCCTCTTCCAGTACAGGATGGAGAAATTTTCATTCTTGTTATTGTATTGTGTGTGAAAGAGATAACTGCCAATGTCAGGCATTTATTTTTTATGCAAAATTCTGGTTACCAAATGACCCTGTTTAATGCCTGAGACAGGTTCCCTAGAACGCTGAAGTGTTTTGCTGTTGGTAGCTTCTGGGATCAGCTTTCCAGCCAAGTTGCATTTACAGCATCCTTCAGTGGTTTTCCATGCAGGGAAAGCTAACACACATCTATTGCCTAACACACCCTTTCATTCTGGCTCAGGTACCAGGGTGAGGTTGCTTTCATGTTGATTTTATTCGACTAATGGCATACTAAGACTCCTTAATTTCTTGTTCTTATATATCAGGCTGAAATACCCAAATATATACACTGACCTTCAGAAGGACCCCACACTGTGACTCTGACCTGGCAGGGACCAGCTCCCTAGCACATGAAGGCAGCTGAGTCCCAATTCCTGAAAATCATGAGGCAACGCTCTTTCCCCCAAAAAATCATATGAAAGGGCACTAGGCGTTATTTCACTCCAGAGTTTGTCCACGGTCCGTATCCTGTTTCCTGGTGGGAAATCAGAATAAAGCCCTGCCTTCCCTCTCCCTTCGAGCAGTGCTCCACTGTGTTCACTGTGCTCCATTACCTGGGAGCTGCAGGCTGGTGCAGAGGAGACGTGTGACACTGGGATCAGCTGAAGCCTAATGGGAGAGGAGTCCGCGTGACTGCAACGCACGGGCTCGTCTGCCGCTGCACTTTAGGGAAATAAAGCCCAGAGTGCTCACTGTTAAGCTTCTACATTTCCCACCGCCCCCCCTCCTTTTTTTTTTACTTCTTTATTTTTTTATCCCACAAAGCTGCTGTTGCAGGTTGTGGCCTCAAAATTTTGTTCCTCAGGATAAAGAGCCACTGCTTCTGCATCGTCAGGCTGCAGCATGACATGCAGCAGAGGCTTCATTATGCATAAGCAGAGCTGTCTCTAAGGTAGGCAAACACTCTGTGGCTCTGCAGAACAAAAGGGAAGTGAGGAACGGAATGAGCAAAGGTATTATTTGCTGACAATAATTGTTTCCAGTTGCTGCTGATGGCAGGGATTAATCACAATGTCTTAATACTTTATTTGGGAGCAGGGGAAATATTAGGGGAGGGAAGAGCTGAGAAGCATTCTTCCAAACCTCCCTTGAAAAGTCCTCTGGAAACAATGCTTAAGGTTTTGAAACTTGCAGTGTGTCTTTTATTGAAATAGCTTTGAACCCTTATACTCCTTCTAATTAGTAACAGAGATGCAAATAAACCTAGCTAAAAGTTGGGAGAAAAATGTAGTATACAATGTAGCATCCATGTTATGTGAAGTTACGTATATTAGTAGTTACAAATTCATTTTTTTGCCTGTAATTAAATCTAGATTAATTACATTTAATGCAAGCCACATTTTAGTTCTCTCACACTGATACTTAACTTCAGCTGTAGCTAGCAGATCTCTAGTCCAGTGCTGTTCTGTGCAACCTCTTTCCTGATTTAAATACCTCCTAAAGCTACTGTTTTTCTATAAACACCCACAAGAAACTATTGTGTCCTAGTCTACCATATATAATTTGTTGTGGAATGAACCAGTCTCTAGCGTGGAGGGAGTGGGACACAGAAACAGGAGTAATTGTCACTTTCATTTAACCAAGGCCAGTGAAGAAGCAGTGCTGTAGCTATGCCTACCACAGCTTACACCTACATTGAGCAAACTTGTGTTTACATCACATTAAATAATGATAATGAATTTTCAGTCATGGGATTTATTCCCAGGATTTGCAAAACTTCAGGATTAAGCCTGTGACTGTACACCTTCTGAGGTGTACAAAGAGATTTTGTTGTACAAAAGAGATTTTCAGCCAAAGCAATTTGCAAATGTTTTTGATCAGGTGTATTTCTGTAGCACCTTTAAAAACTGAAATACTACCTGTTCTAAGGATATTTGCCAGCCTGGTTTTACAAATAATTTCCGTTGAGCTCTGATGCATTATCTCTCTCTCTCTTACTCAAATTTCTCACTGGCAATGCAGCATCTGACCAAATCCTTGTAATTCCATTTACTCGCTTCCCCCAGGTTTGTCCTCTTGGCTTCTTTGAAGAGGTGGAGCAGAGCAGAGCAACACCTTCCCCACAGTTACACCTCCTCCCCTTTTCTCAAAGATTACTTTTCTGCAGCATTTAACCTGCACACAGGGAAAGAAAGCTCTTGGCTGGCTTTTAGCAGTTAACTGCAGTCAGCTTAACACTTTATGAAATGCAGTTTGCCCTTTCGGGTGCTAGCCAGATTTAACTTGCTTTATCTTCAGAGCACACAAAAAAGGAGGAATGCTTTAATTGGAAGTGGTTTTTTTGTTGTAAACTGCCAGTGGGAGCAGGGCAAACTTCCCACCCTTGTTGGGTGGCACAAAATTGGTATCAAACAACAATTCTGAGGTAAAAATTACCTGTGCCTGTTTCTAGTAGGATTTGAGGTTGAAATGAGTATCTGGAGAGTTGTCTTTGTGGATGAACACATCTAACCTTAGATTTAATTAAATAGTCATAAACATAAATGTGATTCTAACATGAAGCAATTTTCAGGAGAGAGATGACCCAAAGCTTGCTTGCCTTTGTGTGCCATTAAATGCAGAGATCTGCCAGTCTGGAAGTTTCTTCTGCCTGGTACTGTCTGGTTTCCCACTATTCTTCCCCTCAGATTTTCTCTCTTTCATTGAAGTGAGTGTTCACCTTTGAAAGAAGAAGCTGTGTGGGCTCCATTTGAAACTAAAAAGGATGCCAAAACTGCCATTTAAATTCAGTAACACAGGCGCTGCAATTACAGAGATGCCCTTACAAAACTAGGTGCTCCTGCCTGCTTTTGATGGGGAGCAAGATTTTTTTCACTCTTACTCAACTTAATGGTTTGTCCTGATTTTTCATTGATTTGCCTTTGCCTAGCCAAACTCTTAAATACTTTTCTTTCCCCCATCATTCCCTTTTCTCGTTCCTATTCCCTGTTCTCCTTTATCTCTTACTTTCCATAGCACAGGGTAAGAAGCCCTCCTCCTGGAGTTATTTGCTCTGTTAAGAAGCTACCACACCACAATACAAGTTGAGGTATAAGGTGGACTTCAGCAAAGTCCTTTGCCAAAATTAAAATTCAGCTCAATCCAGCCTCTCCAAACTGTGTATCTTAGCATTAAGGTGATTTTCAAGCAACAGGGGCAAAATTAGACCGCAAATAAAAATGATCCAGAGGGTAAGTGTTTGGCCTCGTGCATTTGCATTTGCAGGCACATGTATTTATGATTCCACTTTTGGTTTGTGTTTTGTAGGACGAAGAGGGTCAGCCACTGCTACCGTATCACTTACCGGCACCCGGAGAGGACGCTCACGCAGGACGAGGTGCATCGCATCCATCAAGCTATTGAGGAGTCGGCAGTTCGGGAGCTTGGGGTGGAGGGCAGGTTCTAGCAATGCTGCTCTGGAGCCCCAAGGATGGCTGCTTTTTTTCTTTCTTCCCCCCCCC
>VYXF01003595.1:229913-300615 GCA_013397295.1 Polioptila caerulea
TTTTTAATAAGAGATGTCAGATTTTGCTTCAAGAAATCTTCCAAGAAGTACTTCTTGTGAAGTTTGGCTCTCTTACCTTCAGAGCCCATGGATGCTGCTTTCATCAGCTACAGAGAAGGAGCCAGTGTGGCTTGGGCCAGGCTTGGCTGTCTACAAATGCTGGGTCATTGGCAAGCTTTTCCTCTTGGATCCTCTTGCTCCCACAGAGCTGGCCAGAGCTTAGTGAGATGCTCCAAGCTGTGCTACCTTCAGCAGGGGAGAAGCTCCCTTGTCTCACTTCTCTTTGCATAGACACCAGTGCAAAATTAGTCTCCTCACCTGTCACCATCAAAGTATTGATATCACCTGTGGCAGGATGGCAGTAAATAGAAACTCTTCCATACAATGCCCTGAAAAGAAGCTGCCCTGATCTTTCACAGTATCTTGCTTTCTAGAAGCAGTATCTGCTAAGAAATTTGACCTTTAAGGCAGAAAAGCAAACTAAAATGGGATCTTCTGCTGTTTGAGCCTCCAGTTGCTTTACAGAACGCTTACTTTTTTCACTGCAGGTTGTAATTAGTAAATTCTGGCAGTGGTATGATGCTAGGGCCTGTAGAAATGTTCAAATGATCTGGTTAATACTTGATGAGCTATTGCAGATGCTGATATGGAATTTGAGACCTGTTTTGGCTTGTGATGGTATTTCATACAGTCATGCAGGTCACATCTGGTTGCTGTGCAGGCAACATTCCCTCCTTCAGGAAAGAAGGCGGTAAAAATGCTGCAATAAACAGCATTTAACACTGATTTATGCCTTATCAAGAAACATCTGTGCAGCAGGCTTGTACTCAACCATAAGAAGCCAGTTACTATTGCAGATGTGACAGAGGCAGAGAGCTCATTTTAATTTCATTACTCAACATATTTAGCTGTGTAAACAAATCCTAATCTAAATCGCTGTTGTGTTACCCAAATAACTTGATTATGAAAACAATATGCCAGACTTCCTACAGGGTAAAAAGAATAGGTGCCATTTAGGCACCAGAAAAACCTACGTGCTTATTTTTAAACCATCATCTACTAAGATCCATTAAATACAGCCTAGCCTATTTGATGTTTCTCAGTCTCCTTCATCCTTCACCTTTTCAGAATTCTCAGTGATGACATGAGGAGGAGGAGGAGGACTTTCCTGAACTGCACTGAGCAGTGCTTGTTCCAAGACAGGGCCTGATTGATGCTGTCACACAGGGCAGCAGATATTGTGGATCTTAATTGATGAAATTGCCTGTGGAGAGAGTACCATAACCTGTGTGCTGTATGAAAGAAGTAAGTCTCTTGGGAAAACAGGAGAACATCTGAGGTGAAGTAGGTCATAAGATTTCCCTTTTAATTTATTAATTAGTGAGGTTTCCCTTTTTTCCTCCCCAAATCTTTTAGTTCTTCTTTGATTCTAACCAGTCAGTTTTGAGGGCATAGAAATCTGGGGAAAACAAGGAGGAGAAAATTGGAAATTGAGCCTTTTTCTCTGCAGCCACAGGACATCATGTCTGGCTTTGCAAGGCAGTTTGGGTGTTGTAGGATCAGCCCATGTCCAGTCACTAACATCAGCTGAGTTTGACTCAATGATTTTAGAGCTCTTTTCCAAGCTAAACAATTCTGTGATTCTCTGTGTCTAGATTGAACTCCAGTGAGCACAGGCTTCCTGCAGCAGCCAGATCTTGGTGGAGTAGTGTTATCCTTTAAAACCTGAAAGGTTAATCTCACAAGCTGATAGGACAAGGGGCAAATGGAAAGCTTTTCCTGAAGGTGACTTGATGCAATGGGATCATCTTCTGACATACATGTTTTCATAGGAGCAATTTTCAGGCAAAAGTGTGAACCATTAAGATTAAAAAACCAAACAGCCTCTTCGGGAGCAAGTGTGATTCAATCATATGAAGGCCTGTGAAATCATATGGGCTGGCTGTGAGCATAATATAAATATTTGGGTATGCTTAGCTTAGGTAAGCCTTTGTCATATATGTTCCAGGATTAATCTACTCTGAAGATGTATTGTTCTGGCAAGGATTCATCACAAGTAGCAAAGCAGACCTCACATCAAAAGGCATTAGTGTTGCACTTTTATGCTCCTGTCCTCAGAAAAATATGATTTTCCCTTCAAAACTTGACCTTAATTTTACTGGGAAATTTGCTATGGATAGTACTGAACTCTAAAAACCTTGTGGGCCGACAGATACCCCATAAGAATCCCAAGATTGTAAAAGATTTATTTTACTGCTGGACACAGGATGCCAACAGTACCTAGAAACTGGACTGATCCTGGTGGGAGTATGACTGAGGAAGGTCCTTGGGACAGTCACTGACCAACTGTGTCCAAGAAAGGGCTGCCCTCTGCTGTCACTTGGCTTTTCTCAAGACATATTTAGCACAAAGGTAAGTGAACTGGCTTGAGGACCAAGAACAACTTCGCTGCCAAGGTAAGAGCCCTTGCTGGTCTCTGCTACCCTATAATCTGTCTCGTGAATANGACTTCGCTGCCAAGGTAAGAGCCTTTGCTGGTCTCTGCTATAATCTGTATATCTCTATATAACCCTATAATCTGTCTCGTGAATATTCCCCAGCCTTGGACGAGCTACAAGTCTAGTAAAGGGGGATGAGTTCCCAAATATCAAAGTGATACCATACCAGTGGAAATATTAAGGGGAGCAGCATTTGAATAATTAATGGGCATGCAGAGTGACTAGTGACAGGCACGATGCACTGCTTCTTGTTTTTATCAGCTCCTTGTGTATGTTTTTGTGTGCCTCTGGGTTTTACATCAGCATCCTTGAATTAAAGAGGAAAAAGTCAATTGTAGCAAAAGAAGCTACAGGAGTACTGGCTGGGGATCTGTGTGATTGAACAGTATGTACTGTTTGAATGTTTGGGGTGCTAGTTGCCATTGGTTTTCAAGCTGTGATTCCTGAAAGACTAAAGATTTGGTTTTAACACCCAGTTTGGGATCTTCAAAGTAAATGCCAGCAGATTTATGGTGCACCAAGACTTACCTGGTTCTGATGTTCTAGTTAAAGGTGCTGCAATGTGGTGTGATTTGGATAGGCAGGAAATGGCTCTGTGCTTTTACCCTTGAGACTGCACTCACCTCTGCCATGGTATTGCCAGGCATGATCAAACAGTTGCATAAATCTGAAATCAGTTTTCTACTGGGAATCCAAACTATATTAGTATACCACTGGTGATCATTACTACCCTTCCATTGAGAGTGTTACTGCTGTCCCTTCTGCAGCTGGTGGCTGTACTGCAGCACTGAATTTACTGTCTTCTTACTCTGCACCTCTGTTGAGTTTCTCAACTACTGACATATTGATCTTAGCCCTTGAATAATTTCATGTAGGGATTAGCTTAAAAAAAAAAAAAAAAAAGAAAAAGAAGTTGCAGTCTGTTTGGTAGTTTTTATCTGCAGTGATTGAGGCATTTCAACTGTCCCAGGAAAACTCACAGTCAAGACAGGACTCTTTGGTGGTTCACTACACAAGGAGTCTTGCCCTGTAAAGCAGAATTATGTCCATCTCACTGAGTTCATATTTGGGCAAAACTAAAGAACCTTTTCTTCATTGTGGGTTGACCGAAGGTTGACTGATGCTCGTTGGTTAAGTCAGGGTCAGAAAGCACTATGTGTTGCCACCACCACCCCAGACACACAGAAGCAGTTTTATGCTCAAGGACATTCTGTCAGATTCAGTGTGGGCATGTAAAATGATTGTGCTGGGTATTTCAGGCTTGCTATTTGGTGAACTATCTCCATCTGAATTGTTATCATCTGGGAGAGAAAATGGGTTTCTACTTCAGCTCTGAAATAAGTAGTCATATTTTTAATGCTCAGAGCTCTCTTCAGCTACTATCTGCTTTGTGTCTTTGCTCAGAAATGACTGTTTCTGTAAAACAGATTTGCTTTCTGTGTGCAACAAGCCATATTGACTAATTACACACATCCTGATCAAATTTTGAGATACATGAGCATTGTCTCTGAAGGGCCACCAAAACGGAATCAGTTTTGTGATGACCTTGAACAAATTTGTAGGGGGCATAAAAACCAGTCTTTGGTACTTACTACCTGCTTTTAAATGTTGGTACAATCACATCAGAATTTTGAGTATCTCAGAGGAGAGAACTGCAGTTCAACACAGAGCATGGACATATGCTGGGTGAAGGCGCTGACTCCTCCAGAATGTGTTGTATAAGGTTTGATCATCATTAACATCTGATGCACCCAAATGGTTGGCAGTTTTCATGCTTTTATGCTTTTGTCAGATGGCCTCTTTTATTCTAGTTATGCCCACTGAACTAAGTAGAGTCTGGTTTAGTCTGCCTTTTTTTACTTGGCCTTCTGACATGACCTTGCTTTCTCATTTCAGTTTTGCTTACTTTCTCATGCAGTTCTTGCTGTTGAAATTTGGTGTAACTCTGGTGAAGAAACAGTGCCAGGCTGCAGGCAGGAAGATTTATTATGCCACAGCCTAAAGCCTGCGCTCCTGCACCACATGACTGCAGGGTCTCTCTGTGCTCACCCTCCGGATGCAGGTGATTAACACGTGGTCCAGGGAATTGCGCCTCTGCCTGCTCAGTAATTTGCTGGGCAGCGCTGCAGTCATCCAGAGCAGCTGCCACTTAAATGGGCAGTAGATTGTTCTCTTTTCATTTTAGAGCCCGCAGCTTCACCGTGTGCCACGGCCAGACTGTGCTGTGCTGGCGTTTGCTGCAGCAAAGCATCAGCTGCATCTCACAACGTGCTGCCTGTGCAGCCAATTTCCAGCAGAATTCCTGCGTGCGTGTTAATGGTTGTTCCCATCTCCATCCACAGATGGGAGGCACGTCGAGGCCAGGGGTCAGGACTGAAAACTTACTAGACCCCAACAGGAATGATTAACTGCTTGTGAGATTTCAACAATGTACAGGGTGGAAGGTCCAAATTTGAGGTATCTGTCCAAGTGTTTAGTCACTTAAGGATTTTGTAACCCAGCACTCAGTGGCTGTGGTGACACCAGTGTCATTCTGGGGAGGGGAGCAGGTTTAGGGAGTGATCACAGCGTAGCTAAGAAGCAAGGCATCATGTCCTGGGCTCAAAGTGCTGAGCTATCCTCCCCACCAACATGCTCCAGGGAGGCATGGATGCGATTTTGGCTCCCTGCCTTTGCATAGGCACATAGTAAATAATTAACATGCACAGCCAGGCCTTTTGGTCATCAATTATTGCTGTAACTGATGATTAATTCAAGGAATTATTGATTGTCATGACAAATCTTTACTCATGGGTGGTAGAGAAACTAATAATCATTCACAGGGTCATTATTGACAGATCTCAGTATAGGAAGTGAATAAAACGTGTGGGAATGGAAGTGTAGGTCCATAGGTTTGTTTGTGTGTTGCAGATCATGAGGGAGGTGATTGACAAACTGAAGTCAAAAGTCTAACTTGTACCCTCACCAAGGTCCCTCTCGTTGGGTGTTGGCATACTTGGTGGTGCTTTCAGGAAGAACAGGCTCTCTGGGATCACCAGACAGCTCTCCAGAGATGTCTGCTCAGTGTCCACAGGAAGCTCTTGCCTGGACACTGGCGACATTTTGCCTTGCAACACAATTGGAGCCTGATTGCCTTAAAACTCCTGTCCTATGCTCACCGTACACATACGCTTGCCTCCCTGGGCCCTGCCCTGAAGCACTTTCTTTGGCAATCTCCTAAATTCTAGTTAATCTCCCTCCCATGACTCCAGACCTCAGCTCTTCTCCCCTTTCTACCACAAAGCCCCAGTCAGTGCCTGCTGCCTTGCCAGAAGTTTGCTCAGAAGGTTTTCACGCTGGGGCCAAGAAAAACAGATCGATGCTCCCCGAGTATGTGTGTTAATGCTTGGGTGTCTCCTCTCAGCTGCTGCTTTTCCCAAAGTTAGCCAGAACATCATGCCTCAGAGACCCTCACTTGAAGTCCAGCATGGATGTGTTTGGATTCAAAAGTCAGTGAAGGTCACTGGCAGTGGAAGCCTGAACACCCATCTCCATTGCACACAGCCTTGCTTCCTTAAGTGGGGAGACAAGGAAGGCATAATTGAGTGTATCCTGATTGAAAGTTCAGGTGCACTAGTAAGAATGCCCAGAATGGTCCCTTACATGCCCTTCCAAAAAATGATTATAAATATATTTTGATAAATAATGACAGCAGCCTTCTCTGTATGTTTACAAGCTGCTGTTATTGTACTGTATAGCCTGCGTCATTCTCCTTTCCACTTGTTAGAAACAGAAAAATTTGAATTTGATCAAGAATTTGATTAAACTATTTCCTGATGTTCCTGGTCTTGCAGCTTTACTTCTTGTGTTTGAACGAGGAGGTCAACCTAGCTTTGCTGAGAAGATTTTCAGTGCTTTACCCAATTATGTTATTTGTATGTCACGCACGTATGAAATCAGAGTAGGTTGGGTGAGTCTCATTTCTGTGCTGTGGACACACAAGCTGGTTTGTTGTTCCCTATATTCTTTCTGATTAGAGATTTTTTTTCTCTCTGCTGCTTTGTCCCAATACACAGAAATCACCTTTTTCCTAGAAAAATTCAATACTTTCTGGTGCCTCCTGCTGTCAGAGAGCCAACGCTCTTCTGAGCACTCTCCCTTCAAAGATCAATCAAATTTTGGGCAGAGAACTCCCTTTCCCACTTGAGACTCTTTTCAGCCTGAAAGACTTTCTGGCATCTGTTTTAGGCTCCTGTGCAACACCTGCTGCTGGTGACAATGCAGGTCTTTTTCCACCTCCAGGGAAGAAAGGTGACTTAATAGAAAGGCCAGCTTTATAAAAGACATTTGAATTACTTAAATGTCCTGCCATAATGACCAAAAAAAAGTAATCTAGCCTCTTAAAAATGATGCACAGAAGTCAGTTTTGGTCTTTACTAGAGAGCAATTTTGTGCAGTGGTAGCATTTCCACATCAGTGCAGCTTGTGAGGCTCCTACAGAGGACAGCTTTTCTGCTGAAGGCTCTTTCATTCGTGTTTGGAAAATTGCTTGGTAGTTTTATGGCTTCCTTTCTGTTTGGTCACACATCTGGGGTCTGGCTGTGCCTTCTCTGCTTGTTCCCAAATACCTTCTCTGTCTGGTGCTCTGGCTCTGCATAGGATGGGGCAAAGAGGGGAAAGTGGCTCTTAACTTACAGGGTCTGTTGATTGATACCACTTTCTCTGGGCTTTGAAGGAAGCCAGCTAGAAGAGTGCTTCTCCTAGCACTGATGTTCCAGTGGAGACATGGTTAACAGGAAGAAAAGTGGTGACATTTCCCAGAGGGAAGTAGATGTGAGATGATCCACGTGGGGCAGTTGGGCTTGCATTCAGACAGCAACTATTCCATGCTACCAGGGATAAGGTCATTTTTTCAGTGTGGATGCAGGTGGCATCATGCATGGCCATCTCCACCTGGAAACCTCCTTTACAGTCCAAATGTTGAGCTAAACACATAGTAGGCCATGGTGATCCCAGTGGTTTTCCTACATGGCTGCTGAGTTATTTTGTTCATAAAACCAGAGCATCATGTATGGGACTGTCCAGAAAGCTCTCTGGAAAAGCACACCTTGTAAATGGGGTAGAGTAGGCTTGTTGTTAAACCCTCCCACTCAGTGGCAGACCTAGAAAGGAGGGACAAATCTCTCCAAAAATAGGGGACCTTTTCTTAATAGTGACTGTAACCCTGAGCTTTCCTACAAGACCTTACAGACCTTGAAACATTTTACCAATGATGATCAAAGATACACCTTTGTCAGACACATGAACTGAAGGTTGGAGAGACTGAAGTGTTTGCTTTGTCTCACAGATTTCTGATGCAGAACCTGAGTCCCATTCTGTAGGTGGCATGTGTTCTCAGGAATGAGGGAAGGGAGGACCTTGGTGCCTTAGCTGATCCTTACAGCACTGGATTAGGATTAGGCCCTGCTTTTCTGCTTCTCTGCATTGCAGTGGCATTTAATGCATTACACTGGAAGCTTTCTCCACCAAAATCCAACCAAGAAGTGTCACAGTGACTGAGAAACAAAGGATGAAGGAAGGAAACTGTGAGGCAATGAGGGTCACCAGGCATCTAATTTTCCCAATAGTTCCGTTCTTTTCTTTTCAAAGCACATGTTGAGTGAGGCTGAGGAAGCAATTGGCAGCACATTCACAGCACCTTGGTCCTCTGTGTATGTGTCTTCTGCAAGGATCTCAGTCTGGTGGGTGCACTGAAATTGTGTCAGGAACTACACAGTTTCTGCCTGGGGCTTTAGCATGCCTGGTCTGCCAGAGATTTAATTTTCCCTATCGAGAGCTCTTGGGCACCTCGGATCTGCTGTAGGGAAGGGGATGAAATGCTTAGTGGTAAGGCTTAGCCCTGCAGGGCATCTCTCTGGACATGAGAGTGCAGAGAACAGCAGTGCTCCTGCTTCCTCTGGTCCTTGCCTGCACCAAGGCCAGTGCACACCCCCAGCACTCGCATCGGGGTGCCACGAGAGCTGAGATTCACGTGGTGGTGTCTGAAACACATTTCCCCTTGTGAAAGTCTGGCAAGTGTATGTGAAAGCATTTCATCAAGTTATCAAATAACATTTTGTTCTTGTCTCCATATGATGAGCATAGCTTGGCAATTCAGGCTCTTACATACATGATTATAGATGCAGGAGCTCTCAATGCATTATTTTTCTTGCATTAACTTATTCTGTTTCCCCTTGTGCCCACGTGAACTTCTGTCATTCATGTCCTGTGGTAAGAAGCTGAGTTTAGCTGAGCTGTATTAAAAAAAAAGTATGCTTTGGGTCGGTTTGAACCTGCCACCTAGCTTTGCCTGGTGTCCCACATCCCAAAATATCCAGCACAGTCAACACCAGGCCCCTGGTAACCAGAAAGGTACTGACAAATCTGGGAAGTTTTTGGAGGAGAGTGACAAAGTTGATCAGGAGAGGTGGAAGCACAGGTAGATGAGTTCAAATATGAACTGATGCAGAGCCCAGCTCAGGAATGACTAACAAATGTGTGGTTTGTGAGACATGTGGCGCTCTGGCGAGCACGAACACCCACCCACTCTGCCGAGCGTGAGAGCGGAATTCTTGGTGTGACACGCAGGGATGTAACAAGGGCTAATAGTGTGACAGTCAGACTGAAAGTAAGGTAAAATTTCCTGACAGTGAGATGTGTTTTGCTGTGAAACAGCCTCCCAAGGGAAAGGGCAGGAGCCCAACTGCTTTGTCTTTTTTAAAGCCAGGCTGGACAGAGCATTAGGAAAGGTAATGCAGGGAGCAAGTGTAAATTGGCTGGAGGATGGAGTGGTGATCTAATAGATCCTTTCCATTTCTAGCTTCTAGGATATAATGCTCTCTGTAATGAATTTTTGACTGGTTTTAAGCTTAAGGGGTAACAGGGAGATAAAACTGAGCAAAAAAAATTAACAATAGGAACAAAAAGAAAAACTGTAGAGTTTGTCTAATAGTAATGGAAAGTGCCAGATTGAGAGTTCCTTAGGCCAATGGCACTATTCAAAAATAGCATTGCAAATGGGAAAGTGAAAATTGTTACATAGGTAATGATTATGGTAATGACATATTTTTAAAGAGTTCTGGTCGTCCCAAGTATCCAAGAGCACATCTCAGATTTGAGGGTGTGCACATGTAATTCATGTAATGGGAAATTGCTGTAGCTGATGCTGAAATGCAGAAACCATTCCACTGAAACAACCTGTTTTAATGGCAGCAGTTTAAGATGGGGTATAAAGTATAACCTCTGTAACTGAAACTGTAGAAGAATTGTCTTGGTTTGGCAGAATTTCATTAACTGGTGAATTATCTAGGCAGGAGTTTCTTTTGCAACTGCCTTTCCCCATGTCTTTGCTTTTAAAGCAGCAGGATCTGGCAATATTGACCAGGCTTCCCTGGTTCCTTTTGTGTGGGCAGGGAGAAGTCTGCTGAACTAGCATGACCCTGAGCTGAGACACACTGGACTCACCTCCTTGTGTAGTTTTTAATCTCCCTCTTGAGAGTCCTGACTTCAGCCTCTGGGTTCCTGGAGAACAAGGGCAATCTAGTTTCTTTTAGCAAAGACAAGAAGGGAGCCCTTTTGGAAAAACACAAAAATGCGAAATAGTATGGGTTTTGTATGGAACCAGAACAGGCAGATTGGAAAAACTGGATATATATTATTAACTGGTTTTAACATTGTAATTTTAAACTGAAATGTGTTGGTTGCCATTCACATTGAGAACAACAACAATTTTTCCTTTTTTTTTTTTTTTNTTTTGATTAGCAGTCACAAGTCTGAAGGAAAGTGGCCAAAATACAGATGATCTGCATTGTTTATCATTCATGAAATTAGACTTTCTTAGACAACAGCCTTGAGGAGTCATCTCAGCTGAAAGAGGAAGGAAATGAGCCAGGCAAGAACTTGCCTGTTGAACATGTCATCCTTCTGGAGCCACATGCTCACCATGGAACTGACTCACATGGCATTAAAAATTGTTTGTTCTCATTTACATGATCTGCAAGACTGTGTTTAATGTAATATTTGTTAGCTGCACATTAATCAAATTATATCCATTAATGAAGGTGGGAAATATTCCTGTATAAAATGCCATTGACTACTGAGTAGCTCAGGTACTGTACAGTTTGGCTACCTCTATATTTTAGACAGATTTATCAATATTTAAGATTTTATTCAATAGTCACTACAGATTTAGTTCTTTTGGCTGTTAGCTAGTCATTCAAAACTCGGTAAAACTTTTCCTTTTAATGTTTATATTATTCATAGGGGCTGTTTGGAGCTAGAGTTCTCACTTTATCCATCAGAAATTTTAGTGTTTCATTAAAAAAACCCCATAAATTCAGGCCTGAGACAAAATCTTGCCACTCTCCTGCTTCCAAAATAACAGAGCCAAAAAAATATTTATTTATAAACAACTGATGTGACAGTCTTCAGCTTTACAGCTACTGTAAACCTTCATGATCTAGGTTTCCCAGGGCTTGCAGGTTCTTAGTGTTACGGCAGCTGAAAAAATTATTACACCAGCAGCTTCCACCATTTGAGCTGCCAAAATTGCAACATTCCTCTGAAGTGGCTCTTTTTTTTTGGTTGTTTTTTTTTTCCCCTGAACCTGCTTATGTAAATTTTTTCTGTCTAAAACCTTTCAACTACTCCCTGGTCTTAGACTGTAGATTAGTATTTGACTTTCAGTAGGATGTTTGTTTCTCGATTTCTTTATTTTATGAAAGAATGCCTTCTATTCCTTTTCCATTTAGGCACCTTAGAAATCCTACCTTTCTTAGTAATGCCATAGAAAATCACTCAAACTGTGGGTGGTTCAGCTGCTGTTACCTGATGCAACCCTCAGTCTGGGTACAGTCTTGCTTTAGGAAAAGGATGGCTTCTGGCAAGAGGCTGTCGATCCCATCCCTCTGTTTGCTTGTTGGCTCCTGGTGTGAGGAGGCTGGAAAAGAATGGAGAGGGACATCACCTGGGATCTCACAGAAAAACCATGGCGTGAATGAATCAGAGGACATTGCTTCCTACTTAAATGCTAAATGCCTATTAGATGCAGAAGGGATGTAATTCCAAAATCCAGGCACAGAACAGAGGATAGATGTTGACTGGTCAGGAAGGTATAATAATAAATTGTGTGATTGACTGAAAAGGGAGTTGGGAATCTCCTTTTTATTTCCTGCAGTGGCACTAACCAGAGAGACCATGAAGATCTCACATCCCCTCAGTTCTCCAGCCTGTAAAGTGGGAATGATAATGCCAGTTTTCCTTTGTTTTGAGACTTCCAGAGGTGACACTGCATAGTCCACTTCGTTAGGGTGGATATTGAATGAGACAGTGTTTGTGCTGACATCCCAGCACGTCCCAGGCACGCAGGGGCCATGCACAGTACCTGGTGTGGTTCGGTGAGCAGGGCTACTCCGAAAGCATCCCTGAACTTCAGCCGGTTGCCATGGCGACAGAACCGCAGCAAGGCGAGGGGAGAGTGAAACATTCTGTTAAGGATAACTCACAGCATCAAGGCTGCTCTTGGAAATAGCTCTGCTTTCCTGGGTCTGGCCTTGCAGGAGACATTGCTGAGCCCTGGGGTTTCCTCTTCTCCAGCTCACCTACAATGAACAATATGGGCCAAAGCATGGAGAACCACGGTGGGAAGAGAGCTTCAGGGTAGCTTGCCCTTGGCTTTTTGGTGATGGGGTGGGTGGGAGAGTAATCTGCATCTCTGAAGCCTTTCTCCAAGGACTTGGTGTTGAAAGCTGGTGAATACCGTCTGCTGGCCTGCTTTCTACTCATCATTTCATATGTGATGCTGCCAGGTACTCCTTTAGTCCCTGGCTCAGCAACATTCCTAGCACAAGGACTTTTCCTCCAGCCAGCCCCAGAGGTGCCAGTCACCCTCAGAGCCTGGAGCAGGAGCAGGGAAGGATACCCTCATCATTCAGGCTGTGTGACTGGGATCTTGAGTGCACTGTATGGTCTGCTGGAGCAAGAGAGTTGGTGGGAGGCAGATGCTAAAAATCGCTTCAAGGGAAATTGGAATGTGTCAGAAAGGTCATTTTTAGAAATGGGGAAAGGACCAAGGGATTAGAGGGTGACATGTTAAGTGGCATGAACTTCCTTGCTCTCTGCTGCTAGTATTTTAGAGTTTTGAAGAAAAACTGGCAAGAACCTTTCCTGCTGATGAAGCAACAAATGGACATGGTTGCAGGGTAGGTAGGGATCATAGATTTTGTAAAGAAAATAATGAAAAGTGCCTCGTGAGCCACACTTACTGGTGAGAATATGACTGAGGATGAGAGGAAGCAGACAGGGGCCTAGGAAGTATCTTTAGAAGCCAGGGAAAGCATAGGGAAACTTAAAAGAAAAACAAGATAAAATGGCAATTGCATATAAGCCCACGCAGGCACTTACTCTCTTGCTTTCTCTCTTACACCCACGCACTCAAGCACATCTTTCTGTCCAAAATAGCAGGGAAAAGATATCATAGCCTTTATTGTCAAGAGTAATTTCTCTTCACGTGTCACTAACAACAAATTCCCAGAGCAAGGAGATAGATACTTCACAAAACTCATCTGCCTGCTTTTTTTTTTCTTTCTAAAACTGAAAAAAAAAACAAGGAAGAAAGCCCCTGTGAACTGTGGAGTTGAAGAGCTACATGTTGGCAGCTCTTGGATGGCTGAGGCCCAAACACAAGTATTTGTATGCCAGTAATATCACGGGAGGCAGCCGGGTGATTGCATGGGGAACCAGGGCTCACTTTTCCTCACAGGAATGGCTTTGCTTTCGGGGTTGTCAGGGAACATGGCTGCATGGCTCCTCAGAGCTTTCACTCCCAAAATGCTTGGCAAACTGAGGGGTTTCCCACCCCTCATGTCCGTCTTTGCTGAAGAATCAGCAGCTGGCTGCTCTTGCTTGGGAGTAGGATGCCCCTTTTGGTTGCGCAGGCTGCACAGGGGTTTTATGCAGCAGGATGAAGATGGGTGGCTGCCAGCTGGGTTTAAACTTGTGCTGCCTCTCTAGGCTGCTCAGAAGGGCTGAGCTCCGGGTGTCTCTGGGGAGACAGGGCCATCACGTGCTCAGACAAGGTCAGCATCATCCACCTGGGTTACAGGAACAAAAGCTTGAGCTCACCCTAAGTGTGCTCGGACTCTCCCTTTCCAGAGATGATTTTTAACTGGGATTCACACAGAGGACTGAAAGCAATTTGGATCTTTGTCCTGTATTTAACTGACTCTGTAAACTTCCCTTCTGAGTATTGGCATAGGCCCCCTTGGCTTTGACTGGTGTTTGTCTGACTCCATCCCAGCACACACTGAATGAAAGACTCTACCATCTCCTTTAGAAATTAAGTTTGTTCATCAGACTCATGTCCCATGCAGAGAGGAAAAAAATCCCTGGGCTCATGTGGATTCCTCTATTCTATTCATGGTTGATGGTTGGGAAATTATAGTATGGAAGAGAACATTATTATGGCTCCTGGCAAGGACCAGAATTTGTAAAAACACATTTTTTTAAAATATATATATATATATATATATATATTTAAGGGTTTTTTTTAATTGTATCGTATTGTTTTATTTTATTTCATTTTGCAAAAGGTAAATAATACCTAAGAATCCCTCAATCCACTTCCAGTGTTCTCTTCTCGCTACAAGAAACTGCCAAATCTGAATTGGAAATATGCAAAAAAAATGTAGAGCTTTTTTATGATGTTTGGAAGAAAATGGATTTGCAGAGCTTCTCTCTTTAAATGTGTCAACATAAATGACATCCTAGCAGGTCTTGCAGATTGCATGGCACAGGCAAATAACTGCTATTTATTGCATGGGCTGTGCAATTTTTTACCTAGCTATTTCTGCCACGTGCAGAATAGATGAAACAAATTTTCCTTGCACATTTATATATACATTTATACATTTATATAGTGCCTGTCAAGAGCTGCATGCTGTGATCTCCACTAATGCTCATTTGTGCCATGATTCCGTATGCAGGATTTAACCCCTCCCAGAGGAAAACTACATCCCATCTGTGATACCTATTACAAAACAAGCCAGATTCTGTGCAGTGTTCTGTCTAACAGGTTACAAACGGCGTTTTCCTTCCCTTTGGCCTCCCTAGTCCCCTCTGGAAAGGCAATCTTAGGCAAGTCTGTCACAGAGTTACAGGAGAGACACCTTGCAATTGACTCTTTCAGGTCTCTCAGTCTTTTACCACCAGCTTGTTTCAAAGGGATGGCAACATAAAAGAGAAAAGCATTTAAAAAGAAAAGACAAATAAGTCAAATGAGGCTCAACATGGAAAATCCAGTTCCTTCTGCATGGATATCAGTAAAAGCTATCTATGTAAGCATGTCAGAGGTAATTTGCTTGAAGCTTTTGATACTAAGGAAAAAAAAATTAAACCATTTCTCTATCACTTCCTTCTTGCTGTGTGTATTACCAAGATGTTTGCCCCACTGGCTTTGGATGTTCTCTGCTAGTACGTTAGTTGCCAAACGTGTTATGGTCCAACAGGTCCTCTGGATGGGAATATCACTCCTGTTCCTCACAGCTGTCATCAGAGGAACAACGCACGTGTCTGAAGGTACCCCTGGAATTCGCTGAATCAGACTCCGAGTTTCCTGCTACAGCAGCCTTTTACAATCCTCCTCTCCCTTGCTGACCTAAATATCTCCCTTTCCTGAAACACACAAATTACATCTGTGGTGCAGACTTTGCGCCTGCGTGGGTCTGAACGCGGTTTACTCAGGCAGAGCTTTTACCGCTCGCTTATTTTTCAGAGTAAGAAAAATAAAGGTCTCTGTACTTAGCCTAGGAAGACAGTTTTGCAGCAGGAGAACACTGAACAAGAAAAATGAAGACTGCAGAAGAGGAAGGAGGAAATGAAAGTTGCTCTACCGACAGGGCGACATGAATTCAGCAATGGGTGGATTAGTCTGAGTGTTATCAGTGATGATGAAACACAGCAGACTGTGGTAATGAAATATTTATGAATGGGGAAATGATACTGCATTCTGCAGTGCAGCACAGGGGAAAGTGAAATTTCAAGAATACTGTAATAGCAAAGCCCTCCATTAATTATCGAAAGCAAGCTGTAATGCCAGTTACTATGACAACAGGGTCCCCTATGTATTTTGCACTATCAGGCGGGCGGGGAGGGGAGAGGTGGGAGAAAGAGGGGGCTGCTTCTGTTTACTGGAGTGCATTGTATTTCTTTTTCTGTTGTTGTTGTTGGAGTTGTTAATTAGGACTAGCCCAGCCTGTGACTGTGCAGTTAATTTAAATGATAAAATTATAAAGTGACTATTGGCTAAAATACAGGGAAAGTCTTTGATAAGTGGTACTGGTCTTTTTACTCTTTCCATATTAAGGGACATACTATCATAATTAATAATATTCTTATATAATATTAATGAATGATAATGTAATAATAAAAAGCTAAATGATACCAGAAGTATGATTATTAATAATAATTTTGTCTGTGTTAGGCTTCCACTCACAGAGCATTTTAGAAGCAGTGATTAATTAAAGTGTCAATATTGGCATACTAAATCCACCACTGCTTTTCCAGATGGGGCAAGGGACTGTACGACCTCTGCCCATTTATTTTTAATTACTACTTATTTGATTTCTTAAACCCATGACTGTCTTTGAGATTTCCACTTCTCCTCAGCACAAACAAGGGGTTTTCCTTCCCCCACCTCTACTGGTTAGGAGGAAAGCAAGGTGTAGGCCAAGATGAGGACGAAGGACATCGGCTGAAAGACATCTAAAGGTCCCTGTCAACGTGTCCCGTTAAAGGAGCACATTTGTGAACAGTGTATTTACAAAGAGTCTCTAAATGGAATAGAGGAGTGCCCTCCAGCACCTCTACCCTGATGGCTGTGTGTGCTGGGGATGGATGGGGATAATGGGACACAGATGGTGGCCAGGCTGGCTGGCTCTCACTGGGCAGCACTTGCTGCTGTGGCTGTAAGGGGCAGAGCACTCCAGCATGGAACATTGCTCCAGGTCAGTCAGACATTGCCTACATTTTTGTCTTCTCATTTTAGGCTTTGCTGTGCATTTCATCAATGTTATCAAAGGGCCCTACAGATGATCTTAGTGTAGCTCCTTTCCAGTGGGCAAGGAGTGCTTCAGATCCATTAAATGCCTGGCACAAAGTGATTTGGGTTACCAGTAGCAGAGGGAAGAGCACAAGCCAGATCTCTTATTTTCAGCTTCAGGACCTTCAACAGCATGGAAGAAACTCCTGATATTCAGCTCTTCAAGAAGGGAAAGCCTTGCAAAGGCAGGAGGGGAAGATGGTTGGAAACTTGCAGTGTGAGTGCTCTCTGGCAAGTAGCTAGGTGCAGTGTTACCTGGTGCACATCTCCTGGTGCACATCTCCCAATCTGGCATGATGAAACTAGTTGGAGGCAGGGGTCTTGGCCCTGTGCACCTGGTTGGGTGACCGGATGAACAGCAAGTCAAACACGGTTGCAGTGAGAGGATTTCTGTATCACCATTTGATAGAAAGTGCCATGAAGGCTGTAATTTCTTATGTGTGGGTGTATGCACATGCACATTTGTGTGCTTGCACTCATGCATCCATAAACATAGATTTTATAGAATGCAATGGACTGTGCACTGTGTGAAATATTGGCTCAGAGAGAAAGGATTTTGCCTGATTTTGTTCATGTTGAGCTTGTTATGTGAATACAGAGGAGAAATCCATTTATTATTTGTTTATTACTGCAAACATTCCCATCTTCCCCTCCTTGCAGTTCAGAGCCCTCAGCTCCTCTTTGCTTGGGTGCTTTATTGCCATCCTGATTTCTGCTTGCAGAAATCACCTGCCTTGACATGGCTCAAGACATGAGCTGGGAATACTCCATGCCCTTTACTAGCCTGTATTCCCTTTTTTTTTAAAAAAAAACAAACCCACAAACCAGAACACAGCACTGTGAGAATGATGTGCACACTGTGAGCTATAAACAATGGAGTAACGTAATCCAGGCGATGAACGGCTTCGGGAAGCCAGCAGGGACAGCAAGGGCTCCGTTTTCACTGTGATGAGAACTGCCCCAGAGGACCAATATGGATGTGAGCTTTCCTCTCCTTGGCTCCAAGGCTAGAGGAATCCAATAAATAGCTCAGACTACAACTCACTTACTTACAAACAATGTGGGGAAGGACAAGCCTGTTAGGTACGGGAAGGGAAAGCAGGTCGTATTGGTTTAACAGGTTCAGGAACTTGACAGATAAGAAAAGGTTCTGGTAACTCTTTGCTTAGTGTGGAAACGCCATGGGCATGGGAAATGTAATAATATTCCTCAAACATAATATCTGCCAGAAACAGGTCTGATGTATTAATCCTGCCCCAGCACATAGGAATGGCTGGGCATTCCCCATAGCTCTCCCTCACAACGTGAGCTCTGTGTTTAGATGCATTGCAGAAAGATGACTCTTGGAAAGGGACATGGATGGGCTGCAGTTCCAGCATTCAGAGCCATGTCTTTTGGGACAGAGGATGGGGAGGGCCTTGCATGCTGTGGGAAAATCATTAGTCCCAGGACTAATTTTAGTAGAGGAAATAACGCCACAAATAATTCCCACTGCTACCTAGAGAACGCTGCCTCCACCTCTGTGCCTTTGATGATGTCTGTGGGCCCACAGTGGAAAAAGCTTGAGCTGAGAGGTTCCCTTTTCCTCTTCTAACTGGCTATTGGTTGTCAATCTTGAGAGTGTGCACGTGCATGTGTGTGTGCTGCATGTGTGTGTAGACTTCAGTTCATTAATTGTCACGTGTAACTCAGGTCATCAGGTTACCAGGGCATTTGCCAGGGTAATCTGGTGTCCACATACACTCTGTCTTCTCTGGGATGGAAGGTATCAGATTTGTGCATCTCTGTGTGGAAAAGACAAGCTCTGTCCCTAAGATGCATGAGCCATCTGAGGTAAACCTTGCCTGGCCCTCTGGGTTTGCTTTATCCAGCTGCTGCCAACTACAGTATAAATTACCCCATCTACACAAGGATTAACCCATGAGCCAATCTGTGTCAAAAGCCATCCTTGTTGTCTCAGAGAGGACAGAGTTGAAAGCTACCATGCTACAAAGATTTGCACTAAACCTTGGGGTCAATCTAAAATAAATGTCAAATTTCTATAACAAACATTTAGAAAGAGCACAGACCAGTCTTTATGGACATTTTATCCTGTTGAAGTGAGAGCCCTGTCATCAAGCTTGGGAAAGAAATTACTGAACAGCACGAGGAAAAGCAGGATATGAGCCTCAGCAAGTGAAGGAAATGTGGCTGCGCCTGCCCAGTGTGTAGGAGGAGGGAGGGAAATCAGAAGGGGGATAAGTTTCTGGTTGTTTCTGCTTCTGACAGCCCCTAAGGTGCTAGGGAGGAAAAAAAAAAAAATCCTTGCATTAGACATGTTTGCATCACTTCATAAATAATGAATATCAGCAGTCAGACGGAGCAGGAGCTTCCCTCAGAGGCGTGAAAGCCATAAGGGAGGAATTCTGGAGTGGGATGCCCTAAACTGCCTTGGTGGCCTCTCCCCCCACAAACGCCAGGTCCTTGTTGCAATTCAGCACACGCAGGGGCCGCCCTGCCTGAGCTTGCAGCAGGAGCCTGGTTTGTACTAAACCAGCCAGAGGAGAAGCCCCCTTCTTCACCTGATGGGTTTTATTTTCCAGCTTTGGCTGTTTATTCTTTCTAGTGCTATTCTGTTTGGTCACTGCAGGGAGTGCTAAGAGACACAGAGAGCACTTAGTCAAGGGCAGAAATATTTGGATGCAGTCAACAATAAAAGGAATCCCTGAAAATTATAGACATTTTCCAGAGCAGCTATTTTCTCTGCCTGCAATGTTTCATGTGCTCCATTCTGAATTACCCTGAAGTGCAATTAAAATACTTTAACGTTTGAAATCTGGAAATCCTCAGTCCCACAGTCTTAATATCATTCCTGGCTGTGAAAGAGGAAGGGAGGAGGGAAAGATTTATTCTCACCAGGCTGCAGGGGGATTTACACTAACGGTTTACATCCACTTCATTTCAAATCCTTTCTGATAAGTCCTTCCCACCCAGTGCCTGTGGGTGAGAAGAGGGCAGAGGTGCTGGTGGTACTGGCATTTCCCCTGCTTCCAAATGAGCAGGGCAACTGTGACACCCTCCCTCCGCAGCCCCAAGCCGACCACGCACTCTGTGCCCAGCTTTCAGCAAAACTGGAATAATTTTATATCAACTCCTGTGGGAGGAGGTATAAAGCTAAGGCTGTAGTTCTGCCTCTATAAGTTCACTTTTTTCCTTCTTCCAGAAGCAGGTAAGACCTGGCATCTGAATGCCAAGTAAGGATGGAGCCAAGGCATGGGTTTTGGTGCAGCTCTACAAGTGACAACCAGAGGCAATACATCAGAGAGTACTGTACCCCTCTGTCAAAAAATACTGTGAAGCTACCATGCATATGGTGGCTTAGACCATTAAGGAAGGAAGGAAAGTCAGTTTGTTTTTCCCTTGGCTCATCCTTGGCCCTCTTGCACTTTTGCTGCTCCCTACAGCTGCTAGTGGAGTGTGTGCTTGTGGATGAACATTACAGAGAGAGAAGCACTTGCTAAGCTGAGAGGACTCTGTATTGCTAAGCAAACATTTAGATGAGTGATATCAGACTTTTCTTAAAGAGCATGAGCTTAATTTAAGATTCGGTATCCAGGCTGAGCCACTTCACATGTGCTGAGAGAAATCTGCTTTGGATGAGTGATGGGAGCTGCTGGTACCTGGAGTGTAGCCTGCTAAGTGAGAGAGGCTACAAGTCATCATCTGAGTACTTTGGAGCAATGTCCTTTATGATCCTCTGATTCATGTGCAAGCAGCATCACATAACTCAGGGACACTTACAAAGCCCTGTGGTGCCATCCTTCAAAGTTTCACTACAGCAACTCCAGGACTGACTCCAGGCAATTCTAGGCAACTCTCTAACTTCAGGGCATGGCTGAACTAGGGCTTGGCTCGGCTCTTTGCACTCCTAATTAATTAACACACTTACTGCTACAAGACAAAGAGGAGCTGCAGAGGGGTTTTCCTGCTTAGGAAAATTCATGGTGACAGAAGTGTAATCAGCATTGGGCAGCAAAGAAGAGAGGGGAGAGGAAGAAGATCCCTATGTTGGATGGTTTTGCCTCTAAAGCTACTCACAGTTCTCTACTGTTGCTGCCAGTTTTTCCCAGTGTCAGGGTCTGCCAAAGCCTTACCTACCTGCCCTTCTTGACTGTCAGATGCAGGTGAGGTAAAATGAGTGAGGTAAAATCAGTGTCCAGTAATTAGAGGAGGATCAGATGAGACCCCTGTAATTACTGGCAGGTCAGCTGGAACAGCCTAGACCTTTGGGCTATTTCTCTGCAGACATGGGTGTACCAGTGACAGTGGTTGAGGGCTGTAGCACCCCATACCAGCAGCTGTGTGTATGCAGCCAGACCTTAAACCAGCAGCTCCAGCCCAGTAGCAGACTGTGAGCACTCTTAGTGTGCCAGCATCAATCTTGTGAGATGTGTCTGACTATGATTTAAAAAACCTGAAAGGTTTGACACAAAAGTGGGCAAGAAATCATCTTGTAATTCACCAACAGCAGAGTTGTAAGTGAGCTGCAGCACCTAGAGGGTTAAAAAATGGTAGGGAGTCTATTGACCTATCAAATACCATTAGCTCTGCACATGTTTGTTTGTGGGCATCTTATCAGCAAGAAAGTTTTGGAATTACAATCCTTTCTCCCTTTCTATGCCCTAGTAGAAGTTGCTCATGCTTAATGGCATATCTTTTAGGGAAAGATTAGCCAGACCAACTGCTTTTGGATGTGCTGCTAGCACATCCTCCCTTCAACCCACTGCTAAAACAGTCTTTACCCAGAGTATGTGCTGAGATTTCTTCAAAGAGCTATTTATTACGTGCAGAAAGCCTCGAGACAGAAGCAAGTGCCTAGATTTTCTGGGAGGAAGAATAAAAATCTCTTTTGGTTAAAATTAGCTTTCAGGTTGCAGGATTGAAACCACCTGAGGTTGGAGCCTTGCTGCTCTTCAATAGGCAAATGAGGTGTTTCACGAGGAATTTCCTTTGCATGACTGTGAAATGAGTGCATCTTCCAGCAGCACCTTCTGCAGCATCAGGTGTCTCTCCACAGGAGGAACAAAGCAGGGAGCCAGGTGAGGTTGCTGGGCAGACAATGGATTCCCTCTGCTCTGTGGGATGCTTTACAATGGAGTGGATATTGCCATTTATTGCAAGTGCCCTGTCATTACCTGTTCATTATAATGTATTAAACAGAGGGATCTCCATAGGGCTCTCATTCCCTCCCTCAGAAGTGTGCCCTGGCTTCCCTGAAGCATTGTTTGAGCAGAGCATGACAGCACTTGTCAATGGAGCACTTGTGGTGACATGTTTGAGAGCCCTAATGCACTTTTTAATTCTCCTCCATCAGTGTCCTGCACATTCTTTCAAATTCAGATGTGGATTTTTCCCCCATGTCCATCCCACAGGATGAGGGCTGTATTTGCCATGGTCTTTGTTCTGTTTTTGCCTTCAGTGTGAGCTTGTCTCTGACTATGCACCAGTCCTTCATCAGAATGTGTCCCAGCTTATTTTCCTCTCCATTTTCATTCCCAGAGGACGTGTCCTGGCTCCAGACACTGAGAACAAATGACAAGGATGATCAGAGATATGAACCAACTTTCTCAATACGAGCAGATAAATAGATTGGTGGTCCTCAGTCTCCAAGGCTGGGAGGAGATGGAGTTTTGTTGGAGCCTAAATGGAGGGAAAAGTTGCAACTGTTTTAGACAGTTCCTGGCTCATTACTTTATACTACAGACAGTACACACAAGCCAGCACATGGCAGGCTTCTAGCCCACACAGAATCAGATTCTGGGAAAGCCTTGCCACAGGAAGTTAGAGGCACTGAAAGTTTCTGGGGGAGCAAGGGATCACAAAGCATGTTCAGAGAAGATAAATCCATCCATAATTATTGCATACAAAGGCTTTGCCCTGGGTTCAAGCCATCCCTGAGCTGCAAATGGACTGCAAACTACTCCCCTGGACCAACTCGAACAGGTTGATGTCCCCTGTGCTGGGGACCCCAGAGCTGGATGCAGCACTCCAGATGGGCTCTCACCAGGGCAGAGCAGAGGGGCAGAATCCCCTCCCTGGTCCTGGACACATTTGGCTTTCTGGGCTGTGGGTGCCCGTGGCTGGGTCATGTGCAGCCTCTCCTCCCCCGGCATCCCCAAATCCTTCTCAGCAGGGTGATCACAAGCTGTTCGTTCTCCAGCCTCTGTTGGTACCAGGGGTTGCTCTGACCCAGGGGCAGCACCTCGCACCTGGTCTTGTTAAAACACATGGAGTTCCCATAGTCCCGCATTTTGAGCTTTTCCAGCTCCCTTCCACTTGCCCTGGGTGGCATCCCATCCTTCAGGTGTATCAACTGTACTACTCAGCTTGGTGTCATCTGCAAACCTGCTGAGGGGGCACTCCATCCCTTCATCTGTGTCATTAATGAAGGTATTAGATAACACTGGTCCCAGTACAGACCCCTGAGTGACACAACTTGTCATTGATGTCCATTCAGACTCTGAGCTGTTGATCACTCTTATCCTCCTAACAGTCCATTGAATCCATCTCTCCCCAATTCAGAGAGAAGGATGTTGTGGGGGACTGTGTCACAGGCTTTAGAGAACCCAGGATAAATGACACCTGTATCTCTTCCCTTGTCCACTGAGGTAGTTACCTCATCATAGGAGCCCCAGGGGTTGGTCAGGCAGAACTTGCCCTTGGTGAGGCCATGCTGGCTGTCCTGAATCCCTGTCCTCCGTGTGTCTTAGCAGAGTTTCTAGGAGGATCTGTTCCATGATTATATTGCTACTAAGCTTTAGTTATAATAATCTTTATAGAATTTCTTGTTTAAGTCTTAGTTTTCTGTGTTGCTCAATGACTTTCCTGTGCTGAGGTTGACTAACATCCATCAACACAGTTACAGCACAGTTCAATACCTCAAAACCTCCTAGGACATGCTACCTTCCTGGGCTGGACAGGAATGAATGAGTGAATATCCAGGGGTCAGTGATACCAGAATAGGATACCAAGTCCTGCCCAAGCCCCAGAGTGCCTTTGTCCTTCTGGGATTTCAGTAATCCCTGAAAGACTTGAAATGTAATGGGGGCAAGAGACACAGCTAATGAGGGAACCTCTCTGTGGCACCAAGCTTCATTGTCATGAACACTATCTCTGAAAGCACTGGTTTATTTTCTCTGCTGTATATGATGCATGAAGCAGAGGGCTGAAAATCCATTTTAATGGCAGTGAGTGGTGTCAGGTGAATACGAGCTGACACAGGAAACCAGAAAATTAGAGCAGTTTCCCTTGACCCAATATTAGCAAAGGGTTTTCTGCAAGCTGTGATAGATGTAGATCCTCAACCATTGATTTCTTTTGGTACCTGTCCACGAATATTATGATAAAGTGTTGGTTTTGTGCGGTTGTTTGTTTTTTTTTAAAGAGAGTTGTGTTGCTGCAGCACTGTGAAATAACAGTGATGTAGTTATCTAGGAGATGCTTAAGTATCATGACACACAGAGCATTAGAATTCATCATGCTTGTTATTGTCCTTTAACAAATGACTTTATGCCAACCAGTCAAAGCTTGGGACTACAAATGCAGCTGCACACACACCATCTTCTGTGCAAAGGATCTGATTTGATATAAAAGAGGTACTACCAGTGACCATGTAAATGAAGTTTTTCATGAGCAGACAGGGTATGTGGACTAAACACTGAATTCAGGAGAGGAATGCAAATACAAATGTGATAGGAGATAAGGAGAAAATACTTGTCAGTGAAAGGTAATAAATGTGTATCCAGAACACATGGAGCTAGGGAAAGCAGAAAGATGGATTTTTGTTTGAGAAGACTCCCTGATGACTTCATGACACCCCTTCCAAGCTTGATTGAGCTTTAGGACTCATGGATTTTGCGCAAATAAGTTCACCTGCACCTGAAGTCCTCTGTTTTCCTCTGACAACAACACCTTTTCAAAAGACTCAGTTGGCTGACTTACAAATGTTTTTTCCACTACTTCAGCCCTGATCATCAATTCTGTTCCCTGGGGTAAATGGCCCTGGATGTACCCTTTTTTTCTCCTGCCATCCATCTGTTTTGTCTGCCCAGGAATTCTTTCAAGTTTCAGCTTCATTTTCCTTTCTCACTCCTGGGTGACTTAATCATTGAAACATCCAGCCATAAATACATGGTCTCCCTAGAATTGTCAGGGACTCCTTACACAGCAAATAAAATCCCCAGAGTCAGCAGAGTGAGGGGGAAAGCCTCCCAAGGCACCCTGAAAACTGAAAATTTTGTGTTTGTGGCAGCCAAGACCAAACTAGCTCATCTGAGAGGCAAGTCCTATCAGCTGAGGCTCGGGGTTGAGGCTGGCTCCAAAGGACATTGGTGAAGGAATCTCTGGACTGCACCTTATTGCATAAATGAGGAGGGTAAGGTGTTCAGATTTTCTGCATTGAAGTATACAGGGTAAAAGCTTTGGTTTGTAGCATGAAGCTGTATCAGAGGAGGATTTTGTTGGGTATTAGAAGTTCCTTCCCCCAGAGGGCACTGGAACAGGCTCCCAGGTAAGTGGCCAAAGCACCAAGTCTGACAGAGTTCAAGAAGCTTTTGGACAATGCTCTCAGGTACATGTTGTGAGTCTTGGGGATGGTGCTGTGCAGGGCCAGGAGCTGGATGATCTTTGTGGATCACTTCCAACTCAGGGTGTTCTCAGGATGGTCTTCCAGCAATATAATTAGAATTTGGTCATCCCTGTAAAGTAACTATGGTGTAGCCATATGTGCCTACTTTCATCATGGCAAAGTTTATTTTTTATACCCATGAGGGAGTTAAAAAAACTTAAAGAGTTACTCTTCAGGTGGAGAGGGTATTATAGCTGGTGGGAGGGAGATTGCTGAATAGTTTTGTTGAATTCTCATCCCAGTAGCACTGGTCTGAGGAAGAAGAAATTTTTATTGCAGAAAAAAATCTTAATCTCTCTTAATCTCCCAGGAGTGAAGTGGGTAACACCTAAACCTATTAGTTGAACTACTTTTTTTTTTTTTCAACTGCAGATAAACCAGGGTGTATTTTAAGTCTTATCTTACCCTAGTTGTTCTCTTCCCCAGAGAAAAGGACTTTTTCAACCAGTCCCACTTTGTCAGACTCCTTTCTTATGAGAAGCCCCTCCAGTGTTTCACTCAAGATGTTTCTCTTCTTTACAGGGCAAAATATTTTTCTGCTTTCTGTACAGCAGTGAAACCACTCTCCATGCTTGCTTCCTGATCTAGCCTTGCTGCCACTTTCTCCCTTCATCATACAACCAGTGGGGAATATTTATCAAGGCCTGTAATCATTTGGATTGCAGGTGGTGAAATGCACTGTCTTTAAGTCTTCTAAAATATGTCCATAAGCAGCAGGTGCAATGAGATGTAGTTTCCTAAGGACCTGTCTAGAGATTGAACTCTGCTGTTTAGTAAAGGCTGTATTGGCACTGCTGTTTCCCCACAGTGAGGTGATCAATAATGCTTGTTTTCATTATTCAGTGACTTTTATCTGTTAATTATACAGGAACTTCAGACTTTCCAAATCTTTCCCACTCTCACAACTGGACATCAGCCTCAAGTGTGATTGTTGAAGTGACTGGTTGTGGCAGAAATGCAGACATAGTATCAGAAAGCTTAGTAGTGAACAGATTCCTTAGCAAGTCTAAAAATTTGCATTAAAAGTGTGCTTTTTGGCTTGCTCAGACAGGGTAGGTGGCAGGACACACAAGGTAATTATTAGTTCACTGGGTAACAGTTTATATTCTTGTCTCATCCTGGCTTGAAAAACAAACCTTTGGCTTTTCCTGGTGGTAAAGCTACTGAAGAAGAGCAAAGTGGGACAGATCTTGGTTTCCTCCATCCCACCTTGGCCTGCCAATAAAAAAAAAAAAATGGGACAGCAACATATTTTGCAGAATCCTTGTGAACTATATTAAACACCATTAGCAAAGTGTATTAAATACCTGTGCCCAAGAGGCTATCTGGCATATTCCTAGGAAGTGTTCCAATCCCAAATAGATTTGGGTGAAAAATTGGGTTCACTTGCATTGCAGATATTTCTGGGCAAGCTTCTGTCTTTCCACAGGTATCACTCTCACAGAGCAGAATTGCAGAGCAAACTCTTGAGTCCCCAGTGATATACATTATCACATTGCAGGCTGTGTGATCTGCCAGGAGCATCAGTGTCAGCCCCAACAACTGGACTTTATCTCTTGGTGGTATAGTTTGCAAGAAGAAATGACCCTTTGGATCCTCTTATCATGGTAAGCACTATCACCTTGGATGAGCTGAGAGGGGTTTGTTTTTTTTTTAATGTTCACTGGATATTTCCACATTAAGAACAAAAACTATTGCCTTCCAGGATTAAAAGAAAGGTACATCTAGTCTGATATCCCACTCCTGAGAGGGCCTGCAGAGGATAATGTGGAAATAGTGGATGAACAGGGAAAATGTACAGGGATGCAACAAAAATTGGAGGTCAGATATTTCCTAGCTCAGATGTGTTGTCTGCATATTTAACACCCTTCAGTGGATTTTGCTTTCAAGTAGGCATCCAGTCCTTTTTGAGCCATGTAAAAGTTAATATCCACAGTCGCCTTAGGGACACGGTGAAAACTATTTCCATGTGTTTGTTTTGAACCTGCAAGCTTTGCTTTATGTCCTTTGCTTCTTACCTGGGAGGAACTAATCAACCCCTACTCCTTACAAAGGCATCTGTTTGTTCCCTTGTTGGTCTCCCAGGTTTTTCTGTTTTCCTACCAATCTCTTTGTATTCAGCATTGCTGATTTTAGAATTAAAGGCAACAAGTCATCACAAGATAACTTGTCTTTTATCATGGATTCCCAAACAGCAGAGCAGGATCCTCCAAACCCAAATGTGCCCAGCAATGACACTTCTCTCATGTATCTTCTCAGCAGAAGGAGCTCTGCAAATTAGAGTTGCTCAGAGCTTGGACTAAGACAACCCTCATTAAAACATTGCTGTGGCACTTCGCAGAGGTGGTTCTAAATGCATCACTCTCTGCCTTGCTTGATGTTTGTGCAATTCCCAGGGATATGAGGGTAAGTAATTTATACTGAGACTCTTCAATCAGCAATAAAAAGCTATTATACAGCTGGAATACTTGGCTGGTGTTCTTGGTGCAGATGACAAGTTATGAACATCTGTGTTGCAATATGAGAAATATAATCAGACTGTCTGGTGAGGATGGTTGAGGGGCAGTCATTTGCAGAAAGTAGGGCAGCCTTGTTTGCACAGGAGGCTGATTGCTGCTTTGCATACCTCGGGATGCCAAGGAAAAGTCTCTGCTTCACAGAAGTGCTGAACCACGGAGCAGCATCACTAGACCCTCCAAAAGGGCACCAGACTCATGATGGTGTGACTTTGATTTAGTGAATTGCGAATTGTGTAGAAGAGCAGATTTGTTTTTACACAGAAGCTGCTAAGCTGTGAAACTGTTTTCAGTCGCTTGCCTGAATAAAAAAATAGGAAGGACCAGCAAGTGGGTGTAGCAGCTGGGTACCTGGACTTTGGAAGTACTAGAAAAAACTGCTTGCTGCTTCCTTCTCTGCTTGTTGCTGCACAGATTGAATCTGAAGTCAGGATTTAAACAGTGAAATCCCTAGCTGGTGTCAAGTCTGACAGCCTGCTGCACACTGCCTTGCTCTGATACATCTGAACTCCCCTCACTACCAGCTCCAGAGGCAGAAGAGCAGCCCTTGGGATGCCTCTTCTCTGTAATTCGGGGTGTGGCCTGGGAGTGGGAACGCTGCTCACCCTCTGCATTTATCAGGGTGTGGGCGGTGCAGAGGCGTCCGTGGGCAGTGGAGCAGGGCTCCGGCTCGGAAGCTCCCCGTGTGACTGCGGCACAGGCTGCCAGGAGCTGAGGAATAGCTGGATGCTATTTCTGTTCTATCTCCTCAGAGTGAGGGGTGTATTTAACAGCTTTTCAGCGGTCAGAGCTCACATCCAGAGCTGCAGCAGGGATGTAGGATGGACAGCAATTTTCCCTGCTAACATCTTGCTGTCTCAGTCTGGACAGGGCTGGTTTTTGGTCCCTGTGTTCAATCCCACTTGTGCTGTCTGGGCATTCCCTCAAGGGCAGCCACCTGGGGAGGCAGATTTTGTGAACAAGTGCCAGGTGTGTATTTTTCACAGAACAGCCATCTGAGGTTGAGTGTTTGTACTGGTCTCTGGGATGTGAACATGTCACACAGATGTACAAAGTGCCTGTGTTACCCATTCCATAAACCTCTACTCCCTCAGCCTTTGAGAGATGGGTGTCTTTTCCATTTGTTTTGGTCAAGCTATTGTGTAAATGAAGCTGCATCTCATTGGTCATACAACTAAAAAGAAGAGATTGGAAACTCCTCAGGGCAGAGTCTGTCTGTGTTGGTGCCTATTATAGCTCACACACCTCCCTGAGTGGCAATGGCTCATAATTAATTGCTAAATAATTAATAATAAGAAGAAGCAGATACTGCTCAGGAAGTAATTAACCTCCTTATGCTTACAGGGAAGTCCTATGGAAGAGTAATTAAAGGCTTTTTAAATGACACAGAAAAATCCCCACTCACCTCAGCCAGGATGGGTTTAGGAAGTGGGTCCAGTAGGATCTCCTTAGTTATCAAATAAAAATAACTTGTTCCTGTAGGTAAAATTTCCTAATCTGGTATTTTTTGTTCACTGCTGTACCAGTGTGCAGCCTGGATAAATAATTTTATTTCATTTAAGTTTTGACAGTATGAAATGGTTAGTTTTAAGGTATGCTGGAATTTTCCTTGGAAAGCAAGCAGTGAAATAGGGGTTTTCACTATTTCATTCAGGTAGTATCGTACAATAGACAAAAGTAAGACCTGGATGGCAAAAGTAGTTTGCAAGAGGTTCCTTTAGGTACCATGATCCATCCACAAAGGCACAGAGAGCACATGGAATCTTTTTTTGTTCATAGCTGAAAGAGACTTATGCAGTCATTGCCATGTTCCTTCAGATGATTTCACAGAGTCCTTTAGAGATGTGAATTTTCTGGCACTTTGGAGCTGTCATGGCTGAGAGAGCTGAAAGCATCATCTGGGTATATCAGAACACACAACTACTCGATATCACCTCATCAAGGAAGCCTTGTGACTTTTGATTCATAACTTCATTGGTCTCTTCTTGCAAATCAAAACGAAATAAAAGACACAACCTCCTCAAACCCTTGCAAGGTATTTTTAAACTGGGGAGAGATAGAGCTCTGAATTTCATCATTCCCAACAACTTTCATAACAGGCCCCCCCGAAGATGCACATCTCAAGAGTGTCTTGATGCATTGAAAATGAACACCTCCTGGCTTTGAGGATTCACCAATGTCCTTTACAAGTCCTTCAATTTTCCTTGATCTTCCCATCACACAGGCCATTCCTCTCTCCTGATAGCAGGTAAAGGGGATTACATTATGCTGCTTTCGTCAAACGCATGACAGAGAGTATGAGAAAATGTCAGTCATTTTGGTCCTGTCTTTGGGGCTCTGAGGAAGTTCTGTCTCTCAAGAAACTTCTTGTTTTGTTAGCTCAGATGTATTTGGCAAACTTAGATCTTAATACTCTGTAGTGCAGTGGAAAATGAAACTACCTTTTATTCTCCTGAAGCCACTTTTGAAGGGATATTCAGCATGGCATGACTTTACCAGTTCAGATAATCCACTTTACCTGTATACCTGTCCCAGTACTTGGCCCCAGATAAGTCATACTAGATGTCCTTCAGAGAATGGGTGGCCCAGGACTATGCTGTATCCCTGGGGCAATTCTGGGGAAGCCCACGTGGTCCCTGTGCTCTCTACCCCCCTTCACCAGTACAGCTTAACCAGCAGCTTGAGGCTTAGCCCTGATGGAACCCCTGGCCCCAGCCCAGTGCACTTAACCCCTAACCTGTCACAGGAAATCTCAGCCAGACGTTGTTTCCACATATCTGGGAGACCAAGAAGTCTCCCCAGCCCTGGCTTTCCTCCTACCACAGTGCCTTCTGCTTTGAAGACCAGGTGCATGAAACTTCAGCTGCTGTGAAGGCACAGCAGAAACTCCCAGGGGAATTAGGGTCTCCTGTTTGCCAAGTGGCTCACTGCTGTGGAAAGGACAGCTGTATCCTGCTCCTTCCCCTTGGGCCCACTGCTGCTTTTCTGCCAGCTCGCTTGCATTGATTGATCCATGATGCAACCACTAATGAGATGGAGTGATTGCAAAGACACCCCCATGCCCCTTACAGGATTCATTTTCCAGTGCTGTTATCTCCATGCAATTGCACAGTCTCTGAGTCCAATGCAAGGAGATGGAAGAAACACAAGGGAGAGAGTGGGACTCTAAAACAGCCCACAAAGAGCTGCTGGTCCTATTGAACACTAGTTGGACATCTGCTCTCCTCTGATTTATGCACTTAGGAAAGTTCTCATCCGGAGCCAACTTTCCCCAAGGTCATCTCAGACAGAAAGGAGCTTCCCAGTGGAGTCTTGTTAGCTGAGTTAGGAGCTGCTCTTCACTGTTGTGGCTGGGAGCAGGGATAGACCAATGCAGCCCCTCTGCAGTACAAGGGGGAGCACTTACAGCTGTAGGATCTCCCACAGAACTGCTGTTCTCTGCCTAGACATCACTCTTGTTTCCATGCCAAGGACCACAGGCTAGTTAGTGAGGTACATCTACTGACAGAATGGAATAGCTCAGTCAGTGTGACAAGTATAGAGTTACTCTGTACTAAATATTAATACTATATATGGATTTGACCCATCTGGATGCCTTAGGAGTCATTAAATTGCAAAAGAAGTCACTGGAATGTCCCTTGTCACTGGATGGCATCCAAAGAGCTTAAACAAGAGGCAGAAGAAGGTAAGGGAAAATAGCCTCCAGTGGAAGAGGTGAGAGCTCAGGTGGCAGTGACAGGATAGGTTTTTCCTTAGGGAAAAGCATTTCAGGATATTTGCTTCTTGCTGACACCTGTCTTGCAGTTCCCAGTGCCCCAGCACTTCTCTCCAGCCAGGCTGGAAACCCAGCCACTGAATGATCTGCATTATATAAAAAAACACAAAAATCTACACACGTGCAATGCCACAGACACTGTGCACAGCAACAGAGAGTCTTTGGAGTGCCAGCAAACATCCATGGGCCACTAACATCTCATGCCACCACATCCCTGAGTCCAGAGCCTGGGGTTAGGTCAGTTGATTGGAGCATGATGCTGGTTGTGAGTTTGATCCCTGTATGGGCCACTAAACAGCTGGACTTGATGATCCTTGTGGGTCCCTTCCAACAATGTTCTGTGAGTTCTCTGGGGCCAGATCCTCCAGGGCCTTCCTGCTGAGTTTGGTGTACCCAAAGCTGCTCTTGTGTGCAAAGAATTTGCAGGATCTAGCACGCAATTTGAATTCAGGTGCTGGATAGAGGGATCAACATTATAAAATTTTGGCCTATAACCCTGTGAAATCTCTTCAAAATAGTCTTTCACCTGCAGGGCACTGATGCTTCAATCCCTCGATGCTGAGGCCTGCCCGTTTTGGGATGTCAGGGACTTGTGTTCCCCCAGGCACACACCTGGTGACAGCAGCAGCCACTGTAAGTAATAGGAGAAAAACTAGGTTTGAGCCTCCAGTTCCCACCCCTAATACACATTTTAATGTTTTGTTCTGAGTTAAGACATTATTGCATAAATGCTCTACCACTGCCCTAAGGGGATGTTTTAGAATGTTTTGATTCCTTTATGTTGTTATTTTTTTAAATTCTGTATGTCAAACTGAGCAACTGAGAGCCTAATATAGATGCTAGGAAGATGGAATGGTCCCAGCATCACCGTGGCACAACTCTCCCTGAAGCAGCAGGTGGCTGAGAAGGTGAATTTTGCATGGACAGAAGCAGGAGTGTTCTATATTTTCAGCAAGAAATCTCAGGCAAGACTGCAGTGACAAGGACCTGATGCATACAGCAAAAACATCAGTGGTAAATCTCTATGAAAACAGGCATCAGCCCCATGCTTTACTCAGGGAATAACTTTTCAGCCACACTCAGAGAAAATTTTTCCCTTTTCTCAACCCCTCAACAATTATGCTAACCCTATTCTGGGCCTCCAAGTAATCAACTCAGCCTCTCAGCAATAAAAGGCTCTCTATGCAGGACAATTTTTGCCACACTCAGGATGCTGCAGCAGTCCCTGTCTAGCCCCACACCAAAGCTAGCTCTGAGCTTTTTCCTTCTCTCCCTCAACCCTAACCACTGACTTCTCAATCCTGGCCAGTGACTTACTCCTAAGACAGTGTCTCCACTTCCCAGATACTCAGTATTCCTCAGAGATGGATTCTGCTATTGGCTTTCAGTTTCCTTGGGCAGTTTCTTTCAGCCCCACCGACACATGTCCAGTGGACTGGGGGTTTCAGCTTTTCCTTCACATCAACCCTTGCCCTAGTTTGACCCCTAAAAACATCCAGCCCTCCCACAGAGTAAGCATTCCCCAGCAGAATGTGCTTTTTGCAGCTTCCATTCTCTTTGAGTGTGCTCCTCCCAGCCCCCATCTAACCATAGCTCTGGGCTTTCACTTCTCCTGTCCTTCAGGGAGCAGCCCCACATTCCTGGAAACAGCATTCCAGGTGTGGCTCCAGCAGTGCTAAGCAAAGGAAGGTCGTGTCCCTTGACCCGATGGAAGTACTCCTCCAAATGCAGCCCCATCTACTGTTAGTTGAAGCTTCTGCCTTTCCTTTGGCAGATCCTTTTCAGCCCTCTTCCAGCTATAGCTCTGAGGGGATGGGATTTACTCAGAAAAGGCAGAAGGAGAACTTCATTGCCATTTGCAGCTATCTGGTAAGAGGGTGTAGAGAAGCTGGAGCCAGGCTCTTCCCAGAGGCACAAAGTGACAGACAAGAGGCCACAAGACGCTATCTGGGACTTGGAAAATTCCAGATAGATCTTAAGGGAACAAACTTCACAACAAGGTTGGTCAAACACTGGAACAGGTGCCCAGGGATCCTGCAGGCTTTCCAACCCCAAAGATGTTAAAAATTTGGCTTGCTGAAGCTCTGAGTAGCCTGACCTGACTTTAAAGCTGTTTTGAGTTGTGAGCAGGGAGCTTGGGCCAGAGGACGACTGGAGATCCCCTTCTACCTGACTTACACAGTTCTGCTACTGTGAACTTCAGCCTCTCTAAATTTGGAGCCTAATCTGACTACCTTGATGAGAGGCAGGTGTTGTGTCTTTAGCAGCAGATTTAACCTTTGTAAAGCCAGCTCTGCTTTGAGCAACAGTTTCATGGGACCAATATCTAAACAGCTGCTGGCCCACTAACACACAGCTTCCCAGCACTTATTGACAGTAGGAAATAATTGTAGCTGACCCAAAATTTTCTTCACATACATTTTCAGGATTAGGACAGCTGTCCAAGTTTATGCCTTGCCTATCCTGTGCAGTTTAAAGGAATTTGGGAATTCAGGCCCTTTAGGAAAACTCTGGAATGGTAATGGCAAGGGGAAGGAACTGACATGCCTGGAGGTGAAAGCTGGGTAAGTTTTTATAATGCCGCCCTTTTCACTGAGTGATGCAAAAGCCCTTTCTGTCTTCACCTCCTCTCACCCATAAGCAAATTAAAATCTCCTCAATACCTGCCCATTTTGACTGGAAGCACTGGATAGATGCTGCCTCAAATTTTTCTACCTGCAAGATGCTTGGCATACTGACATTTTACCCCTTTTACACAAGTGGCCCCAGAGTCCCTCAGCATTGGGTGTTTTTTTATCCTTTTCTCCCCTTTCTTTCTTTTCCTTTTCCCTGCCTAAACACCTGTTGGAAAGAAAAGGAGGCATTAAAAAGAGACATCCTTCTAGAGGGAGCAGGGAGGGGCTGCTGCCCCTGACTCAGTGCAGTGTTAGATTAGGGTGGACTCGCTCTGCTATCACGGTGTGTTCCAACAGTTCACACAGATATTTCCCCAGAGGGGAAAGCCTTTGCTTTTCCTCTGAATTCATCCATCACCAGGCAGAATGCACTCATCAAAAAAGTGGAATCTGGCATTGCTGCAGGATCATTATAAGGGTTTAAAGGAGAACATTTCACCACCCTATATATCTTGTCAGACAATGTCTGACAGGTCAGCTGGGGGAGGGACTGCACTTCCTATCTGAGGCACTGGCTTGAGAAAGTGTCATCTACAGGCACAGGTCAGCTCAATCCAATCCCCCTAAGCTGGGAACCCCAAAAACTCAGAGCTCACATAGCATTTACAGTATCTGCCCAACTTTCTGTGTTCTATGTCTCTCTCATAACTGAGTGGTGACCCTGTTTCATGTGTTTTCATGTGACTTTGTCTAGCCCTTATCTCAATCCACTTATCCTGCTGGCACTAAACGCAATGACATCCACTGGTGAACCTTATCCCATGAAAATAGTTATTTATGATCAATAAAAATTAAAAGATGTGTCCAGAACTGATCAAGACACTGAAATCAAGATGTTTAGTTAAGGCAAGGAAAATTCTGCCTACTCTCATTCATTGTTGCAAAATTAAAAAAAAAAAAAAAAAGAAGCATACTGAAATACAAATGGTAGAAAATCAGGAATGTCTCCTTTTCAGCAATAAAGCCCTATCAAGCAAACTGTAAGTAAAACCAAACTCCACATTACTTATAATGCACTGTTTCTATCAATACACAGCTGAGATTAATTCAAGTGTGTCTGGTTACAGTGTAGCCTGTAGTTTGTTCTGCTGTCGGTGCTTACTCAAAGTACCAGGCTGAAGGTACAAAATCAGATTGCAGGCTGTTTGAGTCAAGTGTCTGTTGAAGCTAATTCATCACAGTAAAAAAATGGTTATGAGATATTAGCAGCTACTGCAGCTTCACTCATTTTCCCTTCCTTTCTTTTTATTGCCTGCATAAAGAAGACCAATTGCTGTTTGTCAATAGGGAAAAAAAAAATTTTAAAAAAATTTTATTTTCTATGACATTAAGTAAATTCTCTCACTACCCCAGCATATATATGCCTTGAAGGCAAGAGAGGAAGAAAAAGAAGAAAAAAGAACCTAAGAAGAAAAGCAACCTATAGGAAAGGTTTTACAGGCAAGGTGAAGCCACTAACAGAAAAAAAGGGATGTGAAGGATGGTGAGAAAGGCTGTTCTTGAGTCAGTGCCCCAGGCCCAGCACCCATGCCCTGACCTGGACACCTGCCCACACCAAAGGCGGCACCGGAGCTTTCTTCAGCCATGTGTGGTGTCACTCTCCTTTGCCTCAAGAACAACAGAGGGCCACAGTAAAGTGCTGTTTTATCATGAATTGCATTTCCAGCAGCACCAAGAAAATCCATACACAGGGATGGAGTGGAACCAAAGTAGGCATCAAAACAGTTTTCTCTCTTAATCTTTCAGAGTAGAGTCTGGAAGCAGGTAATAGAGAAACATCCTTTTTATTTCCCATGTCTTTAAGAAGGAATGGTCTGGTTGAGGATTTTGTTATAGGGTACATGGTAGAGAGGTGGAGAGAGAAGGACATGGGAATTTTGGGAGAAGCAAGAGAGGAATACACAGAGATTTTTGGAGCTTCCTGTCCAAAGCAAGTTTAGAGTTGCTATTTCACCACTTTGAAAATTAGCAGTGTTAGGCATGATGCATCTTCTGGAAGCAGTTGTCATCAGGATATCCCCTGGAATGTGGATAGCAAGGACAATAGGACTGCAGCACTCTATGCATTTACATACAAGGCCTAGCATGGCATGGTGCCACAGAAACCAATTATACCCAGTATTCATAAAATGATGAGAGCTGGTTGAAGTATGATTATCAGTTTTCCAGTATGACTGCTGTATGCAGTAAGTATGGCAGAGTTGACATCTTAGTGGAGGAAAGTGGTTAAAATATCTTTTTATTTCACCAGGACACTTTTTTAGCTCCTACTCGTGTTTGAAATCCTGATGTTCTCAGCAGAAGTGATGGCCTGGAAAATTCTTCTTCTGCCTCATTTTTCCCCTAATCATCTGTGGACAATTAATTGCCACCTATTAGCATCCCAGCCCTTGTTAAAATAGGCCCTTTTATTTTTTTTTTAACCTGAGTTATAAAAAAAGATTATTTCAGCATAGTGCAGTGGACTTGTCATAAACATTTAAGATGTGCCGAAGTGTCATATTTTCTAGGCAGTATAATAGCATTCCATTTATTGTTTCCCAAGGACTAAACTTTGAAATAAATGGCTTTATGAAGAAGCTAGTCTTACAGTGAAGTTGCTTGATTCCATTCTTCCACTATCAGACTCCTCAGCAAAATAATTTCATTTTAATTAAGCTATACGATGTAAATTTTGTGGCAATTGATTTGATAAAAATATATGATGCAAAAAAACATGGGGGAAAACATCTTAAAGAAAAGCAGAAGAATTCCCTGAGCAGAGCAGGTAATGGGTAAACTACTGAAAATAAGGTTAGAAAAACAATAAAAGGGAAGCTTTTATAGATTTTTTTTCACCATTTCTCTTTTTGTAACAGTTAGATGGATGTATCCCTCGCTACCTTCCTTATTTTCTGCTGTAAAAGATGTTTGAGAAGCTGTAGTTTTTTTCTCTCTTCTACCCAATTATTCATCTATTTTTAAAATCAGTAGTACAATCTTGCATTCTGGAGTAAATACACACACTTTTCTGACTTGCTTTTTGATCTATGTATGTTTTTGCCTTTCAAGTGAGAGATGTTTTCAGTTTCTTGTCCAAACTCTCATGCTAATACTCCTGTGCCCTGTTGCACAAGTGCTACTGTTTAGGTGTATTTTTTAGAAAACCTGTGGGACAATGGAAAGACAAAATATTCTCTGCCTGCACTTTCTTCAAATACTGTTTGTTTACAGTGTGGAGGTGGTAGGGACATCCAGTTGTGAAGATTCATAACATAGTATGTGGTAGTTTTGGGGACATCCTTAGGAAAACGTATCTCTCTGTAGCACACCTTTTCTCTCTGTCCCAGCCTCTGCAGGAGCCATGTAAAGGCAGGTTTCTATCTGTCATTTGCCATCATCCCTCCCTTTATGGTGCAGATGATCCCTGGAACTTATTGTTGCAGCAAGCAGGGTTTCCATCCATGCTGTTCTCTGCCCAGGGATGTTTGCAGGAGGAAAAGCTGGACAAGCTGGACAGAGGAAATGGAGTCACAGCAAAATGATGAGCTCCTGGAAATTACTGGAAGGCTGCAAGAACATGAGCAAGACTGCAAGGACAGGGGAAGGTACCCAGAGAATGCTGTGAAAAGGCTGAGTGGAGCAAACCTAAAAAGAACTTTGGCCGCTCTGATCCAGGAAAATGTGTGATTTTCACATGGGTGCTTGACTCTTCTTGAGAGCACTGCTAGCTGGATAAGAGCCCTTATGGTTTCAAGGACTTAACATATGTCTGAGGTAGCATCAGGTAGTCTGATTTTAGTGTAATTAGTTACAGCTCTCACGTCCGCAAAATTAGCCCAACAGCCTCATAAGAACAATTGTTTCAGAAAGAGATAGGACTTCTTCCCAAGTTTTCTTTAAGGCAAAAATCTTTGTCATTCTATGGATATTGCTTGTTTTGACCTCAGCCAGCATCAGGAAAAAAAAAAAAAAAAAAGCTCAAATACAAAATGTTTTCTTTTGGTTTTAGGATTGAATTAAGTTTTTTGAGGACTCCTTAGAAACAGAAATACATCTCAACTCAGGCTGGGGCCAGAGCTTCAGATTCAGATCTTATTTTAGTTTAATTTTCTTTACTGAACCAAACCATCAGTCTTTCCTGGCAGGCAGTCTACCCCAACTAGAATATTTTCCATAGTGAGCTCCAGATAGCCAGCATACTAATGTACGCCTTTAAAGAAAGAAGAAATACCCAGAGTCCTGATGCATTCAATCAAAACAGCAAACAGTGATTTCCAACCAGCCTTTTCCACAACAGACTAAAGCAAGGGGAGAAGCAATCATTGCTTTCTGAAATCAGCCATGTCAGCCCTTGACACAAAGGAGGTTGGTGAAGAAAGGTTAGCTCTGGTGTCATCGTGCCATTAGGTCTGAACACCTCTGAGAGATCACTAGTACAGCCTGCCATTCACAGACCCCCAAGGATTTCTTTTTTAAATGAAAGGTTGCAAAAATCTCATTCCCTATTCCAGTACTGCACACACAACATGTTCCCCTTCCCCCCATCCATCGCAAGAAGCTAATGGAAATCAGGTCCTTAATGGAGGACAATGGCAATTCTGCATAGGTGGGAAGGCATAAAATATTTGCCAGCCAACCAGTTTTGACTCGTGGTCAATGAAATATTAATACATGACCTTCATAATTTTCCCTTTCCATTAAAAACCTCAGGATACTGGGACTAAAGTGTTTAAAAACACTTCTACTTCTCTGTGATCAGTGCTCAAAAGATAAATAAAGATATATCTGTGCTCCTTGAATTTGTGATTTTTTCAGAAAGCTTCCTCCAGAGTTGCTCCAGCCTTAAATACTACTGTTCTTTTTAAAGGATTTTGAATGCAACTGAATGTTGCATAGAGAGAGATACATAACAGCATATTGAATCAAAACTTGCCCCTGAAGATGAAGAGATGAAAGGTTCTTGCTTCAACCACACCACTGCTGGATTTTTACACTGAGCTCTCCTGCCCAACAGTATTCAAGAAAGCTGTGTATTGTCTAAAAGACTGGAGCTACCCATAACACAAAGGTTGGTTGAATAAAAACCTTAGCAAATGTTCTGTCTTTTCCTGAATGTTGGTTTATGTGGCAGGGTGGAAAGATAGCTGGTTTAGCAGGAATGTTGATTTATTTTGTAGGGTGGAAAGATAGCTCTTTTAATCAGGAATGTAAGCTTCTTCTCTTCTTCAACTGATGCTCACAATCAAGAATATTTGTGTGCACAAAGCTACCTTAGTGTTCAAAGACAGCTTCTCGTCACTGGTGTCACCAATACCACAGATGACTGAACTGGCTTACAACCAGAATAAATCTTATCTCATGCATTCTTTGTCCCTGTGGATGAAGACAGCTCTCTAGAAGCCAAAGAAAATATGGCTTGGGGGCTAGAAGCATAAAATACAAATGCCAGAGGTGCATGTTGAGCCACAAGCTTCCTTCATGAGCTTTGGTAAGTAACCTTATTTCTTTGTCTAAACACACCCTAAACTCCTCTGTATCTGCTGGACTTAGAATTGCTTATTGCATCATCGCTTTGTGTCTGTGGCAAAATCCTGAAGCAGCTACAGTTAGTAGGAAATTCTGACCCATGGCTGGAATTTTACCCCGAGCCATCTTTACTTTCTCCCTCATGTGTGATTTTTTTCTAAAAAAACCTAAGTTTTTTTCTAAAAAAACTAGTTTTCTAAGAAAACACTGCTCACCTGAGGAAAAGCATGCAAGTCCCTGATACTAGTACTAGTAGCAGTAGTAATGCAGTGTTAGAGATGAAGTTCTGTTAAGAGCTGAAATTTGCTTCATAAATGTTAAGCCAGCAGAAGACTTGAGGCAGAAAACTACCTCAAAAACAGAGATTTTTTTTCAATGCACAGAAATGGTTGGAGTTGTTTTAATTTGAAATTGATTACAATTATAGAGTCACAATTTTTATAATTTTCTTTTCCTTCTTCTTGTTTGGGTTAGTAATATTATTACCCTCTTTTCTGAACAAAGTTATCCTGCTATCACAAAGCCTGCCCTATGGTTTTGTGTCACTGTAGCAAAACCAACCATGGACCAGAAAATAAAATCAGAAGTGTGCAAAGGAAGGAAGTGTTGTGGGAAGAAGAGATCTATAACACCTGACTGAGCATCAAATGTCATCTCAGTGGTCGATGGTCTGGAGCTTCTTTTCCAAGCAGTTCAAATTCCTTTCTCACTGTTGTCTCTGCAAGGTGCACAGGACAGAGGTGCCACTGCTCATGCCTGCAGTTCTCAGGGCTGGGCCACTGTCATGGAGTGGCCAGGATACTTCTAGGCTAAAGTCTTCTCATTAGGCAGCCCCAGTGACTCTGAGACATAAAGATCACTATTCTGTGTGGCTGGAGGGAGGGAGAGTTTAATCCAAAGTGCTTTAAGGGCCAGAGATGGTTGTGTCACAGACGCCTCAGTGGTGCCTGTGTGATGGGCATGAGACTGCTCCCCCAGGACAAGGCAGGAGGCTTCAGGGCCTGCTAAGGACACTGCTTGGCTTGTCCTGGGAGAGAAGAGTTGAATATACGACATCTGTGGCCTCAAAGTCTGTCTGTGCTGTTCCCCCATCACTTGTGCTCAGATTTCCTCTGGGACAGAGATGATTGATTTACTCCAGAAGGAATGAACTACCACACAGGCACTGCAGAAAGCAAGGGAAACAAGCTGAGGAGATAATCCCAGCTTAAATCTTTACTTTAATTGTATCCTGGGCAGCAATCCCCACAATAAAACAGAGCATTGGTCTGTACACTTGCTCTGACTCTGGACACACAGACAGCTCTTAAAAATATAAATTGTCTCCTCTGATTGTAACCCAAAGTGATGAGTCCCTGCAGAAGGAGAGAGCCAAGCCTAAGGGCCCTGCCCAGTCATGCCAATACCAGTGTTTATTTCCAACCTTTGTCTTCTCTGTAGCTGTATAACTGCTGTAGCATTCAGGAGAATGCTGGGCTCATGAGGGTTTCCCAGACCTGCAAACCCTGATCACAGTTGTAAGTCGGGGAACCAGTCTATGTTGGAAAAGGACTCGAAGAGAATTTTCTCTTCTCAACAGGAATCCTCTCGCTATGTCTTTAGGCTTTGCATATTGCAAGAGGGAGTTATGCTCCTGGTGTTTTATACTCTCCAAACTGTAACTATTATCCCAACACAAACCATAATATTATTCACACAGAGCCTCCCTCCCTAAAGGAGCACATAATTTTACCTCTGCTAACACCAGCTGTCCTTACATTATTGAAAGCCCTACAATGATGAATGCCTCATTAAAGTAAACTACAGAAGCTGAGCCCACCCCATCCTCTATGCCTGCCAAGAGCTAAGGTATTATCCCCTATGGGAAAAGAGAACCTATGGCCAGTTCTTTTCTACCTACTCACCAGTTCTTTTCCTGGGATTTTGTGTCCTCTAGAATCGAACTGGCCCTTTGAAGGTGTCACTGGCCTCACCAATTGGCAAGAGTACCACAATAAAAATTAAAATAAGGAATGGAATACCCTCTCTCTGCCTGCTTTTAGGGGCTCTGTAGAATCCTGGAGGAAGTTGAGCATTAGAATACATCTTTACCATAAATTAAAACCCCACCACTGTCCCTCCTTGTACCTCAAGAGCTTATAACCTCAGTCAATGTGACACCTACAAATGTCATTCACCTTCCTAAAGCTGTGGGTTCCGAGGTTCTCCACAGTATATTGGCCTCTTAAAGCTGTTGCTAGGAATGCTGTCTTCATGGATGGCCCCAGGGAGAGATCCTGGGGCAAGCAGGTAGTTCCTGACCACTCTAACCTATCAAGCTCTAATTAGCCCAGAGAATCCCTTCATAGCAGCTGCAACATTAAAAAGAAAGATGCTCGCACATGTGTACATACATATGTACATATACATGGTGTTTTCTCTGTTCAAAATGCATGTATTAATGACACAGCTTTTTTCCCAGCCTTCAGACAAGTGGCTTGGGTTCTTTTTGTAAAAGAAAAAGAAAAGGTATGCCACTCCCTGTCCCTGAAAAGAAAGGTTTAGAGAGCAAATTCTGCAGAGTTAGAGTTGAAGGAGTGTCTCTTTTGGAAGTAGCAAGACTTCTTTCTTTCCGAGTGCCCTCTCTTTGCAGACTGGGGAGATGCTGTTCCCTCAGGGTGCCTGAGTTTCCCCTTGGATATTCACTCCCAAAGGGAGCTAACATGAATACAGGATGTGCAATCACTGGAGCTGGGTAAAAGGAGGAGTGACCCCATTTGCCAGCGAAGACACATTAGGCAGCTACTGCCTTAATTACCTACTGGGTGTCTCAGGTTAGATGATGTGGCAATTTCCCAGTGATAACAATTATCCTGCTGGGCTGTGATTCACTTTTTGGTGGGTTTGTCAAGGCCTCTTGGATAAAATATGCATGAGCACATCTTGCCCATCCTCCAAATCCAGGCTTCCACCACAGGTTAGCAGGCATCGTGGCACATCTGGCAGCACTGGAAATGTTTTCCATCCCTGCTGCAGCAACGTAATGGTGGAGAGCTTACTTGCAAGAGTCCATTAGAGTCCATGCTCTTGGTACCTTTTTCTTGATCTGATTTCATCCATATTTTACTGGAAAATGATACAGAACACAGGGCTAAAACACCACCTTTTAAAAAATGGAGGGATGTAGAGAGACCAAATTAGGAATGTTGGTTGTTTTTTTTGTTTTGGCTTTNTTCTGAAACTGCCTTCATCAATTTCTGTAAGAAAACAGTTATTAGTTTTAGTGGTATTACATATTACAGCAGCATTCAGCTAACGATTTTTAGGAAATAGTTACAGAGATATCTATCTGTCTGTGTGTATGTGTGTGAAAGAGAAATATGCCATTTATATGAGACATTCTGTCCTTTCCTGTAACCAGTTAGTGTCAGAATACTGTTTGGACAGTTCGTAAACTCTCTTGTATTCAGTGCTAGCATCGATTCCTTGGCTGAATTATTTTGCAATAGGATAAACCCACTAATTGTGTACCTAAATAAAATTAAATTTTAACAAATTGAATGACTTTTATTTTACCTTGGATGATAATTTATTGACACAAATAGAACTCCTTAATTAAATTTGGCATAGCCAGGTCTGCTGAGGACACATTAAACCCATTTTGCCGTGTGATTTTAGTGTTTTGTTGGGGTTTTTTCAATGTATTTTAGACTGTCCTGATGTTCCTAGATTAAATTGTGTTTATTACAGCCGTACAGACAGTCAATTATTTTGACTATGCAGTCCTTAAGGATCTCGTACAGATTTAGCATAGATCTTCCATGAAGAAGGCCTATTAATTTATAATTTCTCATTAAATACATCAGAGATTGAAATCCACTGTTGCTCTTCTGGAAATAGATATCCTAATTCAGGAGGACGAAGCCTGCAATTTGTAAAAATGGAAGGAAAGCAAGGAGGACAGACCTAACATTTATCACCATCTCTCAAGAGTTCAGATCTCAGAAAATCTTGGAAATTTTAGTAGGAAAAAAAAAGTGCAGCATCTCAGTGAGCGTTCCCAATGCTCTTAGGGAAGCTGAAGACTTGAGGTGTCACTACACCTCTACAGAGAGCACCTTACTCAGAGGAGAAGCCAAGGAGGTCCTGTCTTCTGCAGCAGGCAGAGCAGAGTGATAATCCTTGTTTGCCCTCTATGTGCTTCCTAGTGGAGTTTCAATGGAAGTTTGAGCCAGAAAGTAAAGAAAGGTCCATAAGTTTACACGTCCAAGAATGAGGCTGAAGCAACTGATGGTCTGCTCTGCTCTGCAGGGCAAAACTCAGGAAGCCCCCACCAGCACCTCAGATCCCCACTGAGTGTTACCAACCCACCACAACACTTGAAGTTCTGTCACTGTCGCCAAATAAGCAGACAAAGAGCTAAAAGCCATTCTACTGAAAGATCAGTAGATGCCTTCTTGCTAGCTAAGAGGCCTGCAAGATCAGGGATGGAGGAGAAAAAGCTTTTAAACTGACTCCTTCATTCCATATTTAAGAGGAGAGGATTTAAATTCTGATTTTGTTATCATGCTTCACTCAAAATAATGACACATTTTTTAGTTGATTCTTGCATTTACATTATGTTTAGGTCTCATGTTCTTGCATTATACAAGTACATATTGGTATTTCACCAAGATATTTGCATTCAGAATATGCACACAGAGAAAAATTACAGCTGAGACCAGCCAAGAGAAAAGATACATGCAATATCAGAGTAGATATATCACACTTTAGTTAAGGTTTCCCCCTTTCTAATTTTGCAAACATATTGCTAAATTATTTCCAAAAAATAAGAGACCTGATTTTGTCTATTTGTGTGGTATTAGGGGGGAGGGAGGGAAGGGGAAACAACAACAAAACTGCAAACAAACAATTAACAAAAATTTCCCCCCAAACCAAAGAATTATTTTGCTGCATCTTGGCTCAGGGAATGGCCTGTTTGGTTTGAAGAGATATTGCTCAAGCAGACTAGAAGGTTTGAAAACCTTCTCTGGGTTAAATTGGGCAGTATGATTTGGGACTACTGAAATGTAGAGATTTATTCACAAGTAAATACCTTGGGGTCAGTGAGGGTCACTGGTTACTCTCATCTTGTGCCAGGAGCAATCTCTCTTGTTTTCCCCCAGTTTACTACTTCGTTTTGAAGCACTTCTTGTGCTGTTCACTGGCCTTCCTTTAGTAATACAGCGGGCAGAACCCATCACACAGCTCAGAACAACCTCCTTAGGTTTTCAGAATGCAGCTGTTAGAAAAGGAAAAAGAACATCTTCCCTCCTTTACCCATCTGGTGCCTGCTCTGCAGGGGTGACAACTGTCAGTGCATAGGCTGACAGGGTACTAAGAGGGTGGCCTTCTTTAAGAGGGAGGAATTCATATTTGAATGGCTTCAAGAATTTTTATTCCCTTGGTTTCTGTACTTTGAAAAGGGCTATGTACCTGCATTTGGCAACAGAGACGAGGGAGGAGGCAGGGTGAGGAATGGAGCCATAAACAAGCCAGCTCAAGACAACCCCTTGTTGTGAGCCTTCCTACTTTGACACATGCTCATATATTTTAGAGTGCAGCACATTGAAGTTGATTGTTTTGGCTGCTCTTGCTCTTGGTTCTTGGCTTCCGTCCTGGCTTCTGGAGTTCTGGGAAGAGTCCACCTCCTGCCAAGCTCATGGGCACAGTGCAGGAGAACTCACCAGCATTGTCTGTCCTCTGAAAATTGATTCCTCTGCCAGGTACACAGGGGAAGTTGAGTCCCAGGTGAGGTGGGAGGGCTGTCAATTCCCAGGGGCTCAGGGGTCAGGTGAGAGGAAGGAATAAAATGGATTCAGAAAAGGGTGATGCCCAGTCCATTGTTTTTTTTAAAAAGTACCATTTCAGAACTTAATATTCAGAGGGAGAAACAGGGTGTAAGCCAAGCCAAACACACTCCTTCCCAAACAGCTGTAGCATAAAGTTATGGAAAATTTCTGAAGATATCTCATCTATGACACCTAGAACAAAAATTTTTTAACTGTGCCCTGGCACTCAGTGTGTGGGTAGCAGCTCTTCTTTGCTTGCTGGCTCTTCTTTTCTTTTCTTTCTTTCAGGTGTGTCTTCTTACCTGATTCTCCCTGTGGCCTGTTAACTCCAAAACTTGCTGGTGTCATTCAGGTTCAGCTACTGTGCTGGATCCTGTGCAGAGCACTGCACTTGGAGCCAAGCACAAACAGACCAAAGAAGGTCCAGAAGCCCACAACGAGATAACTCTTCTGAAAAAATATTAAACTAACTTGGCATGAGGGGGGGCATATCAAAATTGCCTCCAAGAATGTAAAAAAGCTACTGCAAGAGAGGAGGGAAATACATAGAGCCGCAGAATTGATGAGATTGGCAGAGACCTCTGGAGCTCATTTAATCCAAGCACCCCTCTGCAAGTACAGTCAGCAAAGCAGGTTGTTCAGGGACATGTACTGTTGTGTTTTGAGTATCTCCAAGGACAGAGACTGCACAACTTCTCAGGCAAACCTGTACCAGTCTTCAATCCCTCTTGGAAAGTTTTGTTCTTACATTTAAATGGAATTTCTTGTCTCTCAATTTGTTCACATTTCTTCTTGTCCTATCACTGTGCATGACAGAGAAGAGTCTGGTTCTGTCTTCCCAATTCTCTCCCATGCATAAATAACAATCAGGTGTTTATACACATGGAGAACATCCTTTGGAGCTTTTGCTTCTCCAGGTTGAACAGTTCTATTTCACTCAGCCTGTCCTCATATGTCAGATGCTCCCATCCCTTAATCATCGTTGTGGCCCAAACCTGGACTTGCTCCAGGATGTGCACATCTGGTTTTTTTACTGGGAAACCCAGGTGTAGATGGAGTATTCCAGATATGACTCACCAGGTCTGGGCAGAGGTGAAAGATCAACTCCCTCAACCAGCTGCCATGGTTTTTCTGACAGCAGACCACAAGGCTTGTGTAAGTTTCCCTTACACAAAATCACGTTGCTGCCCCAAGGTCAAACAGGTGTCCACCAGAGCTCCCTGGTCCTTTCCTGCAAAGCTGTTTTCCACCCAGAAATCCCTCATCCTCTACTGGGGCATGGGGTTATTACTTCCCAGTGGCAGGATTTTGCTCTTCCCTTTGCTGAATTCTGTGAGATTCCCACCAGCCCATTTCTCCAGACTGTCAAAGTCCTTCTGGATGCCTGCAAAGCCCTCTGGTGCATCAGCTGCTTTCTTAAGTTTTGTGTCACCTGCAGGCTTGCTAAGCATGGGGGTGATTAATGAAGGTGTTAAACAGTGCAGAGCCTGGAGCCACCCCTGGGGCTCGCCGCTGCTGTCTGGTCCCCAGCTGCACTCTGTGCCACTGACTGCAATCCTTTCAGCCTGGCAGTTCAGCCAGTTTTCAGTTCATCTCACTGTCCACTTCTCTAGCCTGTACTTTACCAACTGTTCTTCACAATAATCTGTCAGCTCTGCAGTGGATAGGAGAAGAAGTCAAATTGCAGCAAGAGACATTGATATTAGACAAAATAAAAGTTTTCCCAAAGTTTTACCGTGCACTGAGATAGGTTTTGTAAGGAGATTGTAGCTGGAATAGATGATCCATTAAGATCATATTCAGACTTCTTTTCTTTCCTGAAACAACATTTTCAGAAACATCAACTGTGTGTATTTCTCCCTCAGAATGAGCTAAAGTGGAACTTGATTAGCTGAATGCTCGCAGGAACTCCTCAGGAAATGGGAGAAAGGGGTAAAGAAATGGAAGGACAGTGTGGGTTCAGTGCAGATGTACACCCTGAGATGGGAATTACCTCAGTCCACACTGACTTTGTTGGGTGTCTGGAGCTTGGGCTTAGACCCCTTGCTCTACAGGAATTTTTATTTTATTTTTTTCAGACTTGAGATATTCCCATATGCTTTAAGCATCTTGATTAGCTACTAGAGCATTTCAGCACATCAATCACTGTTGTTTATTTTCTAGATTACATGAGTTTAATAGAGAGGAACATAGGAATAACCATTGTGCTTATCCCCCTCTGGAGGGGATTGAGGCTGGGGCTTGGAAGCAATATCCCATTCTTTTTTCCTTTGTATGGACACAGGAGTGCCCTTGCCTCTGGTTCAGACAGAGAAGTGTTTGTCAGCAGCAAGAGAAGCTGGAAAGTTCAGACTGCCCTGCAGTGAAGGGAGGTACTGCTGGTGCCTATAAATAGAAAACCTGTCTCTCTCTGGGATTGCTGCTGCAGCTGATGAGGTGGATATAAACAAAGATGGAGCACAAGGGTGTAGCTGTACGTGATGAAGGCAAACACATCTCTACTCCAGTGCAAGTCCAGTAGACTTCCATCTCCACCTTCATACCCCTCATTTGCCCCCTCCCCATGCTTGCAAGGCAAGGGTCCTTTCTTCAGGCTTTATGTGTTTCCCAGACTGAGAATACAGCATGGTCTCTGTGCCAGCCCACTGGAAGATGGATCCACACAGCCATCTCTGCTTACTTTGCAATGGTTTCCCTCGAGCTGCGTGTTCCACACAACCCCTGCAGGCTCACCCTTTTATTCCTTTAAACCCTTGTCTGGATCCAGGAATAAGATAAGCAAAGAAAGTGCAGATCTGCCTTCCCCCTCCGATTCCTGTCTGAGGTAAATGAGCATCCGGGTTGCCTCTCAGGCCAATAGGCTGTGAAAAGAGGCAGTAGGAGACACTGCCCAGTTAAAAACTGTAGTTAAAGACATTGTCCAGTTTGCTTTGCATCTTCAGAAGGGAAAACACAGACTTAGATGTGCTGATTTGATAGTGGTGAGGTGGTGGGGCAGGAGCAGATCTCACAAGATAAGGTTTTCTTGGCTCTGATTCATTGTTGGTACAAGTTGGGACTTCTATGTTCAGAGTTTTGGTTCTGCATGCGAGAGAGAGGGATGGCAGACTTCACCAAGGGAGTCTGAATCAGAAGTGATTCATAGCTTGTGAAGTACTCAGATACTTCATGTGAGTGCCATAAAATGACTTGAAAAGAAACAAATGTGAAATATGAGACTGGATGAAAGGGAAAGGACAACACAGCGATCCACCCACTTTTAAAGGCCAGAAGTGACCATTATGGCACTTCAGTAAGACTTTGCCCATAGCACAGAGCTCAGGACTTCACTGAACTAAATTCCTACTTCAGTGTAAGAGCTGTTACTGAACTAAAGCACAAGCTTTGAGAGAAACTGACCAACTTGATCTTAGAAGGAGAAGGGAATAGGAGAAACCAACCCTGCCCTTGGTAAGCTGTTCCTTCTCTATTAAATATACATTACTTGTTCTTATTAATTTGTATGACTGGAACAGTCTGACTTATTTTGGGCTGGTGTGCTGGCTAGAGGGGCACACTCTTTTCCTAATTCTGTTGCCTGGGCATAGGACTCTGAGCATCACTAAAGGCACTGCACTGATTTTTCATTTATGAAGCTGACTCACTCTCTTGAGCCCTAAAGCCATGGCTTAGCCAGGAGACCGAAGAGCACTCTCTGACTCCTGGGTCTGGGTGAGTGCCTGGCCTGTGACCTGTTTTTACATTCAGGTGCACACTTCCTGCTCCTGCCACCCCTCTTTGTGCTCCGTTTCTGCACCAGAAAAGCTCAGGTGAACTGACAGGCCAGAAGGCCTCTTCATCTGCCTTCCCAAGGAAAATGGGAAGGAGACAAGGACGCTCTGATGTACTGCAGGATGTGTACCCAGGGTAGCTGGGTGGATGCACAGAACATTCCACCCTAACAAATGGTCACCAACCTGTGAACGTTTTTCAGGCTCACCACAGAACCCTCTCTAAGATTTCAGCCTTCCCCCATGAATCCCATCTTCAAGTGCACTGTCCCAAGGCTGGCCACGCTGGTGCTGAGCACAGCAGTAATGAAACTTTCTGAGGTGAAACGACAAGAAAATGTTCTGCAGTTTTCTCTCCAGATTTGATTTTGATTTCATTGGAATGGTTCTATTCCTAATTGCTTGCCTATAGCGAAAACTTAATGTGTTGATTTTCCAAGGGCTACAGAGCAGCACTTGGAGAACAATCAGTCAGATATTTTGTCACATCCCAGGCAGCCTTAACAGCATTTGCCTGAAATGAAATGTAACATCTCTACACTGCAGGCAATATTTTTGCTGATAACGCTTCTGCATATCTTGCTAAATAAAAATAGATCCCTCCTTTTTTTTGTTTAGACATCAGTTAAAAGCAAACCCAAATCCCTACTTGCATTAAGATGACACAGTACCAAACTGGAAGATGAAGTGGTCCTCCACATTTGACTGCGGTCACATCAGGTCCTTGACTTGATCCTGAGCCACCTGCTAATTGCTGTGGTTTTGCAATCAAGTATTGCAAAGCTAATTTAGTTTGGAAGAAGCTGTTGGAACATGGATTTATCCCTAGAAATCACATAGCATCTCTGCTAATGGGTACTGCAGATTGCTGCGCTGCTCCAGCCTGCTTTGCCACTGGATAAACTAGGATAGAGTCCTGTCTTTTAAAGACTTCTGACACCCTGGGGAGTTGAGCAGCTTTGCAGGATGCTGCAAGCTAAGGAAAACTCTGAGGCCATCTGTCCTAATAATGGACTCAAGGTCTGTAGGGATGCTGAACCTGCAGGCATGATGGTCGAGTGCCCCAACGCACCTATACGAGAGCACATCAGCAATTTGCCTTTCAGCATGTGGGAACTGCTGTGCCAGACAGTTGTGGGGCACATAGTGCAGAGGATAAACAGGGCAGACCATGCTCTGGGGTGCCCTGTTGGCTTCTCTGTCTTGCAGTTGCCAAAGCCCAAAATGTAGCACTGCTCTGCCCCCCATGCCCCTGCCAAACACACTAAGAAAAGGCAGAAACTAAATCAGAGTGCATTCAGACCTAAGTGGGGTGCTTAGATTACTGAAATCCTCTGTGTGTCCCTTTGAATGCAGCAGCAGCAACAGCACAAAACATTCCTGGACCTGCTGTACCAGCCTCCTTGGGGGCCTTTGTCCTAGACATTGGTCTGTCACGGGTATTAGAAACATCAGACCAAAAAAAACGTGATGGAAGGACAGGCACTGATGAGTCATCATCTTCTGCTTCATAACCAGTGCTTTTATGATGTCCATTACTCTGATGTCCCATTTGACTCAGTCTTTTAAGGTACTTGTCCTCACAACACCCCGGTGAGGGACAGGAAATGCTGCAGATGAGCACAGACCATGCCTGTGTTAATAATAGTAACAAACATTCCCAGAGCTGTCTGGTGCCCCCCAGGCCAGAGGTAGCCTGTGGGCTGTGGTGGCTTACAGGGTCACTGCTGGGTGGGACCACAATTTAGTGGGCACAGGCTGTGGAATGAAAGTGTGGGGGAGGCCACCTGCCTCTTGCACATCCCCGGTGCCCTCTGCCCTTGTCCCACGCTTCAGACATCCAGGGATGCTGAGGCTCTGAAACTGGGGCCTTCAGGCTTCACCCCCAAGTTTGTGGCTTCTGGATGTGTGGGTGCTCCTTCTGCTCTTGCAGTCTGTGAAAGATGATGTCTTCAATGCTTTTGCTGTTTCCTGAGGCTCAAGGGGAAGGGGACAGCTGCCTCCTTTGCGCTGGAGCTGGCAGAAGCACAGCTGGCTCTGTCAGGTTGATCCCATCCCAGCAGAGAAGAGAGATGCTACTTCTGGAGGACTTCAGCACTCTCTGACCCGGGTCAGTCACAAGCAACATGGGATCAGCAGGTAGCTTGGAGTGGGCTGGGGGGCTTAACGCCCTTGGAAAAACTGTAGTTGACTTCTCTAGTAAAAAAATGCCAAGAAGCAGCCCCTACTAGTGAGGAGTTTTTTAACTGGCTGATGCTGAATTCAGGGTGATTTGAGGACTAGAGTGAGAGCAAGAGGGCTGCACGAGGAGAAATTCTGCTGGGGGACAGTGCAGGAGGAGATACCAAAGTGACACACTATATCACTTCCTAGGCTGCCTGGCTCATGTCACGCTCAGGCAGTTCTTAGGAGTTGCTTGACTGAGTGCTATCTGGCACGAGCTGAGAGCATGATGGGTGTAATTCAACAGGGGAGGCAAACATGCTCCAGATCTGGCACATGCCCTCATCTCATTTAAGTTTCTTGAGCAGAGGTATAACCAGAGAAGTTAAGTCTCTGGTTACTTTCCAAGACGTTGCTCTCCTGTCCACTAATCTCAGATTCATCCAGACACTTTGAGTAACCACTCAAATATTTTTGTGGACCTTGTCTCAAATATGTGGCCCACCATAGTTTGGCAACCCTATGGCAGAAGAGGGGTCAGTCTAGCTGCTGAACCTGGTCTGCTCACACTGGTAATGTGAGATATCAGAAATAAGGTGGGAACTGCGCTCTTCATTCAGCACCCTCAGGGCAGGGATCTGTCTTTTCTTCATTTATCTGCAAAGCACATAGCTGTGGCCTTGTGTAAATAATGCATAACATGCACAGTCATATTTTCTGCACGTCCCTACCTGCACAGATGGCTTCAATGGGAAAATGTCATTGCTGATCATTAAAAGGCAACAAACACCTCAACTACCAATATAAGTAAGTGGCATATTGTTGGCTTTTACATTCAGTAGGATCCTACATGAGGGGATTTCCCCCCCATGTATGCACCTTCAGCAAATTGATTTGATAAGACCCAGTTCCAGACATCACCTTATTTCAAGTTCAGTTACCTAGGAAACTGCAGTGTAGTGCTGGGACGAGCTGCCCACTCCTGCTTCTGTTGGAGCTATTACACACATCAGCTCTTCCTTCAGGAAGAGCAGAGTGCTGCTGATGCCAGTTCCCAGCCTTTCCATGCAGATCTGGGCTGTGCACGCGTGCGAAGGGAGGCACGCACTCACCAGTGCCCGTGGGAGGGAGACACGCACGCTTCCCACAGCTACGTCTGCATACTGGAAGTTGTTCTTTTAGCTGGGAGGAGATGTGGTAGCTACCTAGAGCATGTGAGTGTGGAGATGCCACGGGAACCAGCACTAGCTGTGTGTGTGAGCACACAGTCCTACGCAGAATGGCTGCTGTGCGTGTGTGTGCTCACACAAGTAGGTGCTGCTTCTCGCGAAATGACTCAAGTTATCAGGGCTTCTACAAAATGCTAATTGAATCTGAGGATCTGAGATAACATGGTCTGTTTTGGGCTTTTTTCAGAGGACTCATTTGTTGAAGACGGGTTCACCTTCTTTGGGAAAACAAAGCCTTTGCACTCTCTACTCTGCACTTTCTGGGAAGTGAGAAGCCCTTGAAGAGCAGCTCTAGCACACTGCAGTGGTGCTTGACAAAGAGCTGGTGGTAAGGAGCCCAAGAACCACAGGCACTTTTCGAAACACTTGATTTTTACCAGATTACCATAGCGTGTCCATAATGGCAGCTTGTCTCTCAGGTGTGAGATACTCAGCTGCACATGGCCTCAGGACACAGGAGGCTCAGGTGCTGGGCTGAAGGTGGAAGGGTGTAAGAAAACAGCTGGAGCGGGGAATCCCATTTCATTCCTTGCACCAGGGCCCAGGAGCTGCACCATGGGGATGTGAACACATGCGCAGTCAACTCCTCTACTCTTGTTTAGCACAGGTAAGCTGAATGGAGCTAGTTTCTTTTTAGTAGACAGCCCTGTCAGGGAGAAACACCCTATTCCCCACGCAGTCATTCAGCAATTTTCCAGAGACAGTAGATAGTTTTCTTTTATAGGGACCTGGAGCCTAATATGCATCTCACAAATGGGAAAATAAAATCTGCTCTGCATATCTCTCTGATTAGTTTGTTCTGTGCCATAATTCATGTAGCCATCTGCAGGTGTCAGCAGCCCTTTACACTGTCTTTCACCAACTACAAATATTGTGGTTGCTCCAGTAGAAAGGAAAAATATCTTGAGGAAGTGGAAATTATTAATGTGCCCTGAGGTGCCATGGTAGGAGATCTGTTGTCTGAGGAACAGTCTATCCTGATGGACTTTGAGGCACTATACACATCTTGCATTGTTTGCAGGAGATCACCATTTTCCCTTTTCCTCTATGGGAACTCAGTGAATAGCAGGGATTAAATACTCACAAGAACAGGAGGTGCAATCCTTCTATCCCTTCCTCCATCTCCATAACCTGCATCTCTGGGGTGAGGAGTAGCAGAATAACTACTGTGTGGGCTGGAGCAGTGGCCTACCTACATCCATCTGCAGGGAGCAGGGCTGTGTCTGGCCTTTCCTCCAAGCCTCTACCTCACCTCCTGACCTGTCTGGCTAGAGACACAGCTCATCATTAGAGATGTCAATGTAGCAAGCATCAAAACTCTTGAACAATGTTATATTGCTAGACAAAATAGTACCTGTGAGGTCTAACTGTCCAGAAGGAAGAACACAAACATTATGAGTCATGCCCTGTGGAATAGTTACCTTTGATATATACATATGAGCACACTTTCTGATCCATTATAGTGTGTTCTCACCAACTGGCTACAAAACACCTGGTTTCCATCAGTAACTATCCTGATAGGCATTTTTCTGTTCCGTGCTTGCCATGTCAAAGCTATTAGGGTTTGCAAGAAACTTGTTGACCTACTTGATTTTTGTATGTCTTGATAGACAGCTAGACGTGGCAGTCAGGTAGATACTTGAAAGTCCAACACAGTGACAGAGAAACCTTTGTTTTCATCAACCTGTCAGCACTTTCACTACTGACATTTACTTGGCATTAGCCAGTCTCATAAAGAGTCCTGTAGCTCACAGAATCATATCATAGAGGTATAGGACGGCTCCGGTTGGAAGGGACCTTAAAGATTGACCAGTTCCATCCCCCTGCCATGGGCAGGGACACCTTCCACCAGACCAGGTTGCTCAAAGCTCCATCCAACCTGACCTTGAACACTTCCAGGGATGGGGCATCTGCAGCTGCAGCTGTATCTGCAGAGTGTCTCATGACTCTCTTTAATTGTTACATGTAGTAATTATAACAAACTTGGCCCATGTCTATAACACACGCTATGTATGTTTAGGTGTGTATACATCCACACATGCATACAAAGACCTGTGTATATATATACATGTGTACACCTATACACATACACTCAGAAGAACCTCTGTATGTTTCAAACTTCTAAACAACTTATGTGTAAAGGATAGGCAGAGATTTTCTTTCATCCACTACCTCCAGGATGCAGTAGGGCATTTTTAACAGCACTGAATGAAGCTGAGGGAGTGAGCAACAGACTATCCAGATCAAAATCTCTGCAATGCATCTTTTCACTTCCTGGGGCAATGATTCCTGCAGCTTGGGACCTACTTTTATGAATAGGTGTTCAGAGAAGGGATTTGGCTGTAACAATTCTATCTATGCCTGGGACTCTTCCCTTCAAACTTTTATATGTGTCAGACATTTCAACTGAGTTTTATGTGTTGTTCTGCACAACAGTGTCTCCAGAAAGGTTTGCTTTCCTGGCTGCCTATAAGTCACTGATCTTTGATTGATGTGTACCTGTATGCTGGAGGATATTATGTTTTGTTTGTATGTATTTCTCATTTGAAATACCGTAAGTGATAGATAGAAAAGCTTTGGCAACAGCCCGTTTTGTGTTAATTATCTGAGCTGAAAAAACTTCTGGGGCCTCAGAGAGATAGTGGCAGCAAATGCATCTCTGCCTGTATTAACCTGCTTTCCCAACATCCCCAAAGCTTGACTGCCTTTTTTGACAACATTACAAAAGTGTAGAAAGGAAAAGAAACCCAGTTAGAGAGAATAAAGCATTTACTTACTTTGAGAACTGACTCAAGATTTGGCTGGTGCTGAAAAGAGAGAAGGCTGACCAAAGGGTTGTAAGGTCTAAGAATACTTTTTTCTCTCCAGATTAATTTTTTAAGTTCTGTGCCATCTATGTCTCCTCTGTCAGGAAACCTTTGCAGGTAGCAGAAAAAGGCCCAAAAGTGCAGCGGCTCCTTCACCCCAGACCCATTGACTTTACTCAGAGCAACCAAGACCATAAAGTGGAGATTTCCCACCTTTCCCTCAGCTAGGATCTGAGTTGGCTCCTTGAGCTACTGGATGTCCCTCTGAACTTACAGATGATGGCTCAGCCTCACCATAAGCAGAGTCTTGGGCTCGATCCTTGGTCTGGAACTGCTGCTGTTACCTCTGAAACTGGTCCTGCCACCTCAGCTGCCTGACCCTTTCCATGCTAAACTTCTGTTTTAATTTCTTTATGACCTAGCCTGAGCATAATACATTTTCTGGAAGACGACCACATGATGGGCTTAGGTCCAGACCTGGTTTCCTCATTTTAAGAACAATGCACTTCAACTGGAGGAGGAGCAGGGCAGGGATACAGAGGGAGATGACTGGCTGTCTTCTGGGAGAAGGCTGCATTTCTCTTGTTTAGCCTAGCAACAAAAAAAGCTAATGAAACATAGAATTGTCATCTGAAAGTATCCCAGAGAGGAAAAAGGGTAGCATAAAAAATCAGTTTAGCGTGATAGCAAATGGTTTTTGAATGTCTGGGAGTCAATCTAGACTGGAAATGAGAAGCTCCTTCTGCCATCAGTGATGGGATCCTTGCAGAGGCTTCCACGGGATGCTGTGAAGCCAGAATAACCCAATTAGCTTGGAGGTGAAGCTTGAGCAATTGATGAAAGGGGCCCTACAAAGGCACTGCCTGCCAGTGCAGGAGCCTGAATTACATAATCCAGGACATCCCTTCCAAGACTGTATTTCTAAGATGGGAACTACAATTTGGACACAATTATGTGAATACTCAAGTTGTAGATATTGTGTTTGAGATCACTTAATTCACAAGCAAGACTTTACTGCCTCTACTGCTTCACCATCCCAGTGCTGTGGAAATAAGTGTATCATTGCCTTATGTCTGCTCAAGTATTAAAGTCAGAATGTGTTAGAAACATCCAGGAGAAAATTAAATAGGATTCCATTTGGTATTTTGTAATGTGTGCTGAACATTTTATTTTCTGTCAAAGATATATTGAATAATGGTGTATTTGGACAACACTCTTTTGAAAATGCAGCATGCCGTTGCATAAATGAAGCATATTTGTTAACATATAGATACAGTTTCTAAGTTTTCCTCAACTTTTCAAACTTTTGAGTGCTTAGATGTTCAATCTTATCATCCTTTTAATTTAGAGAGGTATTTGACTGTAGTAATGCTGAGGTAGCTGCAAGAATGGTCAATTGAAACAGATTTTCATCAGTGGTGCTGTGCCATTAAGATAATAGGAAGCTTGTATAGTGGTAGATAATAAAAGTTGAGAATAAAAACAAAGTTTGTATTCAAGTCAAATTTACAATTGAAGTGTTTTGAGTTGTGTTTTACTAAATCCACTTGCAAGAGTAGGATCAGTGAAAGAATTTTCTGTCTTGTAGGGAACGTTTTCTAGAGAATGTCTTCTATAAAAGAAGCCAGAAAATTTGAGCACTGATAACTTTCTTATTCCTAAACCCAATTATTTTCAAACATGTCATCTACACTAGCTCTCAGTGAGGATTAACTACATGACAGGCTTGAACTTTTAAAAGCAAGTGAGTTTTAAATTATGAAAGAACAGGGGGAAAAGGTGAGACTAATTTTTGCTGTACAGAAACATGTAAAGTTTTTCAGTGCATCATCATTCATAGTCTTCTTGCCATAATTATAATGCAAATTATTCCCTTCCTCTTCTTTTTTTGACTCCCTAACAAGAAATGCTTTGTGATTGGATGATGTAGACTAATTTTTAATGAATCACTTATCATATGAATAGCTTATTGCAAATGAAACTCCCCCCATCTAGCCCAGTAGTATTTTTTTGTTAATTGCCTTGCAAACATTAAGGAATATTTCTAGTTCAAACTGCTGGCACCAAGACTATTGAATGCTACATTTGTGTTGTCTGACTGTGCGGGGTCAGCACCAGGAGTTGGATGTCTTGTCTGGCTCTTTGTGACAGTCAATTCAAAATCCGATTTCAGCAAATATTCATGGACATTATGTGACAATATGCTTCACTGCACTCCTCCAGAAGTACCTTTCTGTATATTTTCAGAGAATGAATCTTGTAATGCTCACACTCCCTAAACTCTCCTAGGTTAAGAGACACACCGCTACTGCAATGCGGAGAAGCTTTCATCCCCAGAGCTGGCACAAATTGAGCACTGACACTGGATATTTGTGGGAATATTCCTATTGTTTTCTAACTACATGTGGGTTTGCACTGAGTGTGAAATGTTTTAGTCCTAAAGCAAATACTTACAGATGTGGGAAGCCAGTTGTTATTCAGGATTTGATTTGCTACAGTGAGTTCTTCCCCAGCAAAATTTCCACTGATGGGATCTGTGTCATCAGGACATCAGTTTCCCACCACAGGCCACCAAAATGATAGACCTTCAAAGCTAAGATAATCAAAAGGGTCAAAAAATGTCTCTACCCAAGATAGATAAGAAAACATCAGGGTTTCAGTGTGATCCAGGCTGTCAGAGTTGCTGTTCATGAGCATTAATCACCTTTTAAAAATTTGTTTATTTTGGTCTAATCTCTGAGTTGAGACTTCAGTAAACCCCTGGGAAGCCTGTGGAAAGCCAGCAGCATGCAAACAGTGGCTTAGCTGGTGGCCAAGTACAGACAATCCACATTTCTCAGTTGGTTCCTCTGGTTGGTGGTTTTAATGAGGAGATGTTTCCAGGATGAAAATGAATAGCGGGACTGAGAAAATTTAATCCTGAAAAATGAAAGAGGAAGACTGAGAGAAGATAACCACAAGATTTCAGGATTTAAATTCCAGTACAAGGGATGTGATCTGTAGGAGAGGCAGTCTGTGTCCTGCATAAGGTTTTTTCCTTTTTCCACAGAGGGGTCCAATCTGGCCACTCTGGGCCAGAGAATGTTGGACAATTATACAGGCAACACACTGGCTTCAGGGCAGCAGCTGGGGCTGCTCCCCCAGGGCTGGGGGGCTCAGACACAGCATCCAACAGCAGCAACTTAATGCCCTTTCCCAGGCAGAAGGTGAGCAACGGGAGCTGATCCTGTGCATTAATCCACAGCAACTGTGAGATAAATTACATTAGTCTAAATGCCACTGAAGGAAATTTGGCTGACGTATGCAAACTCGTTAAGCTGCTTTAATTGCAGCTCTCTAGGAGAGGGTGGTGATTTCAGCAGACTGAAATAGGATGGGGAGTCCTCACTGCGTGAGATGGGAGAGAGAGCACCAAACACAGCTACTCAGGCCAGGAGAGAAAAGGGAAATCCTGTCTTTCAGGTGGGAAAACGAACTAGGCAGTCTTTTTCTTTCCACAGCACCTCTTCTTAGCCAAATCAATAAACAACAGACTGTGGCCTGAGGGAGGAGAATGGCACAGGCAAAAGGACTAGGCTGGCACACCTCATCCTTCCAGCTTCATTCCTCACAGGAAAAGGCATTTTCAGGTAGATATATCTGAAATAACCTCAGTCAAAAAAGGAGCAGGTGGGAGACGTTTTTTCATTCATTAAAGACAGATATAAAACTTTGTTGTCTGTCTTTGTCAAAGAAAATCAGAAACCTCCCACAAAGAGATTTTTCTTTTGCTGAAATCATGCTTAGCTTTTTTGTTTGGTTGGTTTTGTAAATGAGGTAGGGTACTTTGCATTGGGAGTCATACCTTTTTTCATGAGAAAATTTAGAAGAAAAAGTTTCTCTTCCTTGAAAATCTGATTTTTAACTGAGTTCAACCATAGACATGGATTAGTTATTAAAAATAGTCGGAAGATTTTGATCCTGCCAACAGTCAAGCATGCTGCCAGTAAAAGTATTTGAGCTTTATTTTTAATTTTTATCCTACAAGAAGTCTCCTATCCTTGTAGAGACAGTCTGAATGCTCAAGTATATACTCACCATCCATTTGATGGTGAGCCCAGATTTTCAGGGCTATAGAAGCAAACTGACAGTTCAGAAAATAAAGCCTTTCTTCCCTGATTTCTTTTTCTTTTTTAACTGACAAGTGCACTGATGGCCAGTTTAATTTGATTTGACACAGATGGTCATTTCAGTTGGCAATCATCCACCAAAATACATGTCACCCTTGGTTAATGACCTACCCTCATCGATAATCTTGTGACATCTTTTCCACATTGTATATGACATGTGCCTGTGAACTTCCTGCAATAACCCCTTTGTGTTTTTAAATCCCAGCCTGCCAAATGCCTGGCTCCAAAATGTCATTTCCCCCTCACAAGTACACACCAGCTGCTGATGGAGCTCACTGTGAGGCTCCCTCCATCTTAGCCCTAGGGCCTGCTGGGAAGGGACATAGGAAATACCCTGGGAGGACACATCTGCCCTTGGCTTCCCTCTGTCTCACCACGCCAAGCCACAGCCTGAAGGGATGGAACCAGGGGCCTGTCATTCCCTTGGCCTTTCCCTAGATCTGGAATGGATTGATGTTGCCTTGCAGCACTGTAGATGAGGTGCAGATAATATCCAGGTAACAATTATTAACGACCCATAATCATTCTAGATTCTTATTTTCTCTGCACCTGTAATGATTAGAAAGCCATAATTTTGTCCTCTGAGCTGCCTAGTCACTTCAGAGGAGAAACTTTAGCCTTTTGCATGCACTTGAAGCCTGATCAAGAGTCTTTTGTAATCCATGGCTGCCCAGTCAAACTCAGGGTTGTGTGATGAGTGGGATACCATCAGCTACTACAGAAGTAAGTGGTTTTACAAGATAAAGTCTTACATCTCCATGCTGTGTTTTCCATCTCCTGTTTGAAAGACGTTTTCCAGTCTGATCTTTCACTGGAATACTTCTACTCGGTTTGCATTTGTTTCTGTCACAGGGCTATTTGTCCAATAAATTAAACAGTCAATAAATGCAGGGGCTATAAATCTTCTCTATCACTAATTACCTTAAAAATGAGGAGGTTGCTATTCTGCCTCCTTTGTTTCATTTGATAGTTGTAGCAGCAGCAGCTGATCTGGCTAATAACCCCAGGAGCCTGCCTTCGACTCGGGACCATTGGAGATCCGTGGGGAAGACAAATATGAAAATCAGGCATGGGCAGAGTAATTTTTCTCATGAGAAAACATACTAATATGAAACAATGAGAAGCCACGGGGCTTCCTAACCTGGATATAACATACTTTTAGCTTGGTTGAGGCTGTTCTGCCATTGTGCAGGAATGCCCTCTGGGAGCTGCTGCTGAATGACTGCTCATACTTGGCAGTCATTCCTCCATGTGAGCTGTGGGGAATCTCTGTCTCTGTGCAGCCATCTGAACCCTGTTTCTGTGAGGTCCCAGAGGCCTTTGCAAGGTTTGTTTATTATTAGCCTCATTTATCACTCTCACGACCGATTTTGAATATAAGGATAGTGGATCCTATTAAAAAATTCATGCGTTACTATCTAGGACACAAAGTGTGGAGTAACCCATATTGCATCATCCTACTATTAAATAACAAGTACTAATTTACTTTTCACCAATGAACTAAGAACAGGCAAACTAACTTTCCACATGTGGCAGAGAGCTAACTGCTGCTAGATTATAAATGTCATATGTGGATCTAAGATTTTTTGTGAAAAATACTAGTGAATTGTTTCTCACATCGTAAATTTCCATGTTGTTCTGCTAGGAGATATTTCCAGTTTGTAGTGCCCTCTCTGAACTCTTGACTCTAACAGTGCAGCCCAGAGCAGGTGGATGCAGATGACCTGGAAGTTGTGCCAACAATTCTGTGGTGTGTATGCCTGTGTGGGAGGCAGTAGCATTTGGAAAAGGAAGAAGATGGCATCAAAGAGTATTTAGGGAATGAAGCTGTGGGCTCAGCTGTAAGTAAAGCCCCTGTGATTAAAGCTGTGCTTGTTGAGATGTCCCATGTGACAGTACCAAGCCCATTTCCATGCCTTGCATGCATGTCCATCTTCTTGCTGAGCTGAAAAACTGTTTGCTACACAGTGCTGTGATGTAAATCAAGGCAGTGACATCACCCCTGCAAAGTCTGATCAGCCTAAAGGTCCTGTGCACTCACCTCAGCGCACAGGAGGCAGTGAGAATGGACACTGGGATCTGGCAATGTGTGATGCTGGTGTTGTCACCCCTGCCTATCCCCGCTGTCCCACTCCCCACCAGGCCCACCATGCCCTGTTTTGCAATGGTCACTTCCACTAACTTTCTGGAATACAAGACTGAACAGTGGCAGAGCTTTTCTGCCCCCTGTGCACTCAGGGTTTTTTAAAGAAAATCATTACGAAAACAAAGGTCATTTAAGAACACACACAAACACAGAAAAAAATCCCATTTTTGGATTAGAACAGTGCACTGGAGTTTGACCTTTGTTGTGTCTTCTACCATGCCTCCTCTCTAGAGGTTTGTATGGTGTTCATGGTCATGCTGCTTTATTATTCCCACAGCTCTGTTTCTTCCTTCTAAGCATTAAATAAAGCAAAGCAAAGAACCACAAATTTTACTTAAAACAAGGCTGACCTACCCTTGGAAAACAACAAGTGCATTCTTAGATAATTCACAACAGGAAAATGAGACAAGGTCAATGATCATCTCATTTATTGTGGCTTGACCCATCTTACTGAGCCTATGGTTTGCTCCTGCGCTCTCAGGGCCACAGCCCTTTTGCACACCAGTGTCTGGGATTTGCAACTGAGCACAGATCAAGGTCTTCTCCTCACAGGGCCTTCCAGACTCAACTTGCAGACTGGCAGGCTGATTTTCAGTGGATCAATGAATGAGTTAGGACACTGAGTCTCACTCTGAGCATGAGGAGTAGAAGTCTCCATTCAAGTTTCAGGCTACATCAGCCGTACAGAGATAACCAGAAGAGAAATCTGCTGCTGCATAAGGACTTTTTTGGGGTACTGGGGAGAAGCCCTCAGCCACAATAGCAGAAGTACACGTGGACATTAGCTGTATAGGAGCAAGGATTTTGCCATGAAAGATCCCTGCATGGGTCAGAAAATAGTCCAGATATGAATCAACTCTCAGAAACCAGTCCGGCCATAAAAAGGGACACTCATGGCTCAAAAAAAACAAGAGAGGTAAATAATTCATATTAACTACCATGAGGTTCCCTATCTGCTTTTGCAAACAAAACAAAGCACTAAGGGAATAACCCCTGAAAAATGCTTATGATTTTATACTGTTCACCCAGCTCTGGATCATGGAAGGGCAGGAGACCTTCCCTAGCCCACACAACCCATGTTTTTTGTGCATCTGCACAAAGGATCTCACCTCTGCAACGCTGCAGCCCTCACAGGAATACCACAGGCTTCTCTGGCCTATCTCCATGGGGAAAAAATGAGGAACAAATGCCAGGCAATGCTGTCTGATGTCTATAAAGGTACAAGGATAAACAGTGTGGCTTATTTAGGGGGAAAGGACTATGGAAGCCTGTCTCTTGTAGATCTTCTCAGGGAGCCAAGTCACATGCATACACACTCAATAGAGAGCTGCTTCTTTTCCCTTCCCAGAAATGCCATTTTCCTCTGGGTGCTTATCAATTACTGGGCATACAAAATATTTGATCCAAGATAATTTACTTCTCATATATGAGTGAATATCTAGCTGCCCATCTTCAGTTGGTAACTTGGCAAGCTTCCTCCTCCTACATCTGAGGGATGGATGCTATCCATGAGTGCTCCTGCCACAGATATGGATGCCACCAAAACAGATAGCCCTCAGCAGTGAGAAACATCTGTGGGAGACAATCTATATGAGAAAAAAACAGTGTTTTCCCCAGTTTATTCTGCAAGAACAGTGCAAACAGGGTATCCCATCGCAATGCTGGTTTGGTTTCCTCTGGTTTCTTTCCTTTGTTTTTACTGATCAAGTGACGAAAACAACCCCATTTATCTTTCCCAAAATCTCCAAAGTAAAATTCATTTCATATCCCCTTCATGAAATGACTGGATAGAAGATTCTCCCTTGGGTCACTCAGAATATTCATTACATTGCTCTCACTCCTCTAAGATAATGAATCACGTACCCAGGACTTGTCCACACTTGCAAGTTATCACTGATTAAGGAAGGGTGCAAATATAAAGTGCCTTTACTGTTTCTTAAGAGCAGCTCAAGGGTTGAGTTAAGCAGGAACAATGCACTGATTTCTCAATAACAGCTTCTTCACAGGGTGTTAATCAGGAATAGGTGATTGGAAACAACTCAGCCCTGAGATTTGACGTAGCGCTCATTGCCACAGGGACGCCCAAGTCTCCCAGAGGGCTTTGGCTGCCCTTGCCAACAGTAGGAGAGTGTTTCAGGAAGTGCTGCTGAAGATCCTATGGGTGATTTCAATTCATGCTGTGCATCTTAAAGTCTGTACCACAGTTTGCCATAGGGAAGCAGCATTAAACCATTAATACTAGTTGGATTATCTGCTTATGGTCAAGGATACTGGCTGGTGTGTGCACCTGTTGAGTGGCCAAGCAAATGAAAAGGCATTTGACAAAACATTCTAGATGCACATAAAAGCTCAGAGCGAGATGAGACTTTTCCACAGGAGCCTGTGACAGGTCATGATATTGCTGCTCAGCCAAGTTGTCAGGCAACAAAGCTATGAAGAAACATTTAGTGGGTTGCAAATGTTGTCTTCTTATCTTTCAGTTTTGCAGATTTTATTGAATGATGCTGCCCTTATTCTGTATTTGTCCCTTCTCAGTAGAAGTACTTGACAACTCATATGGGAACATCTATCATTGCATAACCTCATACTCGACAGACAAAGCTGTTCACCTCTTTTTGCCCTCTTTATGCAGCCAAGGGCTCCAGGCATTTCTCAGGCATCTCTCAGGCATCCTTCAGCAATGTAATTCTGCAGAAATAAAAACCCACAAAACTCAGAATCTGACTCTCCTCTATATTTTTTATTCTCTTAGCCTAACCCAAAGCACTTTAAAATAAATAATTGCTATAATTTTAGGGAAAGCTGTGAGGTAATTAGGTCTCTGGTCTCTAATTTATAAGCAGAAATGGAAAAACACCCTAACCTTGAGAAGATTAAAGTACCTATGGGTACTATTCATCCTTTCAGATCATCTCCGGCCACTTTGTTCCTCTTAGGCCACTGCAAGTATGTACAGAGATGATTAGAGAGTCTTCCTAGTCAGTGCTCAGAGGAAAGCAGGTGCTTCCAGAAGGTGGTGCCAGACTGGGTTCCAGGAACATGAAGGGTTGTCCCATCCAGGCCTGTGGACATGGTTCTGGGATTGCTCCCGTGCTGGCTCCTGCCCCACAGCACCAGTGACTCCATTTCCACGTTCTGGGAGGTGGAATCCAGCACAGGAGCTGCTGCCACGGGACAGCTGGACAAAGGTAAGTGTGTGAGGGTCATTCCCACCCTGCAGCTCACAGGATGCAGGTGTCCACTGCATCTGTCAGGGCTCAGCCTTTCCTGGGAATCTCAGCATGCAAAAGAGGGCACAGAAATGGGGCTTCAGAGGCAGGCTGGCAGAACAGTTCTGGCACGTGGAGTGACAAGTGCAGGGACAATACAAACTTATTGAGAAATAATTTACAACTCTACATGTGAAACTTACTTGGGGACTTGCACTATCTAATATTGCTCCATCAGCTGATCTCAGGGGAGATTCAGGATGGGCCTCTCCACCTGCTGAGGAGTTGTCTCAGAATTGGCCTGGAAATACAAGTGCATAAACATTACCTGAGGTGGCCTGGTTAAGCCTGTGAACAAGAACTAGCTTCAGACAGTATCAGTGCATACAACCAAGCCTGCCTTTGAGGAAGGACAGGTATAGGTGATGGAATACAGCACAAAATACTCTAAAAATGGCCTATCATAGCACTTTTCTACACAACCATTAGTTTTTGTTTTCTTTCAAAAATTACCTTCCTGTCAATCCAGCCCTGAGGCAAGTAACACATGGAACTCAAAGCTACAGCTAACCCATATCTGTAAGCAGCTGGAGAACAAAATATTTCATTATCAGATTGAAATCTCTAATTTATGCTGGGCTTAAACTTGAAGCAGCCACAGTTCCAGTTGTAATAACCCTGGGAACTGAGAGGGTGTGAAACTTCTGAAAATCAAGTCCAGAAGCTCTCAGGATTTCCACCACTCCCACAAACCCAAGGAAACTTTCTGAAGATTTCATTTGTATTTGGAGTTTCACTGACCTAGCAAATAATACGTGAAATATATTCTGTCTGTTCCTCAGGCAGGTTCCACATTACCAAGTGTGATACTCCCAGGCACAAACACTGTATTCTTTTGCTCTAAATTCATTTTCCAGACCCAATTTTCTCAAAAAATACGACACTTGAAACTCTACTTCTATGATCATAAAAGATTTTGTTTCTGTTACCCTCTTTAACAGGTGCATCCAGAGTCTAAGCCCATTTTAGGAATATGTCAGAGAAAGAAAAAAGCTAAAATGAGTTGCCAAAGCTGCTGTCTGACCTTTAAGTACATATTTAAAGCTCTATCTCAGGGCTCCACAGCCCCCAAGGAGTTTCTTTCCTCGGTGCCAAATGCAGAGTTCATACAGCCCCAGCTCCTCCAAGCAAGGTGCTAAGTTCACATGCTAAAGCCAGGTGCTGTTTACACAAAAAAGTGGGGCAAACATCTGCATGTCACCAAGCATCTTTCCTGTACACTGAATATAAATATCCAGGGTAAACCTTCACCTCTTGACTGTGTTTCCTCCTACACCTTTATCCTCTGAGGCAGCTTATGTAAGTAACCTGAGATAAAAAAGTTTCCTCGTCATGGTGTAAAAATACTAAAGCTCCACTGCCTGATAATCTGCTCGTTTTGCTGGGTGTCCATCAGCTCTTCAGGGCGTGGTGACAAGAGACACCCTCCCTGTTGGAGGGTTTGACATCTGAAGTTTTATGGTTGGTCAGAGGAATATAGTTCATAAAGCTGCTGAGGAAAGGTGTGCTGCAGAAATGCCCTGGAAGGGAAGAGCAGCCAGTTGAGGACATGGTGGATCTGATTTAGAGGACTTAACTTAGCAGCCCATCTGTAGATGTCCAACACAGCCTCATGTCTTGGAACTTCCTCTCTCACTCTGATCCCAAAGCAACATACTCTGACTTTCCAGTGCCAGAGCAACCTCATGTGTTTGTTAGCAAGTCTTTGCCCTGGTAAGTCTTCAGAAAAGCTGGTCAGCAAGCATTTTCATTAATGTAGTAGTGGTAGTGATTGATGACCAAATAATATTGTTTATTTAACCAAAAGAACAGGTTCTACAAAGAGCAAATATTTCAAAAGAACAAGTATTTCCTGACTATGTTCATGTATCATATTGGAATATTAGAAAGCTGTGAAAAAGGCTTGGAGAGACCCACAAGAGATCATGATGTTCATGTGTGATCCATGTAATTTCTGATGATGAACATCATCAGGAAATACTTGTTATCAACAAGGTTTTGTTCAGATATATTTGTTTTAAAGTCTGTAGGCCCTCCTTTAGGTGACTCACCTTATTGTTGAGGTTAAGTCCTCCAGACCCTTCAGCACAAATTGCCTTTTAATGTTGTTCTAGGCATTTTTTTCTTAGAGAGCACCTCTGCAAACCTCTTGGTCTTTGCTCCAAAGAAGCTGAAACATAAAAGTTTATTCAAAAACCTGTACAAGCAGCAGTTTGTATAACACATGACTGCTGTCATGGTACCTCATTGCCCACTGGGCCCCCAGCTCAGGCCCCACTGTTCTGACGTGATCTGTACATACATTTGTACCAAGTGGTGAATTTGGTCACTCAGTCAAAGGGCTGGTTTTTGAAGATGAGTTAAACTAGGAAAACTGAGTGAAGTCAGTGCTCATTGCCACAGGGACGCCCAAGCCCAAATGCAGCCTTGACAGTGTCATATCTTGAAGCTCCACACACTTGTAGCAGCAGAGAGAAGCATAGCAGCTGTCTGGAAGAGAACCATTCCCTTCAGGTTAAATTAAATTTATGTTGGTTTAATTTAAGACAGTTGGGAACAGTTTTCAAGCTATAATAATAAAAGCCACTCCTAAAGTGAAATAATGGATGGCAATAATATTGACATGTGGCAATAATAATAAAGATGTACTGTCCACTAAAGTTGTTTTTTATTTTTTTAATGAAATAGAACCAAAACAAGTTTCTGTGTGGACTGTACCCAGAGGCCAATGAGTCTTAGGCATATTTGAGAAGAGGGAACACTATCCTCAAACTCTCTGCTGGGACAGAGAGGGAATTCTGAAACCCAGATTATTTTTTTGCTTTGCACTTTAATGCAGAGAAAGTTGAGGCAGGTTGCCAGACACAAAGCACATGCTTTATTCTCTGATTTTGCAGCTGGTGGCATACACCAAGTTCAAGGTTAAAAGGAAAACTGTACACTGGATGCAGCTGGGAGTCCTCAGGTGGCCATCCTCTCCTGGTGTCTGCTCCAGGACATCACTGTCCTATCAATGACCACCCCCAGTAAAATTATACCCTTCAGTAAAGCCTGCTCAAGTTGCCTTGCAGTGGTCTTGGTGTGATGGCAGCACTGGCACTGGCTGGATATGCTTGATTCAGCACGAATGTTGCACGCTAGTTGGCCGATGCGCCTTCTGAGCATTTTTAATCAGGTATTGCTTATCCTATATTAAAATTACTGCTATATACTCTTTATATGTAATATGTACTCATGGCTCTAGAAGGCACCAAGTGGAAAGAGTGTGAGAACTTGAGTGCTGAATTATCCGAATTATATAACTTGACAGCAGTGTGATGAAAAGGTAGAGGAGAAGAGCACAGGAGGATGGTTGAGGTATAGGAAGCCTTTTCCCAGGAAATATGGCATAAAAAATTCACCCCTGGAAGACTGTGAGGAAAAAGGCACTGGTGAAAGGGCCAGGTGAAAGGGGCTGCCAGAGCAGCCCTGGAATAATTTTAAGTGAAAGGCTTCAAGCAGAAAAGCCCCCTAAAATTTATGAAACATTCAGCAGTAGGCCAATACAAAAAAATTGTACTGTGCAATGCTTGGATAACAAGACCCCCTCTAAGCCTCATAAAAATTACATAAAAATAGTCAGTGGGATTTTGGGCATATCCTGCATTCCAGGTACACACAAAGTTCCAAACTATCCCATTCATCAAGCAGAAATTGATGGGAAGATCTGAGCTTTTATTTCCAAGTTTCATTGTTTGTATGATCTACCATAGGCAGGGAAGATTAAAGAGTAAGGGGACGCCTAAATCTAGAAAGAACAAAGAAGATCTCAGTAGATGAATGTGAGTAATTGCATCAGGTGCAAAACACAATTAGTGACATTATAATTACTGAAATTAAATATCAATTTATGTGAGTATGCACTACAATACTTTTGACAGCCTCAAACATTGTGTGATAGCAAATAAAAGTGGGATGACAGCTCCCTAATTTGTAGAGTAGAATCATAGAACCATTAAAGCTCACTTAAAGAATTTTATTCTGTAAGATACAAGGACGGGAAAGGTTTCAGTGCAAAGAGGATAAGTGATAATAAATGCCCAGTAAAACCATGCATACATCTGCAGCTATTAAGACACACAGCAGCTTTTCTAAAATACAAATGTAGTACATGAAGTAACAAACCCTGCAGCAGCACCATGGAAAACTTTGGTCTGAAGGAGAGAGCGGGAAGAAGATCATTCCCTTTGGGATAGGACACACCTCGCTTTAGATACTGCAGGCATACAGGTTGCATGCTAATTGTGTCTGTGCCTTCCTCTAGTCCATAGGGAGGAACGGGTGTCACCAGAGATGATCCTTACCATACAGATATCCATTTAGCATGCCAGGTGGTGAGATGAATCCAGGTCATTTCTCTCCCTTACCAATTTTCATGAAGAACTTTCCATCTCTTGGAGAATATTTTCTCCAGTATACCTCTCCAAGTCTGGCCCTTTAAGCATGTGAGAGCTCTGCAGCCACAAGGCAGCGATTTTTTTTCCCCCTTCAAAACAGCTTCGCTTTCTTCTCCCACCTCCCCTCTTTCCTCCTGGTGTTTAGGTCCTCTCTGCTAGCAGGATGTTTTATTTTTTTCACCCCGTTGCTAGGTTGGTAGCCTAGTTTCCCAAGGAAAGGAAGCTTATGAGATCACACTGTCTGTGCAAGTGCCAGTCGGTCCCTCCTAAATAATTTTTGAGCCTGTGAACTGTTTGATCAAACTTGACAAGGGATAGAAGTCTCAAAGATTTGAGCTGCCTACAAGTGCTGTGGAAGTAGGCAGACCGAGGAGAAAAAATGTCGGGAGTGCATCCACTGCAGAAGTATAACTGTATTATTAGACACCAGAGAGTCCACATCGAAGACAGTCATTACCACTGAACTCCATGGGAGATACAATTTCACAGATTCAGCAGCTCACAAGATGACTTGATTAATATGAGCATGAGCAAAATGTTCTTCTCCCCTTCTTCTGGAGTGCAAGGCTTCCAGTTGCAGAGCAGCAGGGGAGAGCTGAGAAATGACAGGCTGGTAGAGTGAATTTAGAGCTAATTGCTGCTCCTTCTCATGCCAGTACTCGTGTGGAACTCGACTTCCCTGTGACTCCGGTGCCCCCATTTGCATGATCTGGTTCACACAAAGGATGAAATTGCGCGGACTGAAGTGAGCAGAGCCAGTCCTAAACTGCCGAGAGCTCTGCTGGGGAGGGTGAGGCTGCCTTAGAATGGGCCATCGTTTCCCAGGGCAGCTCCGTGATGAAGCATCCAGCATCCAGCTCGTCCGGATCTGTCCTCCTGGCGTTGGTCTGCGGTGCAGTTGCTAGCGGCGACTCGTTCACCACGAGTGTGAGCTGGAACACAAGCTGAGGACCAGCAAAAGCTGTGCCTGCTGCGTAGGCTGGCTCTCGTTTGTTCCTGCTGTGGCTTTTCCTAGAAGTCAGCCACCCCAGGACTGCCTGACTACTGAGCCTGAACAAAACCCTCGCAGTTAGCACTTGCTAGGGAGAAAAACAAGCTGTTTGCTCAGGTGGGATTCAAAAAGAAATGGAAATCACTCATCTTACAGACAAAA
>VYXF01003595.1:319850-353990 GCA_013397295.1 Polioptila caerulea
GTGAAAAATAAACTAGAGAAATAAAAAAAAAAAAAAAAAAAAAAAAAAAAAAAAGGGTTCATTTTCAGCCAGCTCTCAGAGCCAGCTCAGCACATGGGCACATGGTAGTGAATGAAGTGCAAGGCCCAGGCCATGGGGTTGTTGTCCCCTGGCAGCTTGCCCTTCCATTCACTCCATCATAAAGCTGCAGCCAAGAGTAAGCTGTCTTTTACACCCTCCTGAAGACACTGGCAGTGTCAAGGAGGTGAAGGCTAATCTTTGCACTGTGCACAAAGTTCTCCTTCAAAGTAGCAAAAGTTTTGAGCTTAAGGTGGAGCTAAGAAAAAGCACTTTCACCCAGCTCTTTGCTGCTGTGGTGATGAGGGGTTTTATAATGCATAAGAGAGACTGCACCAGTTATCAAAATGTGAAGCCCTATCCTTTTCCCCAGAAGGATGAGTTAGATAGCCCAAAAGACCTTTTATATCTCACCTTTTATAGCATAGTTGGTATGCTATCAGCATAAAAAAGGAAGAGAATGAAAGAAGTGTGGGTTGAAGTACATGGGTATAAACACTAGACGTATCAGTTCTTGGCAGCTTGGCCATTTGTGGCTATGTTTGCTGTTAAGAAGGACAAGACACCTTTGCAGGAGCACCAGATTGTGGAGGCTGCAGACAAAGGAATTTTTCATTTCACTTCTCTCCCCTACTGATAATTGTATTGGTTTATTATTTCTTATTGATTTATATACATATCTGCTATGGTTTTGCCTGCTCCCTTTTTTTTCTGAGGCCAGACAAGCTATAGCTTCAGGTTAAAGGTTGGGCTGGCTCCAAGAGGCTTGGGTTGAATATTACACTCTGCAAATCCGCTTTGGAATGAACATTGGGGCAGTTTCCAATGCACAATCAGGAAGAGTTTAATATCTGGCTTTTGATATGTCCATCACTGCCGAAATGACTGTAGCCTCTGGCAATCTGGCCACAAATCTCATAAGAACAGGCATTTCTAAGGGATTTCTGGCCAAGCAACAACAAAAAGAGATCTCACAGCTAGAGGCATCAATTACAGAGGAGAAAAGTGTCTGGCCAAATTCCTCTAAACGTTCTTGACTTTTGGGGCAGTCCAGATCTGTCTGAAATTCAAGCCTGACTCCAGTCTTACCACCTTCCCTGCCCCAGGAAGGGGCCCACTGCACTATAGATTCTGAACAAAAGCCAGCGGTTTCTGCCCATCTCAAATAGCAGCACTCTCAGCTCTATTGGAGCCGGGGAGCAGGATGAAGTGGGGACAGTTGTTTATCTGACTGTCCTTTTTTTTCTTTATTTTTCCCAACCTGGTATTAGAAGGTGTCATGTTTTAGAAAGTGCTTGAACATCAGCCCATCTGTAAGGGGCATCAGTCTGTGATTAAGGAGAGGAACGTCTGATGGTGCCCTGCTCAGTTCCTGCTAGGACAATTTGCTCATCAGCACGATTTTGCCCTTGTTTTTAAGAAAAGGCTCTCCACCCCGGCAGCAGCAGCAGCAGCAGCAGCAGCCTCATGCTCCACTCGATAGGGTTGGCTGCCGTGTCATGCCGTGGCGGAGTGCGCTGCTGCCGGGGCGGAGGCGGGCGGACAGAGCCCACGGCTGCTGGCCAGATATAGCTCTGCCAGAGATAGCGGCGGGCACAGCGTGGGCTGCTCCGTGTGCCCAGGGGGCTGCGGGGATGTTTGGGTGGGCAGCCCCGTGCTGTTGCTGCCAGGCACAGAGCGGCGTGCCGGGCAGATGACTTAATTCCAGCTTAGCTCCGTCGAAATCATCTACCACAAGGGGACCCACCACGTTTAGAGGATGTGTTTTCTCATTTAGTTTTTGGCTTGCTGACTGTCATGGCTGAAACTCAAAAGAGGCAGCCGGCTCAAGGTAACAGAGAGATGCTTTCCCCAGCAAAGCTGTCTATATCCCCACAAATTCTTTTTCCCTTCATCCCTTTTTTAAAATGCAAAATATCTCTTCAAACAGCTCACATCATGGGCTTTTTATTTCATGTTTTCAGGCTAGTAATAGGGATAAAAACTAAATCTTTGGTGCTGTCAGTCAGAGGCTGATTTATTCTGAGCGTCGTCTCAGGTTGAAGGGGAGGGTCCGGTGATCACGGTGATATTTAAAAAGTCCCTCCCATGGGTGTTGAGCAATGTATTCGCTGTTAGCTCATCCTGCAGTAACATCGCCTATACCGGGAGGTGACCGCCTGCTTTTTCTCTCCCTCACCGTCAGCCAGAGACCTGGCCCTGGAGAAGCTGAAGGAAACAGGGGCCGGAGCCTTGTGCCTCTGCACCCTCCTGCCGCGAGGGTCTCCTGGGGAGGAGGGATGGACTGACTGACAGCCTCGCAGTCCTGCAGAGGTGGCTGTCTTTGCTCCTGCTGTGGCTCCCAGTCCTCAGCTGCTACCTTCCCTAGAGCAAGGTGGCCAGCCAGGAAAATACATGCAAATGTCAAACCTAGCTGATAAATGAATAGCTGTTCAAAGTATGATCCTCCAAGATTATATTTGAGCAGTAAAATGATGAGAACACACTGAAAATGTGACAGGTAGGATTAAAGAAATACCTTTTGCTAACAGCCAGACTTCTAAAGGGTTTTTTGGGTGGTCTTGCTCATTAGACACCTGGCTTCATTACTGGCTGGATGTTTCTGACTTTAACTAAGCATAAAAAATTAAAGTTATGCACCAGAATTTACCCCACATCCCTCTAGAAATTAGTACTAAAATGGCACTTATCATTTACCATGAAAATCATTGTCATTTCATGCTTGTGAAAATATATTTCTGAAATGTAAACTGTTGTTCTGGCTTCAAATGCAAAATTGGGAAAGAAAAAAGTATATGGCTGAGTGGATGTGAAAGGGACACTATTGCTTGATACCAAATCTTTAAAAAAATGAAAAATGCTAGTTAAGGTATTTGTAACCTACTTGAAACATTAAAAAATTATCTGATAGAAAGTGATTAGAATAATGGAAACTTCAGGCCCAGCTTCTGTGATTTTCAAAGGGGAGTACCAGAATGCCAGGCTCCTCTGTGCTCATTTGAATAGCTCAGTCCCTGTGTTCATTCTTCAGTACTTTCTTTCTTTCAAAAAGCAGTCTTCAAAAACCAAGGCATCACTTGACCATGATCAGCTTGTGCCAGCCAATCCAGTAAGGAGAGCGCTATCTGTTACAGAAAGAGCAGTGTTTGCATTTGACTGCACTCCTCTGGGATATATTTTTAGGAGGGTGCCTGTGCATGCACTCAAAATGCTGCTTATGAGCATGACCCCTTTCTGCTGGATTGTGGCACTGGCTCTGCTGCTGAGCCCAGGCAGGCTGGGGGGAGGCATGCGAGCCTGCGCTTCCCTAGCCAGATGGAGCTCACACCCACTACAATTATGTTTGCAACACATGATTTGCTTAAGGTGCCTGTGGATGTTTCAAAAGAGTGGGGTGGTTTCAGTAAAGCAGTCTCAGAAGAAAAGCAGTATCAGCTCTTGGCATCTTTACCACTGAAATTTTCCTTCAAGAAGCAGAAGCCTAAAGCCAGCCTTTGGGGTTTTATTCAGTTTGGTGGCAAGCGTAACGCACTTTTGATTATAGGCTAGAGGGAAGTGTATAGACTTGGAAAATGGCTGTGTAAAGGCCTGTATGGGTGGATTTCCTGGCATCCAGAATTACTGTTGTCATAGAACACGGAGCCATAGGACAACTCAGGTTGGAAGAGACCTCCAAAGATCATCTGGTCCAGCTGGATGGAAAAGGGAATCTAGATGAGATTAGTTAGCACCCTGTCCAGTTGTGCCTTGGAAACCTCCGATGCTGGGGAGTCCACCCCATCCTTTTGGAGGTTGTTCCAGTGACTGCTTCCTTATGGTGAAATCCGCACCATGTAAGGAATTGGAAGGTTTGTAATGAGCTGCAGGTAACATGCCAGAGCTGTTGTTCCCTCTCTGACACCCTTAACAGACACCTTGGCCCAGATACTTGTCATCCTGAGTGCCTGGCAATAACCTTGAATGTAGTCCCATGGCATTGAAATAATTTCAGCTTCTCTGGTTGCAAATGCCAATAACCAAATTCTGGATCTTAGTTCAGGACCAAACTTCAGTTCCGGCGTAAACAGTGCCATTGCCAGAACAAAAACTGGGTGCATAAAGCCTATATCCTCAATATGTGTCAATAACTAGTATTAAAATTTGCTGACATGCGAACATTTCCTGCTTCCATGGACGTTGGCAGCACAACTTCTATTGACCACAGTGAGATGGGATGTACCTCAGTGGGGTGATATTCTGATTCACGTGTTTCTGCCATTGATTTATAGAGTATCTACTGCCACAGCAGCTATTAACCTTCAGTTACAGTAGGACTTCAATAACTGAAATACCACTCTGAGTTTTCTTTGTAACAGTCAATATGATTTGTTCTAGAAAAAACCCATAAATATATATTTAAAGAACCAGCCTCATCAGATTTCCAGCTATCATAGGGAGATATTGCTTCAACATTTCCCTTTATCAGTCCTTAGTTATGAAACCTGAAATTTCAGGGGAATTTGCAGCTTTAGGGAGCCGGAAACCAATGTGTTAATTAATTGTGGGTTTATGAGAACATTGCTGGGACGGATGTTCAGCCACTCACATGGGCATTGCAAGAACTTCAAGCAAGATCTCACTTTCCTAGGAAGGATGAAATCTGGGAGGAAGAATCTATACAAAGGTGAAAAGGGCTCTGTGACAAGGAAACACATTATGGGTCAGCATGCATCAGCAGTCTGATCTGCAAAGATGCTGAAAACAGGCAACTTCTTCATCCCCGTTCTCTACTATTAGCTTCAGGAGCCTATTTATGACACTGGAAAGTGGGAAAGGTCAGAGATAAGCCCCGTCAATCTGAATAGAAAGATTCTTCCTGATGTGAGCTGGAAACTGATTTCACAAAGGCATGACTTGAAGCAGAGAAGTACACATTCATTAAAAAACATCCTTCTTCAGAACCTGCATTTAGGCCACATTTGTTTTGTGCATGCCCCAGTTGGCACAATTAGCTCAAATATCACTTCATGTGTCAGCTGCCATGCAGGTGATTGCAGCTGGAAAAGTCAAGAGCAGTTCTATGGCTGCTGTTTGTAAGTGCATGAGAGCACCAGACAACCAGCAGCCTCCTTGAGGACTTGTCTTGCTCCTGAGTATGATCAAGCAGTGCAATAAAGAAGCTGGAAAGTGATGTGGATGGCTGTGAACTAAGGTGTTTCATGCATCACTTATCCATTGCCATTAGCTTAAATGCATCCAAGACCTAAAACCCTTTTTGTGAGCACCAAAGACCTTTGCCTAGTAACATTAAGGAGTTTCTTCTCCTTCTCGTGTTGTTTTTGGCCTGTGCCATCCCTGACCATTCTCATTTTTGGGTTTTGTTAATGGACTCTTTGTTCTGCTAGACCCTAGTAATTTGAGGACTGAACCGTAAGAGCTTTGGACAAGCCCCTCCAGCTGGGCAGCAGGCAGTACCATTAAAGGCAGGCTGGGAAGAGGCAGGCTGCTGTAGTTTGTCGGTCCTGTCACTAGAGTGAGACATGCTCACAAGCATCCTGGTCTCCTCTTTCGGGAGGTGCTGAGCAGGCCTGTAGGGTGCTGGCATTGAGGGGGCACCTTGCACCATGGTAGACCTTGGCATCCTCAGCAGGCTGGGGCTTGGGATTAGAAACTCTCCAGGTTACTCATTTTACTGCACAGACTTTTTTTTTTACAGTTGTCTCAGGATGTTGAGAGTGAAGGAGAGGGTGGGAGGGCCCCTAACATTCCTTTATCATGACCTCTTCATAGCCCCTGATTCCTGGGCTGATCTGAGCTGTAGTCCAATCTGAGCTGTAGTCCAACAGAGTCCTCGGAATCTTTCTATTGACTTCCAAAAGTCTTTGAGCCAGACCATCACACTGCTTAGCCTGAGCGAGACCAAGCAGCACGATAGGTATTGCAGATATTTCGCATCCAGGCAGCAAGGAGAGAAAACTTTTTACTGAAGGGTAAAAAGGCAGCAGTAGTTGTGACATCTAAATAAAATGACTCATTGAGGAAACTGCCCTCTTTCCCTGTCTGTGAAATGCCCACCTGAAGACCCGTGATTCACAGCAGTGTATTTCAGAGGGGCCCCTAAGGATGGTTTTTTTCTTTCCCTCGTTTTTGTTTTTTCTCAGAGTGTGATGTCCTGCCAGTGAGTGACTTGTGCAGTCCAGACGGAGAAAGCAAGCTGTTAAAAGGTAGTGATTGCAGCACTGATCTCTTGCAGGCTCTGCAGTGTGAGGAGGTGGTTCTGAATCACAATGAACTTAATTGAACAAGAAATGGCATTGATTTTTCCTTTTCAGCCCTCCCCACTGCTCACAGCAAAGGTGCATTGAACCCTCTGCCCATGCCAAGCAGCAGAATTGCACAGCACAGTAGAATGGAGATTTTTTACCTTTGTCCTATAATTAGCATGTATGTATTTTTAAATAGGGTAAAAACCAAAGCTCTCTACTCTTTGAATTGTCATCAGGGAAAAGCACTGCTGGTGCAGTATGAATTTCAGCAGTCCAAGGAAGCAGGTTATGTGAGAAGCCATAGCTTGCTCCACTCTCCCCTGTCCAGGAAATAATGTTGCTCTTGACTCCATCTGATTGTTGAAAGAACTAGAATAACACAACTGCCAAGTTGCAGAAGGGCTCCTAAAATGTAATTTTATATTATTTTTCAAACTTGGACAAGTAAAGGTACATAAGCTGCCTCCAATCTACAGGGAAACAAGGAAGAAAAGCATCCCATACTCCAATTATTGAATCATTGTTATTTTTTGCCCTGTTAAGCTTGTTAACACATAATTACATGTTTGAACAACTAGTGACTTCCTACAGAAGCTGTTAAACTTATCAGTGAACATCCTCAGGTGTTTGCACTTACTTAGAAGTGTATGAGGTGCTTGTGAATTTTCCAGTGTCTTGCCAGCTAATTTTCCCAAAATGTGAAAAAAAAATGTATTTGAGAATTTCACTAGCAAACTCCTCACTCTAGCAGCCTTAGTGCCCAGATCTCAGATCTAGTTTCATAACTGGGTTCTCTGCAATGCACAGCTTGTTTTTTTCTTGAGGGGAATTCTCCAGTTGGGATTGCCTGGCTGAGCAGGGTAGGGAAGAATGGCCACAGGAAATTAGGTTCATGGTTCTAGGTAGAACAGTGGATGGCGTGTATCACAGTGAGATAGATCAGCTTCCACCCTTAATAAACACATATCCCCAGTAGCAGGCACTGGACAGCAGATCAGTTTGATCTGATGTTGGAAATGGAAGGATAAACCCCTCGATGCTGGTGATCCTGGCTGTCTGCACAGTGTTTTGGGGCTGTGAGCAGCCTAAATGCTGGGGCTGCCCTCCAGCACTGGCTGCTGCAGAGCCAGCACAGCACCCCTCTCCTGTCTGCCGCCCACTACCTGCCATTTTCACTACCTTCTGGGGAGGGAGATTAAATGGATAGTTAGCATGTACAGGTTTCATGGAAAAGTTCTGTCGTTACCTGTAATGAGAGCAGGATCAGACTCTTCTAGTGTTGATACGATTCCTGGAAGTACTGGACATTGCACAAGAACTGAAGCAGTGTGTTGTATTGCAATAAGATACATATAACGAGGTTACTGGCATCCAAGAACTCTGATGGGGAAAACACCACCAAGAGTAGCTGTTACCAAAAAGTGCGACTACACCGAATAGCCTAAGAAATGAAACTGAAGGAAATGCCAATATTTTGTGTTTGCATGCCTGTGAACTGCTTAGGCAAGCCTTCAACAGACCTGGCCTGCTCCTGCTAAGCATTCATGCTTTGCAAACTCACCTCCAAGCTCGGCAGACAAGGCCATGGATTTCACCTGCTCTAAGCCTGCACCAAAGTCACAAGAGGCTGATTTTGCCATTGTGAGGGAACATGTGGTATTTCTGCTCTCCTGGTGAAGTCTCTAAGCATAGGCTGAAGAAGCCAGATGAGACCAGAAGCACCAAGGCCATAAAAAGTGTTGGGAAGAGCTGCATGGGCTTCTCTCTGTGAAAGCAAAAGCAGAGCCATTTGCCACAGCTTGTAGCAGTGGTTGTGTCTGAGCATGTCTTTTTTCAGCAAGAAACGGAAAAGGGAATCTCTTCAGACCATCAGGTAAAGGCTATTGCAGGTCCTCCAGCCCATTCCCACAGCTAATGCCCTCATCTCCCAGTGATAAAATTGCTGAGAGATTGGAGGTTGGATGTGATCACCTGGGAAGTGTCTCACATCAGTCAGCACGGAGTGCACTTGAGGATAAAGCTGCACCATTCATCTCACAAGTGAGGCAGCTGTTCAACTACTACAGCTGTATTGGGTTTGGATTCTAAAGTTTTTCCAACAGAAAGTCTTGAAACAGAAAAAAAAAAAGTATCAGAAGAAATGATAGGAAGCCTAGTGGTCTCATAGTCTATAAATACAATACAGTGAGACTGTGAGGTATAGAGTTTAAAACCTAAAATATTTCATATATTAAGAACATTCCATTGGGAGGATTACACCTAGCTTTACAACTAGCTAAGCCTCCTTTTTCTAACTTTCTGAAAAAAGCTGCTTTCTGCTCACAATTTTTCAATTATTTTCTCTAGCCAGAGAAGGATTTTTGTGTGTCTAAAGTCTGAGGTTATTCTGACAAGGATTCTTAGAGAGATAAGCCTCTACACTGAGACTGGGCTTTCTTGTTGGTACAGCATTTTCAGTCTGGGGGATTTTCAAATTTTATTTTTAAACACCATATCTCTAAACTTGAAATATGGAAGCATCTGATGCGACTATTTATCTTTCTTATCTGAAAAATTATTCTCCTATAAATATTTTAGCAAGGACACTATTTAATTTGAAGAATTCTGCAGAACAATTGTTTTAACACATGCCTCTGACTTTAATCTGCACCATGCCAGCAACAGCCTATGCACTTATTTGAAGAAAAAGTCCACCTACCTGCCTAAGGTGCTGTGCTTTTACAAGCAAAGCAGACTGGGAAACCCTCTTCTGTCTATACCAGGATTTTATGAAGACAGCCTTAGGAAAACTAGAGAAAACTGGCTAAGCAGCTTAAAACCTCCTAGAAGATCCATATTTGTTCCTTTCTCTCACTAATTTCTGCTGTTTATTGCTAGTTAAACAGGTTGTGAGATATGCTCATGTGGCTGCTGCCACTAAACCAGGTTGGTACAGGTAGGCTCTGATGGCCAGTGAGGGGCTGTGTCAGATGAGAGGCACAGGGAAGGTGCTGGTGGTTTCAGGGTTGCTTATGATGGGGTGGTGACAGCCAGCAGGGGCTGCTGGGGCTCTTATCATCAGCAGCTTGCTGTGAGGTCCTGTGGCAGATGCAGCCAGCCTCCTCCCTCCCACCCTGTGAAGAGACAACAGAGGAAACATCATTGTCTGCTCTCTGTGGGCGACTAAGGAGACTCTCGGTCCCATCCATCTTGTGAGGAACGTTAGGTGTGTCTTGGTGTTTTCTGGTGTGGGAACCCAGAGCTTGTCCTTGACTGCTCTGGGGGCTCAGAGACCTGGGCAGGGGGCCCAGAGGGCTCTGAAGCCCTGGCACCAAGCCCAAAACACCTGTGGGTTGGATTTTAGCCCATGGGAGAGATTACCAGCTTTAAAAGAAAAAATACAAGTCTCACAACTTTAAATAGATTAATAATAAGATTGTCACAGGGTGGAAAAGTAGATTTTAGGTTTAGTACATGGGGGTAGCTGAAGCCAAGATGGAGGAACCGCATGGCTTTTGGGANGAGTTGACCTTCCTGCTGTTTTGGACAGTCAACTTAATCTTCACTCTGGACTTCCTAGTTCATAAATAACATTAAATTACATATTTTCTGTAATAATTTACATAGTTCATCTATTACTTATTCAAATAATTTAGTTGTAAATTCTGTTGATAAGCGTGCCTTTTGCTAGAAGCCTTTGATGCAGGCACAGTCTGGGCACTATTAGCACCAGCACCACCTTACAGCTTGTTTCACCTCAGGGTCTGCCCAGGCAACCACACTTCTACCAGCTCTGGTGAGACTCAGGTCTGGCATTGCAAGTATTTTTGGGCTTAAGAGCCATAAATTGTAGGAGGTTTTCAAGCTCTGTCCAAGCAAAGGAGTCCCAGGTAACATGAAAACCTAGCTGGCCTTTCGTCTTGGAGTTGTTGTCTAACTGGCAGCAAATCACACCACCATCTCCAGACTGCTAAATTACTTTATTCCTCACTGCTTATTTTGGTAGGTAGGAAAGATTTCTCTTTCACATCAGTGGCACTAAATGCAGCACAGTGAAGTGGAAGATAAATCTGAAGTGCTACCAGATTTCTCAAATCCTAGCCCCTGCTCTGCTCACCGGGGACTTCCCTAGCTCTGCAGCTGACCTACATTTGACCTTGTATTTCTTGCCCTTGCAGCTCATGGGCTTTAAAAAACAGATCTCCCTGAGTATAATCCAGTTTTTTTCTGTTACCTTCTTCATTCCTCAATTCCTGATTGTTAGAAGGATGGTTGATGGAGCTGGTTGTTTCTTTCATGTGATCCAACAGATCCACCCATTGTGGAAATATGTCTTGTTTTCCCTTGTATGGTAAGCATCTACCAAGAGGAAATAATGTTTCTGTTTTATTGCTTTTTGTTGTTTCTTTGTTTGCACTCATAGATTTTCTTTAAAATAAAGCTTTTTCTTACTTATGCCTCTTTGTCTCCTGTGTTTCGCTTCTAACATTTGTGATGTTCTCTTCCTTTACTCTTTCTGTTTTTTACTGCTTTTGTTCACAGACTTACTTCATCCAAACTCACTTTGTAAAGTGTTGCCAGTCCTACTGTGTGACTTTGCTCTGGCCAGAGTGTCCTGTCTGTATTTTGGGTGGTGGTCCATGTTGTTTCAGCTCTCCATCTCCAAAAGAGAGCCTAAACTCTGCTCTGCTAAACTCAGTGTGACTTTCAGGCCAAGAGATTCCAATCTCATATCAATCATAGCAACGTTATTTAAATTTGTATGGTTGAAAACTGTGATTCTATTTATGATTTATTAATTGGTTTTTAACATTTACACATTTTTAAGAAGCCATCTTCAGCTTCATTCACTGTATTATGCTTCTTTATGGCAGGAGTGGCTGCCTGTCAGAGGTCCCTCATACCCTCTCACATGTGAATGGGGCAGAACAGGGCATCTGCTACCATTAGCAGGGATCCATGTTATATGTCTGTCCATCTTGGGCTACATTTGATGAAAATCTCCCCTGAAAGCTCATAGAATTATTTAATCAGAGAATATCCCTGGTGCGAGGTCCTGCGTGGGGATCAGGGTAATTCCAAGCACTAGCAGAATGTATTCAGAGCAGCTCTTAACGAGAGGTGGTCTTGGACATATTGGTGAATAAGAAGCTTGGCATGACCTGACAATGCACACTTGCAATCCAGAAAGGCAGTCATATCCTGGGAGGGGATCCTGCACCTCTCCTCTGCTCCGGTGAGACCCCACCTGGAGGGCTGCATCCAGCTCTGAGGCACTCCTTACAAACTCCTGTTGGAGTGAGACCAAAGGAGGGCTGGGAAGGTGCTCAGAGGGCTGCAGTACTCTCCTACGAAGACAGGCTGAGAAAGCTGGGGTTGTTCAGCCTGGAGAAGGTCCAGTGGAGACCTTACAGCACCTTGCAGTACCTCAAGTGGGTCTGCAAGACAGCTGCAGAGGGACTTTTTACAAGGTCAGGTAATCATAGGACAAGAGAGAAAGACTTCAAACTGAATGAGGGTAGGTTTACATGAGATATTAGGAAGAAATTCTTTACTGTGAGAGTGGTGAGGCACTGGAACAGGTTCAAGAGAAGTTATGGCTGCCCCATACCCTGGAAGTGTTCAAGCCCAGGCTGGATGGGGCTTTGAGAAGCCTTCCTTAGCTACATAGTGGAAGGTGTCCCTGCCCAGGCAGGGGCCTTCTAAAGAGGTGATCTTTAAGGTCTCTTTCTGCCCAATCCATTCTATGAAGTGACTCTATGATAGAAGGAGCCCACAAAGATCATCAAAGTTCAACTCCTGACCCTGATCAGGAAACCCTGTAAGTCACACACTGTGACTGAAAGTGTTATCCAAACACTTTTTGAATTCTGTCAGGCTTGGGGCTGACACCACTTCCCTGGGGAGACTTTTCCAGTGTCCAATCACCCAAACCTATTAGGGTTCTAATATCCCAACCTAAACTTTCCCTGACACAACTCTAGTCCATTCCCTTGGGTCCTGTCACTGGTCACCAGAGGAGATCAGTGCCTGCCCCTCCTCTTCACCTCACAAGGATGCTGTAGACTGTGATGACTCAATCTCCTCTTCTCCAGGCTGAACAGGTAAAATGTCCTCAGCTCTTCATACAGCCCCTCAAGGCCCTTCCCCATCCTTGTGGCCCTCCTTGGGAGGCTCTCTTGTAGCTTTATATCCTTCCTATATTGTGGCTCCCAGAACTGCCCCCAGCACTCGAGGTGAGGCTGCCCCAGCTCAGAGCAGAGCAGGACAATCCCCTCCCTTGCCTGCCTGGCCATGCTGTCCCTGATGCCCCCCAGGACAGGGTTGCCCCTCCTGGCTGCCAGGGCACTGCTGGCTCATGTTCAGCTTGCCATTGACCAGGAGCCCCAGGTCCCTTTCCATGGCGCTGCTTTCCAGCCTCTCATTCCCCAGTCTGTCCATACATCCAGGACTACCCTGGCTCAGGTGCAGAATCCAGCTCTTACCCTTGTTGAATTCCATACAGTTGGGGATTGCCCATGTCTCTGATTTGTCAAAGTCTCCCTGAGGGGTTGCTCTGCCTTCAAGGGAGTCAACAGCTCCTCTCCATTTACTGACATCAGCAAACTTACCAAGTATACCTTTGATTCTACATCCAAGCCATTTACGAAGATGTTGAAGAGCACTGGCCCTTAACAGAGCTATGCAGAGCCCCACTAGTGACCAGTTGCTGGCCTGATATCATCCCATTCACTATAAACCTTTGTGCCCAACCTGTCAGCCAGTTTTTTGCCCAACAGAATCCTGCTATAGATCTGGAAGGGTCACATAGGAAGGACAGTAGAGAGAGCAGCAGAATATTCACTTCATTATAGGAAAGGTCAAACAATTAATGTAATGAGCTCCACAAAGTGTATAAGGGTGCAGATCATCAGTGCACAGACTTAAATACAGCATTGTAGCAAACTCCAGAAGCAGTTTCACTAACTTAAGAAAATTCTGAGTCTATGATGGCACTTGTCACAAGAGGCAAAAAAACCCTCAACAAACCCAAAACAAACATCTCCCCTGTGAATCCTGTTCCAGGTCCTTGACTGTAGAGGAATGCTAGGCACAGAACTATTAGTATTATTAGCTTGAAATTGCATCTTGAGAAAGTGACTGAACTTGGAAAGCTGAAAAGAAGAATTCCACTGAGGAACCGCAGAGCTGGTGGGGGACATAAAACCGTTCATTATTCTTCAGGTCTGGGGAAAATTACAGCAGAAGTAAAGAATTTATTTTGAAATACTTTCTGGTTATTTCAGACACTAAGTGAAATTTGTACCAGCTGAATTGTCAGCATGCTTTTTTTTTCTTAAAGGGAAGAAAATCATGTGAAGTCATGGCACACATGGGGTGCATTCTTTTTTTATTATTTTTGAAGTGAGATCCAAATTAGTGTGATCTGAATTAGTCTGATATACTTGGGGTAAAACTAGTCTGGACTTTTGTAACTGGGAGCCATACCCTATACCATACAGCAGACAGCACACAAGCCATCTCTCAGGAGCTGTGATTAAGGATGTGGTTAGTGGCTCATTCCTGCACCAGAGCTGAGCCCACCAGGAGCTCAGAGAGTTAGGAAGGAAATGCTCTTCCTTGATCCTGGGTTTCTATTAAGCTGATTTAATCACTCGAGCTGAGAACTGCTCCACCTTTGTCTCCAGCTTCTTCAGAATATCTAAATGGCCTCAGGGGATAGAAAAATAATATTTACATGTAAGATCATAAAAGAGCTATGCCAGGTTAAATTTTGCCTTTTGATGCATATGAATTGATAATAAAGGAGTGTCTTGGGTTAAAGAAGGAATCAGGTTTGCTTCTCATGTAAAGTCTTGGATTTACTGCTGCAAGATTAAACAATCAACTTTAAATCAGGGGTTTATAGCAAGAGATAGTTGGCTTGTTTTTGTAGTAGCAACCACCATTAAAGAATTTTTTGGTTTCTTACTGAAGACACAAAAGGGGAGGGGTGAGTGGTTAAAGAACTTGAAATACAAGGCAGTAAATTTTATTTTATGAACACCTTTTTTCTGCTCCCTTTTCCCAGTTAGAGGGAAAATTTTACATTTTATTATATTGTTGGTGAATTTAGGATTGGTCTTGCAGTGTATTGAATTGTGGGAGAGGAAGACTTGGGAATCCTTCCTGACCTATGGCCGTGGCTGTTCATCCTGGTTTCTCTTTTGGAGAGACAACATGCAAACCACATACAAAGTGAGAAAAAAACCCCACAGCAAATCCCATCACAAATGTTACTGTCTTCCATACTAATGTTTTTTTTTTTAGCAAACTGTCTGGAGAAACACAGATTCATCACAGCTGCTTCAGGAACTGGCAAGCTTTGAATTATGTTTCACTGTTCCGAGTATCACTTCCAGGATAATTTTTGGATCACACATGATAAAAGATGACTTTGACTTGGCTAGTTATTAGCTAACAAGCACAAAAAGAAGAGAACTCAGACAGTGAAAGAAAATTATGTAGGAGGGAGAGAGTGACTTCAGGGATCCTCAAGACATATCCTAGCCACTGCTGCAGGTGGTGTAGCCAACCTGAAGTAGTAATGGCTTGATGGCTGCTGGAAGATACAGCCAGGGTGGTGATGTTTGCATCTTGGAGAAGGTCACTGTACCTTCCAGTGACCTTGAAATAAATTATGCCCATCCAAGAGGTATTGTGGCTTCATCTTTTTAATGGAATCAATCCATACATTCAAAGTTTCTGACTCATGTCAAGCCCTGATGGTGGCAAGCCCCAGGAGTGTATTGCCTGATCTGTGATTAGCAATATCACAAAATAACTCAGAGAGAGAGATAACACAGGCAGATCCATGGCAAGTTTTTCAATATAAGTTTTCCCACCAAAAAAAAAAAAAAAAGGGTTTGGACAACTTGCATGTAAAAGTAATTGCCACATCTGTATGTGCAGCTGCCTTGAGCCTGTGTGGAAGCTCATGCAGCTGGCCCAACAGGACATCCTCACAGTCTGAATTTGCAGCTACAAACCAGTCCTCCCTCCCAAGACCAGCTGGTCCAGTGGGTATCATAGTGGTGTTTTGCAACAGCAGCTTGGCTAATACCTAATCCTCTGCTCCCTCAGGGGTCAAAGGGCAGCCTTCTTATAACATCAGTCACTGCTTTGTTAGGTGTGAACGTGGGGCAGGAGGACCTAGGGGAGCTCAAGTCCAGTCACACAGCTCAGGGAATTTCTGAAGGAATAACAAAACTAAAAATTTCTTCATATAATCATACAAGAGACTTGCATTTTTAAAGGAAACAGCCCCTTAAACAGCTCTCTATATTCTGTTTCTATATAGACTTCCACTCAGGGACTAGCTTTCTTGTTTATCTTACCGAAAATAGTTTTCCAGTGCTTCAGATTTTCAAGGGATTTTGATAAGGTGAGGAGGAATTTTGCTTGTACACAAGCTGTGGGAGAACTTTTGGCATTTCTCTTCACACTGGTGTGTTTCTGTCTCCATTTGGGACTCATCTGAGTCCCTCCACTTGGCTGCTGTACTCCTGTCCTTCATGCATTTGCAGCAAGACATCCATTTTCACTCTTTTCTTCAGTTCAAATAATGTTGTAATCTGATAAAAAAAAGCCATAATGGGGACTGAAAAATCACGAAAAGTGACAAGTCTGGTCCCCTCCTGACTTTCCTGACATTACCTCTCACTCAAGCTGCCAGGAAGCAGCATCTGCTTCCCTTGTTATCCTGGCATTTCGTCTGCGTGATGAAGAAAAATCCTCTTCCTCATTACCAGCCACGCATTGCATCCTGCTTTGCACCTGCTTCTTGTTTTCCCCAATTATTTTCTTTACTTTAGTTTACAAGTCTTAATTTAGAAAGGAGTGAGCAAATGTAATTCTTCCCAGGTACATTTATTCTCCTCCTTACCAGTCTGCTGAAATGCCATCCTTCCTTATTCCTTTCCTTCCTCTCCTCTTCCTGTCTGCTCAGATTCACTTCTTTTCCCAGCCTTTGTTGATTCACCTCTCCTGCCTCTTCTCCCACAGACTTGTTGCTCCTGCTCTGTGGTCAGCAGAGAGATGATCAGCTCTGTTCTGTGGTGCAAGGAAGGCTTGAAACAGCAGCTCTGCTTGGCACCAAGAGCCCGGGGTGCCAGTCAACCCAGGGCATGGCACCCAGCATCCCGTTTGGGACCAGCTTCTTTGTAATCCCAAAGAAACCAACTGGTGACAGCTCACAGGTTTGATGCTGGTGGTGGTGGGGGGGCTCAGGCCAGTGCAAATGACCTGCTCTATTTTTAATTCCTAAGGCCTGGAGGAACGGAGCATCACTGAATTTGCCTTTGAGCCACTAGGAAAAAGCTGTAAATTCAGGGTGAATCTTAAGCAATCTCACATGCCTCCAACACCTCATTCCTTGTACCTCCTCAAAACACCCTGGTGACAGACAGCTGTCGTGTGGCAGTGGTCCACTCCCTGTGAAAGCTTTTTCAGGCACTAATAAAGGTGATCAAACTGTCTGAGAGCCCAAGGCAAAAGTTTGCTTCAACATATACTGGCACAGCTTAATACAGATAAGCTGCCAGCCAAATACATAACCACATAACCAAGGGGTTGCCATTTCTATCTCAAAATTTCCCTTAATTTGACAGGAATATTTAGTGACAAGCAGGGCTCACTGTGGTTCTTGGAGGGCCAGGCTCTGCAGCCCAACAGGAGGAGAGGTGGTGGGGTTTGACCTCCAGTTTCTGTCAAGCGCTCAGGTTCCTCTCCAGCCTTTGGCCTCTAAGCAGAAAAGGCTGTGGTGTGGCTGCCACTTAGACAGGCACTGAATGCAAATGTGCCTTCCTATCAATTAAGCAGGAAGAAACAATCATTTGGCTGCAAATATCCTGACTGCTAAAGCAAGCAGTTTAATTACTGAATCTTGCCGAAATTTGGCTTCATTGAGAAATGAAGTCTAATTCTCTTCCCATGGGGGTGGCTGCATTTCTGTTCCCTTAAGGAGCATGATAATTTTTCTTTTTGTGGTCCTCATGGTTGGTTAAAAATCAATTTTCTTTATCCTAATTCTACCTACATAAAATCCTGCTGTGTGCTAACTGCAGCCACCCCTTTGAGCCCAAATGCCTACTGTGATGACTTTTCTTAGGTGAACTTTACCTCATAAGTGTTGTGTCATTATTTAACATGATCAAAAGCTATTATAATAGGTCTGTATAATTAAAGTAATTAATTTAACTAATTACCTTTTTTATTTTTGTAAGGAAAACAGATATATGTAATAAAGTAGTGTTCTTGTCCTAATCTTCCATCTTATTTCTATACAAATTGAGCCTCCCACATGTGGACCTTTTTCTCATTTCATAAAAATAGAATAAATCAATTTAGCAGGATACAGAAATTCTCCAGGATGTGTAATTAAGGGCTGGGTCTATGTCTGCCTAGCTTGCATAATCCACCAAATATTACTGCTTCTGGTCTAAAGGCTGGGGGACTTGCTCTTCTAGAAGGTCTGTACTAGAATGGGTTTCTTTCAGCCTAGCACACACCAAAATGTCTCATCTGCAAAAATTTGGGATTTTGACACTTAACATAAAAGAATAACAGAGGGGGAACTACTATTAAGAAAAAATATTCACTTGGTCTTCATTACTCACCCCACCTGCTTCCTCAAATGGCTCAAATTTGCAATTCATCTCCCAGCAAGAACAAATGTTTTGACATGCAAATCCTGACATCAACCTGTGACTGTAAAGTTAGTGCATTTTTTAGCTGTTAAGGAACTGTATGTTGTCAGTTTGTCACACACTGTAAACTGGCACATCTTTATTGAAGCCAGTTGTACTCTGTTGGCTCCACACAAAATAAATAGTTGGTCCATTGTATTCTAAGTCTTATCCCATTTTAATTAAAAGAAAATAATTCTCTTACCAGCTTCTCAGAGAGCTAGATCGAACTCTGGGAAACAATGGGGGAAACTGTAATTTGTGTGATTTTTTAATATCATACCCAAGGAATTATATTTATGTAAATGTCCTTGGCTAAAATCCAGCAAGCAGAGCTGGGGACGTCAAACAACCTTCATCCCCCCAACTAGAGGGTCCCAGAACCAATGCAAAGAACTTTATAAAATATTTAAATTTGAGTTCTGAGGTCACTAATACTAAATGGCACTCCTCAGCTCCAAATGCTGCCTAGCTGACCAGAGAGAAACATTTGATGGTGCTCATCTCTTATAGGATAAGAAAAACCTTAAAGTTTAAAATTTGTCCTCTCATCTTATCAACAAGCCATAATGGATGAAAGTAACTTGCTACACGATTCTAGTTCAGTGAGAAGAGGGAAAAGAAGTGTGACAATGAGTCATCTGGTACAAAGCATCAGAATTCAGTAAATAAAGCATTTTTTCTTCCAGGCAAACTGCCTTTTATCTGATAAGGTCTGCATGACAGCTGTGTATTTCCAAGAGTGCCATTCTCTAGAGGCAAGAGAGCTAAAGAATACCAGTAAGTCATGGGGAACCTACTTCTCTGGTGTATTACCTCACATGCTCCTTTTGTAATGGAACTTCCACCTCAGCAAACCAGGGGAATCACGGGCAGTGCACACACTCACAAAGCTGTTCCCCACCGAGACTGACCCCCAGACTCTAACTTAAGTCCTTGGACTGCTCACTTACAGGTTTACAGTGCCCTCAATCAGTCCTACAAATAAAAACAAAGAACAGGGACCGTTGTTAGAGGCTCTGAAATAGAAACCTTGTGATTTGCTGCTGGCACAGACAGACAGGCACAACCTTGTCAGCTCTGCTAATAAACCTCAGTCACAGAGCTGACCTTGTGACAGGCTCCACAAGCTGATGATTTCTTGCAGCTCTTAGGCAAAGATTGTTTCACATGTCAATGCAAAAGGCTTCTCTATGATATCATTTTTAAATTAAGGTTTTTATTAGAGAGCTAGAGTGAAAAGAGAACATGAGGAAGAGGGGAGAGCTGTGACATCAGTATTTTCAAATGCTTCTCCCTTGCCTCCTGCTCCTTAATCTGTGCTGAGTTGCCATTCAGTGATGGAGCCTTGCAATTCAATTCATCTCCCAGCAAGAAGTCATGGACCACAAAATGGCAGTGCTGGATATTGAACAAAACATGCTTCCTGGAAGGTGGCCCCAGCCCTAGCTGTTTCAACAGAGGATGGAAGATAATGCATGGCTGTTGGGAGGCAGGGAATGGTGAACTAAATGACTTCAGGCTCAATGTAACACCTTGGCCCTTCTTTACACAGGGCTGTCCATGGACACTGCTCTGCTGAGTCCTCACCCCTCATGAATTGTCTGTCCCAAGGGCATCCACACTGCCCTGGGGAGCCGGTTCCAGTGCCCAACCACCCTCTGGGTGAAGAACCTTTTCCTGATACGCAGCCTAAACCTCCCCTGGCAGAACTTCAGGCCATACCTTTGGGTCCTGTCACTGGCCACCACGGAGAAGAGTTCAAAGAAGTCTCCCCTCAGTCCCCTCTTCGTCAGGCTGAACAAACCAAGTGACTTCAGCCCCTCTTCATTTGGCTTTCCCTCAAGGCCCGTCACCATCTCTGTATCCCTCCTTTGGATGGTCTCTAATAGCTCTGTGTCTTTCTGATATTGTGTTGCCTAAAATTGCTCATGGGATTTGAGATTAGGCTGCACCAGCATGGAGTAGAATGGGACAATCCTCTCCTTTGTCCAAATGACAATAATAGAGACACAAGATCCCTCTAGCACCCAGAGCAGCTTGCATATGTACAGGCACCTGTCCTGTCAGTGGCCCACTGATGTCTGGATGTGAAAGGTTGCCCTCAGAGTTACTTGTGGTCTCCACTTTTGGAAATAATTATGTGTATTTATGCCACCTTCCAGGTCCAAGGGCTGGTGAACATTGCAGAGAGCTGCAAAGCCATGCACTGCTGCCCAAGCCACACAGTGAGGCTGTTTAAGGTACTTCAAGTGTCCACTACAGCATGCAGGAGGCACGGTGTACCCCAGTTGTACTGGGACCACCAGTGGGACACACTATCCTCTCCAGTGGTACCCTGACCCCTCCATCACCCAGTGGGACACCACTGATGAGTGCAGGAAATTTATTCACACACCTTGGCCGTACTGGGCACGGTACCCTTGGTGTATCTTAGCACTGCCTACCTGATGATAAACTTGACATGAGATAGGAGGAAGGCAATAATCCACCTGAGACCATCCAGATCCTTCACCCAAACTGTGCCAAGGCAGTAGGGACCCTGACAACTCACTGTGATCCTCACAAGGGACAAGAAGCTCGTGCTCTCTGTGTGTACATCAGCAAAGTCCTCTGTCCCTATAACCTTCCATATTACTCTGCACCATGACTAGCAACACCTATGCTGTTGCCTACCCTTGAGATTCCTCTTTCTCTTTCCATCACTTCCAACTCCATCCCTTCTAATAGTTTTTCCTTCTCTGTGCCCACTCTTTTCTCATGGCAGATTCTTCTTTCCCTTCTCCACCTGGCTGGATTTGCCAGCCCTCTCACTGAAATCCTCTCTGTAAGAAAAAAATGATAAGTCTCTTTTGAAGTTCTCATTATCTGAAGAAAGAGGTATAGCTCCAAGCTGGGGGGACCAGCTGACCGACTGGGACATCCAAGATCTCACTCCCCAGCCAACACTTCCAAATGTCCAGCACGAGGGTGAGCACAAAACAGGGCGATTTGGCTGCTTTGCACAACCTCCATCACTGCTGGGTAGCTGATTTGATGATTGCATGAATTCCTCTGTACATCTTAATACAGCATCTTCAGGAAATCTTGTCGGTTTTACGTGTAATTGACCCTTTCAGACCTTTGTTGAAACATTCCTTGCTTTGCTACAAGCTCAAGTCGTGAGCAGAGTGTTTGGAGGGCTGTCCCTCCGTACTTCCATCTGTGCTTCCTCGTAGAAACTCCTCCTGAAAACCGAACCTTCATGGGCCATAATGTTCTCCAGTCTCTGGAGAAACTTTTGGTGGATGAATGCCCTTCTGCCACCACCTGATTCATGGCATGCCCAGAAAAGCTGAACACCTCTTGACTGGCGCTGCAATATCCTTTACATTAAGGGCCACGCTGTGGTCTCAGTCCTGGTGTGACCATTTAGGCTTTGAGCAGGGAATGGTTGCTTGGGGTGCTCAGCTGGAACCTGCCGGGCAAGGATGCAGCCCTGCAGCTTCTCACAGGTGCAGCAAGATAAGTGCTGGTAATAGAAAGAGGAAGGGTCAAAAAAAATATTTACCTGACATCCTTTACATCCCTTTAAAGCCTTGACTCATCATCACAAGCACACTTACAATTCTCTTTCCATTCATGTCTCAAGGACCAATTCCTCAGTTCATGAAAATTTTAGGCAGTTGCTTTTCTGTGTGGTATTTCAAATTCTGGCTAATGGATGTGGGTAGCACAGATGACTTCGTTGTGAATGAACAGCACTCTGGTGAATAAGTCCATGCACTTCTCCAGCTCCTCACCAGAACACGTGAGGCTGTGGGTGGGTTTGACAGGGTCAGACTTTGACATCTGAAATGGAGCAATGATGGAGCAGCTGCTGCTTCATATGCTTGTCAGTCATAGCCTCAGAATGCAAAACAACCTGGATTTCAGGGCTCTGCTTTAGAGAGAAACCCTTTGAGTCAAGGTGCAGTCTAGGTATAATGCAAGGTCTTATCCTACATTATTACATTGATTATTTTAATTATGTCCTTTCAGGAGAGTTTCAACCTATACTCTATCCAATTAGAGCTGTTTTAAATACCCTTGTATTGTACATCTTATGGTGCTGGAGAAAGGAGGTAGCACATGTATTTTATTTAGATTCTTGTTCTTACAGTAAGGCTTTTTATGGCAAGAAAGTTGGTATTATTCATGCTCTTTATTTCACTGATGGCTATATCTGAAGCTATCTTCCTGTGCACCGCGCCAAAAATGTTCTTATAAATGTATTTTTGCAGTGCAGAGTGTCCAGTTTTATATACAGATGAAGAATAAGCCCTCCTTACTCTTGGCCCATTCTTCTGTGATGGGTTTTATACATTGAATTTTCATACACTTCATTTGCAACACAACATATGAAATTGTGGCATCTTTGAAGTCCACAGCAGCAGTAGGAAAAGGATTTCTCCTTGAATACCTACACTGTTGATCAATAGTGTTTCGAGGAGCTAAGTCTCCTGGCTTTTTATGCAAGGAAGTGACTCTTCTAGATTTATCTCCTCCTCCCTTCTTTTCTTTCCTCCGTTATAATTTGGGCTTGTTTTTTTGTTTGTTTGGTTTGGGTTCTTATTTGCCTAAACTTGATATCAAACTTTCAGCACCAAGCCTTTAATTTGCTCCAAAATGGATTCTCCTTCCCTCTGTGTGGAGGGTGAGAACAATATGGATGTTTATATTATAGTTTATTTCCACCTTTAATAGATCTAAACAATGGCTTTCTTTTTATTCCCTCATGGAAGATGACCTCAGGGTGGGAGAACTTCCACAAAAGCCATTAACAGATGAAAGTCACACTGTTTCCAGTTCTTTTAACTGCTTTTCCACACCACAGAACCTCTCCTCTCCTCTCCTCTCCTCTCCTCTCCTCTCCTCTCCTCTCTCACTATTGGAGATGATAACAAGTTTTCCTCCAGGGAGGCCTTGTTCTTTTCAGCACATCCCTGTCAGGATGAACATGCTTCATCAGGCTATCATGAATGTCTATGCTATGTGTGTGATTACTTCACATGTAGACATCAGCGAGTGCTCTCGTGCTTTGTTGAGCCAGGTGTAGTTTTACAACTGAAGCATCAAGTGTCCCTGTGAGATCCTGTTTTACCTCTGCTAAAGCACCAGTGAGCTGGCTCTGGGTGCTGCAAATCCCTCTTACCTCATTTATTATTCCTCCTTCCCAAGCTGAAACCCTCTGAACCTTCTGCCCCGACCCTGCCGGTTTCCAGCAGCTCTGCCGACCTCTCTGAATTGGGCCCATCGGCTGCAAACGTCTGCAACCTCCCTGCTGCTGAGCAGCTGACTTGCCAGGCAGATCTCCCACCACGGCACAGTTTGAGGTATTGGTGGCTCCTGCTGGGGCAGAGAGAGAGGAGGAAAAGCAGGCCTGTAGTGTTTGGCAGCTTGCTGGGTAAAGCCTGCTGGTGTAACAAGGAAAAGAAAGGGAAAGAGGTTATTATTCCCCACCCCTCCCTTTCCCCCCCCCCCGTTTTCCCTCTATGCTTTCAGAGAGTGAAGGGCAAAATTAAATGCCAGCATTTCCTGTGCATTTATCAGGTGTCNTCCCCACAGTTTTCCCTCTATGCTTTCAGAGAGTGAAGGTCAAAATTAAATGCCAGCATTTCCTGTGCATTTATCAGGTGTCATGAGGGAAGGGAACCCCAGGTGAGTCTGTAGATGTTCCATGCTCCCTGCTGGTCCCACTGCTCAACTATCAACAGTGCTGGCCCACCGTAGCTAGTTTGTGTCGTGAATTCCCCCAGCCATCCCAGACTTCAAATCGTGTCTGGGAGCATCAGCCTCACATTTGTGTTGTTATGAGTTAATGTCTTCTGGTCTCTGAGTCATTGCTGATGAATATTCGGGTGTTTGGAGCCTCATCCCTTGCACACATGAACACTTTCCAGCAAAGTTAATGAGGTTTGCAACCAATCCTTGTTTGACTAGAGCATAGCCAGAGCCAAGCAGAGCAAACAAAGGAGGAACAAATTGGTGCGCTGCCATAATCTAAACATCCTGACAGCCAAATTCTGACCTGCTGACCATAATGCTTCTGGAGTCAAATACTTCAAAATTACATGTACCTTTGCTTTGTTTTGCATAAAAATACTTATTCCTAGTCAAAAACAGAAAAACAAAAAGCCCTACAATGTCCAAAAGCAATTTCTGGGACATGTCTGAAAAATACTGACTTAAGACTTTTAAGTCAGCATGAATATAAAGTTTCAGTAATTCAGGAAGACGACATAGGATACTAAAATATTCTAACCTCCCTGAATGTGTGGGGTTTGTCCTAAAAGTGATAATAATTGTGGTATATTTCTCTGTTTAAGCTCATGCAGACCTCCTAGTCTCTATCGTTGCTCTTCTTATAGTAGCAGGCACTGAGATCCTGTATGTAAATCATGTCGCAGACTCATTTGTGTTACTGCTGCTTGCTTGCTAGCTGAGACACCAGTTCTGATTTAGGGTATTTTGACACTTAGCAACAAACTAAGCTTTGTGAGCAGGTGGCTGAGCCAAAATAGTAGCAGAGTTCGCAGTTAGCTGAAATAATAACAAGGAATTGCTGGTCAGAATATGCTTTCTTTCTTGATTTATTAAAACAGCCTACAAAAAAACTCGTTTGTGAAGGATCCACTCCCACAGGACACCTGCTTCAAAGCCACCATAATACAGGTGTTCTGCTTTGCACAGAGTCAAACACACGCCCAGTGTCCAACCAGCAGGTCCATTTACCTGTGGTGGCCAAAGTCACCAACAGTCTGTGTTTCTCACCTACCCAGGAGATTTTTAACCTCTCAGTTCTAAGCTCTCCCAGCAGCTTCTTGCACCTGCAGCTCTAAATACTCCCTCCTTTGCAGATCTTCATTGCTGTTCTCTCTGCCTGAAGAATCAGAAGTTGTCTCAGACGGTCTGTCCCAGTCCTGGTGTGGCAATTCCCTTTTTATCACTCCACTTATGCTGTCCAGAGACAGTAAGGACACCCATCTTTCCTCTGAGGGTCTCAGTGATGCCTTGGGTCAAGGACCTCCTCTCACTGTTTTCCAGCCTAGCTGCCCTTCACAAGCAAAACAACTTTCCAGATGCTGGAGATGTCACTGTATGCAGTGTTCACAAACTTTCCCTTTCTGAGAGGGAAGGAAACAACTTCCCCTCACATGAGACTTTCTCAATATGTCAGATAGCCAGATTAACCAAAATATTGGAGGAGGGATCAGTTTTCCACTTTGGATGCATTTCTACTCTCTGCTCACCTTTTGTTCCTTCTATGCTGCATGTTTGCAGTCTAATGCAGGGATTTGAAACCCATGGCTGAAGGTCAGACACAGCCTGAAAATTAATCTCTCATGGGCTGTGCCAACTCAGTTTTTAAAGGCATGACTGCCAGCTTGCTCGATGGCCTGAGCTCCTGGGGTGGCTGGGCAGCAGTGGTGGAAAGAGCAGCAGAGCTCCTGTCAAGAGGGCAGATCCCAGATCCCACCCTGGCCCCAGGGCTGGAGGGTGGTGCTTGGGGAGGTCCGAGCATCCGTCTGCTCCTCGAGGCTCCGTGATTTCCCTGCTAAGCCTCTTCCAGAGCTCTTGTGTTCTGCAAAATGGGGCTAGAAATAGAAATTTGTCTCATGCGCGAGACTTGCCATCTGTTTGGGAACCTTGCTAGCAGGTTCACCAGCTGAAAGTTAAGTGTTGAAGGCTTTGTATGGGAGGATGAGAAGGTGTATGTGTGCCTGGGGGGACAGGTTGGGGTGATAGCCTTGCAAAGGTTCGTGCAGCAGTCGTGAAAGCAGCAGAGGGGACGGGGGCACAGCCTTGGTTGAGATGCTGGGGGAGTTTCCAGTGTGCTGAGTTGGACATGAAGCTCCACACTCAGGCTCATAGGCCAGTGAGTTGTAGGTACATGGTAGCTTCATTATGGGCATGCAGCCCGAACCACTTTAGAGGGCAAAACTTATTTTCAGAAGGCAGAGCAAGATTCTCTAGGAAAAATAAGCTTTCCTGCAGCATGAACTTACAGAAATCGCTAGTCACTTTCTAAAATCCTGCCAGTTTACATTTGCAAATGATCATGTATAAAGAACTAAGTTTTATTAACAGTTGCAGAAAAAACAAATGAAGATATTGCAGAGAATTGTGATCCCAATGAGGAAATTAGCAGCAGGAGAGGAGAAATTGCTGACAAGCAAGAAGCTTTTCCCAGAAAAATACCACTGCCATTATTAGGAAAGCATGAGGAAAAAAGATATATATAACTCAGGACATGAGTGAGTTGTCTTGCTTAGGGGAAAAGGTAAAGGAGAATTGTTTTCTAAAAAGTTATTTTTAAGATGTAAGCAAGTCTTTAAAGCAGAGGCAAGAATTCTGCATATTATGTTTGCTAGCACAGGGAATTCAGCAAATGAGCACTGAACCCAAAGGGCTCCATCCCAGATGATAATTCTCATGCAAAGGGTGTTTAAGTGTACCTCTGGGCCCACATGGAGAGATTGGGCAGGGACTTCTGCGACAAGTGCACTGCAGAGAAAGAGGAAGAATGATCAGCAAAGGCCATGGTATAGACTGGAGTTATCAGAAAAATATTAACCCTGTAGAAAATGATAACAGATCCTGTTATTGCTTCTATGAACCCTTAGGATGATTATTACCATGTGGTACATTAGATTACTTCTTCACAGTAGCTCTTGGAAAGCTGTTTATACATTCATGAATAGACATTTTAAAAAAACAAAGTAAGCCATTTTCTTACCAACTTGATACACTCCAAAGGGCCAGGGCTCAACCTCCTTGGATAAGTGAGTGCTTTGAAGATGCCTGAAGGTGAGCATGCATGTGCATGTGTGTAATGCATGTGTGTGGAGACCTTGAGAGCATTCTGGTTGATGGTGCTCAAGCATTTAAATGGAATTACTTGGAAGACCTTCTAAGATAAGTGCAGGGAAAGATTTTTTGCAATGAAGAGGTGGCAAGAGAAAAGCACTGGCCTTGGGTTTCTGGTGCTCTCGCCTTTAGATCTGAGTGCCTGTTTTTTGTGTTGTGTGGGATCTCAATAATGTACTCAAAGCTACTGAGTCAGAGCTAGGCTCAAACCTCAAAACCATTACAGATCTTCCCATCAAAGCTCCAGGGGACCAGTTTAACATTCAGGCTATAGGCTATGTAATGTACTTTACTACAAAGTTGATTTTTACATCAACAACCTGTATTTGTGCTAATATTTCAAAAATCAGTGGACCAGTTTAAAGGGAAAACTGTGGGCAGTGCTTTAGAATCATTATCAACTGAAGTGACTGACTCAGATGTAGTAGGAAACCATCAAGACTGTGGCAGTAGAATGAAAAAAGCTTTTAAGGAGGTAGAGCTGTGGCTGATTTTGAGTGAGAGGAATCAAAACATCACTGTCTGTTTTTCCAGGGTGCCAAAAATTGTATTACTGTGTTCCACATCACTCTGAGCCATTCTGGATCAGCCTCCTGTGTAGTGAGATGCTTAAGATGACTTACAAAAGTTTTGAAAGAGGAAGCAGGTGGAAGTGTTTTCAAGGCTGATGCAGTAGTAAAAATGTTGGTCTCCAATGAAATGAGAAATCCTGGCTGGAGTATGGAGATGTTGATTTACTGTACTTGTCACACAGAAATGCTCAACTGATGTTCTTCTCAAGAGAAATTTTTGAGTCAGATGACACAGAAATGGTGTGTTCAGTGTTTGCACTGGTATCAAAGTAAATTTATCAAAAACCCAGGATACAAGTATCCAACTTGGGCTAATTAACAGTAGATCTTGCTGTTGCAATCAAATATTGTGTTTTAGTCAATAAAAAGCACAAAGCCAAACCAAGACCTGATGTAAGCCAATCCAACCCTGACACAGCAGCTGCTTTAGAAATTACTTGAACCTGCCTTTACAACACAACAAAACATAGTTAATATTGATTCTTTTAAAAGCTGGCATGTTATCCATGGTCTTGCATGTGTTCTGGTAAGACATGCCTCTTTCTGGGAGGGACTATGTGCTTTCACTGAAGTCAGAAGGAGCCAAGCACTTTTTTCTCAGTACCTTTGAAAGACAGCCCTGTACCTCACTGCAAATCAACCCTCACCAAAAGCAACCATCTGGGATGATTGTTGCTGGAGATGTTACATATGGAATAACTTTAACTCCTCTGTCTACTTCTATGTTACAGACAGGATTTATAATAACCCAGAGTAATAATACCATGTTTCTGATTTATATAACCCATAGCCTGTGTCAAGTCTTTGGGGAAAAAAAAACCCATATGATTTTTTGATCATCATACAGTTTTTAATTTGAAGCTTGTTTATTCTTCCCATCCCAGTTGTAAAACAGAACACAAAACAGAGAACAGGCTTGCACAAGGATGCCCAAAAATCAGCTGCAGAGCTACTTTATCCTAAATCACCTTCCAGCTCTATCTGGTTGACATCATTGCCTCCCTTGGCAAATGACTGATCCTCAAAAATGTTTCCCCCTTTCTCTGGCTTCAGGAACGGGTTTAGTTAATTCCTGTAGTATGGAGCAATGGTCCTTGTTCAGGTTCAGGTAAAAATTCCCAAAATGTCTTTACATGCTCGGACCTGTGCAGCTGTGGACAAAAGAGACCCACAGGCTGAACAAATTGTTGTGGATGAAGAGCACCCAAGAAGAGGTCTGAGCCAAAAAGTCCCTTTTGTGCAACAGGAAGAGAGATATTTGTCCACTGTTTGTTTGAGCAGTGATATAAAGGAGCCAAGATACACTTGGTGACAGGAACTGCAGACTCAGAAAGAGAGTGGCATCAGTTTGCTTGCTGGCATGTCTGTGTTGTTCTGATACAGCTTCTTCTGCCTCTCTCCCTCAGCATTGTCCCTAGTAGTGTTGTCCCTGCTACTCAATTTCTACATATGTTAAAATCATATATAGAGGTTCTTTTACTTTCCTTAATTCCTACATCCCCTATCTAAGGTCTGCTCTTTTTTTTCCCATTTCCTCAAAATGGTGGCTTTTCCCATTTGCTTAACCTGACAGTTTCAATAGTAACCACGGCTGGATGCAAGTTAATTTGCAGTTTGATGATAACACTTTCCCATTGCTGAGTCTCTGAACGCAAAGGTATTTTTTTTTCTTGGGCACCAGTAATGCTGATGAGGTCAACAGAGCTTTGGGAATAGGTTTTATTACTTAAAACCTCTTCCAGAACTAGCTGATTGGAGCACAAAGTATTGTTTTATATTGCAAAAACTGTGGCTACCTAACTTAAACCAGTTGAAAGGCAGAAAATAAGTCATCAGCATGTTGCAGTGGGGTTTATAATGGCCCTGTGAAAAGCTTATCTTAGTAAAGGAAAATGTCTTCCTACAAACTAAATTGTTTAGGCAGCAGAGGCTTTGGAATATCATCTTTATAACAGTCCCTAAATTAGCTCAAGTTGTTTGTTCTATAAAGGACAACAAATCCAATACACTTTTAAGCAAACAGCAGCTGCAAGGGCAAACTTTTCCATCTGCAAAGGGGATTTGGAGGCAGTGTGCACCACTAGTGAAGTACACAGCATTTGGTTAAAAGGAGACCAGTTCCCAAAGCATGCATCTAGGTATAAGCACAGATACAGCTAGATCAGCATAATGATACTTCTAGGGATCACACAGGGTTAGTGTGCCAGTCTGGAGAGAGCAACACCAATTCCTGCTGATACAAAACCAGACCGGTGGGAGACTAGAGAAATTTTTTTCTCCTAATAGGACTACCAAGCATTCCTACCATTACCTCTGAAGGTGCACTTTTTGTACCTCCTGTTGGAGTGAGCAGTGGTGGTGTGAGAACTTTTGTACCAGTACACCTACACAGAGAAATACTGAATGCTTCAATGCTCTCAGATTGCATTGCCCAGGCAGATCTTTGCCACACAGCTGTCACAGATGCTGAGCTCTTGACCACCCCTCACACCTTCTCACCAGTAACATGTTTTTGAAACAATGGCTTATAGTGTTTTAGTTCATGTCACAGTGATCGAAGAGCACACATTGGATCAACTCAGTTTTGTCTATATTGATTGCAGAGTGAAGAATGATTGAATTGAAGAGTGCATCAAAGGCTATCTAAGGGCTCACAGCCATTCAGATCAGAGACGGCAGGCCCAGTATAAACCTTCTAAAACACAGTGTAGTTATTGGGAACTCAGTGTCAGCGACTTTACTCTAAAGACTGGCTCCTGTAAAACTCACTAATACAAATGTAGCTGAAGAATATTAAAACTGAGTTTCAGCTCACTAGATTCACTCCTTAGTCTGTGAGGTTTTTTCCTGTGCAGATGTCTGAAGTTCACAGCAGCATTTCACTATTATTCTGCGGGTTATTTCCAAGCAGAGGAATTTTGTAATCAGATAAAACAACCTGAAGAGCACCATACAACCACAGAGATTCTGAGACATATTTACTTTGAAGAAGAGCAGCGTGCAGATAACATTTAAGGGCATCTCAAAATCCTATGAATCTACATAGTGATGAGAAAAAGCAGTTGATTTTCAAATGTTAATGCCCTACTTATTGTTCATATACTGCTGTAGAAAGATGATCTTTGGTCTTTTCAAGGGCAGAGTACAGCCTTTTCTATGCCAGAGTAGAGGTATTTCATGAAACAATGCATGCAAAAGCACAAAATTTGTTCAACCTTTATGGCATAGACCTTGCAACGAGGGCGGGTTTTGAAGCTGTTTTGAATCTCAACTGAAAGCCACAGCTGAGTCTAGGTTTAACCTAATAAATCTGGGTCCCAAGAGACCCACATTCTCCCTGCACAGGTAGACCAATCACTCATTAGCAACGTCCTTTTAAAATGAAGATGCTTAAAACCTCTATGTTTAAACAGTACTTAAAGAGACATAATGTTGGGAAAGGTTCAGAGGAGAGAAACAAGGCTGGTCACAAGCATGGAAGAGTTCCCATGCACAAAATGACGGAGGTAGGACTCCTAAATCTGAAGAAAGTGTGATGTGGGTGAAATGCAGTTCAGAAGTCTATGAAACTACAGGTCATGTGTTGTAGTGGGAAGAAGGTCTCTCTAATTCTCCCAGTACCAGAGACACATGATGCCAGTGGGAGAATGAGATCCAAAGTAAATACGAGATGTTTGATTGTATCTGTTGGTAGCACACTTGGGAATTGCCTTGGAAGATGCCAAAGTCTAAGGAAGTTCTCAAAGATCACAAAAGAAAGAGCCACCAAAGCTAGTAAACAGAGATTTTATGTTGCGTTTGTGCCCAGACAGGATATCCCTGTTGTATAAGCAAAATACTTGCATCTGCAACAACACTCATTGCTACTCAGTTTTTGCTAGACCAGATGTTTCCCACTCCTTCCATTAGGGTGGTCATAGTGCATTTGGATTGCTCGAAATTACAGGAAAATGTATTAAAATTAATATGTAAATTAAACTCTCTTCTATGAACACATAGGAAAGAAAACAGACACTTCAAACTTTGCACAAACCTGTCTAACATGCCAATTCACTGATTCATCATTAATTCATACTGTTTCCAACTCGCAGTTCTCTTATTCATAACTCACAACTCACACAAAACAGTTACCCAGTAGACAGTGAGAGTGCTCATTCTTCCTCCCCCATCACTTTGTGGGTGTCCCCTGTTTCCCACCTGGAGGCAAAAATGTCTCAGCAGTGTGCCTGCTGTTGAATCCACTTCAAAAAATTTTTGGGTAAGCCGATGTATTTATAGCTTCCAGCTTGGAAGCTTGATCTACACCGTTTCCATAAGTCAGCGGATTCTGCGGAAACGGACACACAACAAGCAGGCCTGGATTATGGTTGAGGAGACGGCGCCTGCAGCTGCATAATGACCTCCTCCCCTCCCCATCAATTACGTCCTGCCTATGTGTTGTTGTGGCTTTGAGTGCTTCCAGCATACGTCAGGGCCTTGTGTCCGCTCTGTGGTAGCCGAAACCCGAGCAGGAGCTGCATGAGTGTTTGCAAGGGCTCCCTTTTATTCCCAGACTAATCCTGTGGAACCAGACAGGCACAACGGTGATGGAGTTGGGCTGCAGGTGACTTGTGGAAAAGGCTGAGCCCAGCTTGTCCTCATAGGGCACACTCATCTCTTCCTTACTCATCCAGCTATCATGCTGGCTCCAATATACAAGACAATTCCTCTCCTTCCACCGACACTTACCGTGTAGACTTTCCTCTTTCCTAACAGGGATATTAATTCTGGTTTTCCCATCTCCCTCTGATCTGGTTGTCTTCCATTATCTTCCTCTGTTGTGTCATCACTCAAATTCAGAAGTTAGCACCAGCTGCCACAGCCTTCTCCTCGGGAAAAACAAGGAAAAATATGAAAGCATTATGCTGAGAAAATGGCATAGCAGGAAGGAAAGGGCCCAGCAGCAGAAAGGGGCAGGGGGACAGGTGTGTCAGTGATTTGGCAGTATTTATTGATTAATTTCAGTTCAAACCAATTATCACTGGTAGTACCAGTCACTAGAAAAGTCAATGCTCAGTCACATCCTCTCATTTTCATGCACAAATCAGATGCTGCCATTGCTTGCGAAAAATCACAGCTTGGTGATAACCTAGCAGTGCAGGCACAGGCACTTGTCAAAGCTTTTTACCTGTAAGAGCAATTATCCAATGCCCTGGTATCCACTACTGGCTTTCTTTTCGATTTTGTTGTGCCTTATCCAGTTGCATGGTGAAATGCTGGTTGTTACAGGTCCTTTTTGTAACTAGTAGACAGTAGGAGCAGGTAGATATTCCATGTAGAATGAATTATTTATGGCCTCAAAATAAAATGTAGCATAAAGGTTTGCTAGGATGGGATGGTAACAGGGGCTTTGACAATGCAGAGGTAGGATGATATTGGAGGCCTCAGGCTACAAATAGCTCACCAGTAGTTAATAAGTGGTTGTCAAAGGGTGCAACATTAGGTCGTAGGTAAGAAAAATTCTGGATGTAACAAAGGAGACCAAACAATGAGTACCCAACACATGTAAAATGCATCATGCAGCAAATTAGGATCTACTGGGGAGCTCAATCAATAAAAGAAAGATAAAGATGTGGAGCGTACAAGAAGTTTGTAAAAATTACCTCTGATGTATCGCAGGGTGACAAGGAAGAAATTTTCTGTTGTGCTTATCCCAGTGAAGAGGAAGATAAACTCCTCACAAATATCAGGCTCTGCTTGGTGGAGGACCTGGGACACTGATGACTTGCTGTTACATACGCCCCCACCCAGACTGAACTCATCACAGGGGCAGTGTAGAGGTGCATTAAAAATCAGAGAAAGTGGAGTATGTTGTAAAGTTTATGTGTACCAGTTTTACCTAATATAGCTTGGACTATAAATGTTAGTATCATTGTAATAAAAATACAAGAATATAATTCCATCCTAGTTATTCCAGCTACTAATAATTCTCTGATTAGATTATCTTTAACAAGACTAACAATATATTCTTCCCAGGTCTGCATGTAAGATGTGTTTCCTTTTGATCATAGCAAGATCTGGAACGTGACAAGTTGATGGCTATTGGAGCAACCTGCCCCACAGCTCGGGTGTAATAAGATGGTAACAAATGGTGTGTTTCAGGAGTGACTTTTGTTTGTATTTATCATCTCTGAACTGCTGGACTGGGAGAATTGTGGAAGCAGAGGTTTGGTTTTGGACTGTTTCCTGCCCAGTGCATCTCTGAGCTGTGATGGTTGCATTGAGGACCCAAGTTCAGCCCACTCAAAAAAGAACCTCAGCTGAAGAATTTGAACTCTATAACTCTTTTCAGATTCAGAGCTCCCCAATCTGAGGTTGCCAATCTGTCCTCATTATTTGTTGATCACACCCTACATGTACATGAAGTGCAATCACAGCACTTCCTGCTTCTCCAGACAGGTTTCACCTGAGTTTCATGTGAGAGCCCACACAGAGACTGAAAATCTTAGAGGCCATCCTAATTTTGTTCTTAGGTTTTTGCGAGCATCTCAGTGCACGGTGAGCAGGCTGGTGGTGCTGAGGGCTGCTGACATCCCTGGTGTCTTGGGTTGCAGTGCAAAATGCTACCAAAAAGTGTGTATTCCATCACCATCTGTTGGAACTGGGGTGGGGGGTGGTGTAATCTTCTGTCAG
>VYXF01003595.1:354153-517375 GCA_013397295.1 Polioptila caerulea
TGTGAGTTTGTTTTTTGGTGTTACTGCATTTTTATTTTATTTCTCCTAATAACGAACTGTTATTCCCATTTCCCATATCTTTGCCTGAGAGCCCCTTAAATCCAAAATTATAAGAATTCAGAGGGAGGGGGTTTACATTCTTCATTCCAAGGGAGGCTCCTGCCTTCCTTAGCAGACACCTGTCGTTCAAACTAAGACAAAACTAATTGGTACTGGTCTTTGTTTCCAGCCATCACTTCGCTTCAATATACCTCTCTGTGAACTAGAAATAAAAGTATTTCCTGTCTCTTGGCAAAGGTCATTTGGCTTAATGTTTGCTAGTAAAATGACTTGAAATATTTAGCTGAGAGAAGCACTCCTTAAAAATGGGACATAGGTAAGGTTTCATTAGTGGCAAACTAGTGTCTTAATGGTCTCTGACAAGTTAAAGCAAATTCCAGGGGTTCTTTTTCCTGGTACTAGTGATGTTCTCTGGAAATCATCACCTTCTCCAATTCATTAGGTAGCCAGTTGTTGAAACAGAAAGAAAACCAAAGGAAAACAGTTAAAATTAGCCTGGGTTTGGTTTTTTTTTCATTTAAATAAATATATTTTTTTCTCCTTTGCACCAAAACCAACACTGTTATTAGCATGGCTCAGAAATGTATTTTTTAATTTTTACAATGAAGATGCAGCAACTGGTGTCTACGGTGCTACTATGTAGAAGTAATTGATCAAAATACAGAACACAACACACAAGTGCAATCAGACACGCTTTATTTTGAATTCTTATTACACTGTATTTAAAAAATGTCTGGAATAGAAAGCAGGTTTATATGCAAGAGCACAAAATGGATAATTTTATTAGAAGATGTAGACCTTGGTAAGACTGCTTAATTACCCAACAGAGTTTGTTGCCTCACACTCACAATACATTGTTCGGTCTCTTCTACCCCACAGGGCTTATATGGGAGACTTTGACATTGCAAAGTTTCTGATGTAGCCATATAAGCTGTACAAAATGAAGGTGTGTCCATGCCTGAAGTGAAAGCCCCCAACAGTCTGGTTTTCCTGGATCCTGGGGTACTCCCAGAGTATATGAGGTGGTACGAATTTTTGCTGTGTTCCCCACACTTTACTAAAAAGAGCAGCTGCATTTCTCCTCTCCCAAGACTTTAACAGCTGGTTACAGGTCTTGCAGGAGGTACCACGGGCAATGTGAGGCAACAAGAGGAGCAGAAGGGAAGGCATCTCCCCTGCTTTTCACTGAGACCACCAAATGAGATGGCCATCCAGTAATGCCCTAGGGTTTAAGAGCAAGATGTTCCTTTTCACTTTAGAAGCTCAGCTGGCTCCCCTATGCTGTTAGTACCTGATCTGCTCTTACATACACATTGCAGCCAGAGGGGAAGTGTTGCTGTGGCTTGTGTAAGTTTCTGACTCAGGATACATCTTTAATCCTTTCCCTCATGAGCTTCTGTCCCTCAGCACTCTCGGGGTTACGCATGTCACAGGTCTTCATTCTGCTTTAGCCATGATTCTTGGGAGCTTTCAGGCATGATTTAATCTAAATTCATACTGCATTTTTAGTCTAAAGACACCCCCAGCTCCAGTCAGGATATTGGCTAGGCTTGTGGGACTGGCAGGAGAAGATCCTCGGGCTCCCTGCTCCTCTTTCCTTCACCCCATTTCCCAGCCTGGACTGCTCTGGGACAGTGAGCACTCCTGACACTCATGTGGGAGATGGGTCTGTCTACAGGGTGAGTTCAGGACAGAAAAAAAGGCAGAGAAGGGTGAAGAGAGAACACATCTTACACAAGAGATATGACCAGCAAATGCAGGTTTTGTGTGATAAACTCTGAACAGAGGCAGAAAAACTCTGGATTTTCACCCAGCAAGGTAGAGGAACACCATATCAACTGCATATAGGGTCTGATGAGGGTATGAAGTGAGTGTGGGTGAGTGCTTGCACACATGACAGGGTAGGAGAAAAAGCATAGGGAAGCTGCAAGATGAAGCAAGGGGCTGAGAATATTCTGGAGATAAAACATCCTGAGAGATGCTTCCAGCAAAGTGAGCTCTCCATGAACCAGAACGTTATTAATTTGTAAGATAAAGCAGACCCTTTAGCTAGAAATACCTATTTCTATTGCAGTCTGAGTGATCTACCATAACATTGTGTAACTCAGTCTAAGAATTTATAACACTGGGTTCTTTAGTTTTTTCCTTCCCTTTTCAGTGAAATACCAGCCCTTAATTACAACTAAAGTTCAGATTACTCTGGTGAATGGAGCTTTTCAAATTCCCTTGCAGCACTGATGCAAAAGACCATAAATACAAGTGAACTACAGGAATAATATGACCTAGATTTGTCTTTAATTACATATAGCTAATTTGAAATCATTCAGCATCCAGGTACTTTTTTTATGCTCTCCCCAGCCATACCAATTAGTTTGCTTTATCAATTCTTTTCAGCACAAGGATGAGCAAAATAACAATAAGATGATTTACACCTCTCCATCAGCTACCCCCTACAATGTTATTTTAAAATATAGCTAAAAGAGAGAAGAAGGCAGCACCTTGGTTCATGGTTTCTGAATCTGGACACTGAGCTCACCATACACATGCCTCAGAGCATCAGAATTCAGACTTGCAATCAGCTTTCGTAAACCAGGTCGCATTGGGGTAAATCTTACTTCCCAGGTCAATGTAGAGTTCATCGGGATTCTCCTAAACACAAAAAAAGAAAAGTTTCAATATTGTAGTCAGTCAGCCAGTGCTCTCAAGCTGACACACAAATGGAGAAACTGAAGGTGGATAGCATAACATGTCTCAAACCTTTTATGTTTCCCTCATACTCATAAACATCACATGACTTACTCTCTCCATCTTTTATTCCTCTCAGAACTGACCCTTTTCTAGCCTTTTCTAGCCTTTCCTCCAGGCTTATTTTAAATGCCCAAAATGAATCCATTTTCTCCTGCTTCCTGTCACCTCCTCTCATGATCACTTTCAGAATGACCTTCTTTATATCTAACATATTTTTCTACTTTATAATTCCACTTTCCTGTTTATTATAGCCTATAGCCTGGTGGTGATTCCTTAAATGGTTAAATAAGTCCAAATGTCCTGGTCATTCCTCTGCAAACCCTATGAGATGTTAAGCTCCTCTGTCACTCCTACTCTAAACCACCCTGCCACAGGGGTAGCATCAGCAGATCTCCTCAGTGGCCCCTTTGAATGAGTTCTTCATGTCCATACAAACAAGTCAAAGTATTCTTAGGAGTCCTGTTGCTGTTGGTTACTCTTTCACCATTATGTATGACTCTTTATAACTCATATCTAAAACAATAGTAGTCTGTACTGGTCTTGATTATCAATTTTTTTTGCTGCAATTAAGATGCATAGAGAGCCTCAGATACTGGGTTTCTGTGTTTTCTCAGTGCTTTCACAAGGTGCAGATTTTGAAGGCTGATATTGATTGATTGATTGATTGATTGATTGATTGTGTTTGGTGGATGCTGGGATACAACTGCTCCAAAGGAAGCAATGGACAAAGCAGTGTAGTGGGGAGCTATTTATGAAAATGAATTATTTTTTCCTCAGCATGAAGTAAGAGGGTTTTAAGTTCACTGTTCTTATCTCATATGGCTACAATGTTCTGAAAACAACTGAACAAAGAGAGAACTAAGCAAGCCCATACTTCAGTCACTGTTTCAAATTCTCATCTGGTAGGATTTGATTCTTAGGTGCCATGTCCTATGCCAGGGTCAGGACAGAAATATCTGCCCAGGCTTAGCACAAGCTGCCACAAGACAAGAAACCTTAATTAGCTCTAAATGAGCTAGCCTGGAATCCTCCCACCCGAGTATTTGTTTCAGTGCAAGTCTGCCCCTGGTAAAATAAGGTATTCCAGCTCCTTAGAGGTTAGCTTAGGTATCTCTATATGGCACTGCATTGCACTTTGCATATACAGATAGAGATACCATGGGGTATGAAACTAGTTTTAGGAAAAAAAAAAAAAGCAGAGAAAGATAATATTTTTGATGTGAACACGCATAGACTGCTTCCAGAAAGTGTTTTCCCTCTTTTCATCTTTGTTATTAATGAGAGATTCTGTTCCCCATAGCCAGTCAGCTTGTATCCACCTGATACCCACTAGAATGGAATCATGATAAACCAATGACTTCAATTGTTGAAAAAAGCAAAATACATTTTAGAGTTTATGGGAATTATCTGCAGGGTATTATCTGAATGGAAAGTGAAGAAGGAGTTATACGAGTCTGCTGGACAGACTGCACTTCTTGAGCAGCTGGGGGGCCAGATTCTCTAAGGATGAAGATTTTGGGACCACAACTTCACAGTGCTCCAGTGAGAGAGGGTAGCACTACCATCGTTACCATCTTTGTATTATAGTGCCATCATCTCAGTACATTTATATGTGTGTGTGTGTGTATGTGTGTGTGCACATGCAGGAAGAGAGCAGCTCTGCTGGGAAACCAAATCTGCCTTTTCCTGTCTCTCTACTGTCCTGTTTCTAAAACAAGTTGCTTCTCACACTACAAATGCTAATACTAGCTTAGCTTTGACGCATAGAAACACCCAAAATTACTTACCTGCTGGTGTGAAACTATGCTTGGCTATAATCCTTTTAGCACTATCCATCACTGCCTGGTTAATTCTCATTTGTCATGCAAAGACTATGCCCTGTGTAAGAATTGCTCCTGCCAAAGGCTTTTCCATAACTCATGCTCCTCATCTGTCTGAGGCTAATAGCTAAATATCAATATCTTTATCTATATATAGACTTTATGAACGGTCAAGACTGAAGCCCCCAGGCAACTACATTGCCAGAATAAAGTTGTATCAGCTGGGTCACACATGACCAGTATTGTGGAGCCACTCAGGTGATACAGAAAAGCTACCTGAAAAGTACACAGAGGCCAAACACCTTATCCCTGCATAGAACTGTAAAAGCTCCATCCCATATAACAGTCCCTGGTAAATAGGGTAATGTTGGAAGGGTGGGGAAAGCCTAGAATGTGTTTAATTCTCTTTGCAAATGGAGTAAGCAGCTCTGGTCTGATTTTCCTGGGAGAGAACTCAGTGATGAATGATTCTGCATAATATGCTGAGCCATCACCACACTGGAGCCATTTATCACTTCGAATGCATGGAGACAAATGTGATCATTATTTAAATAAACTACAACTGCCCCTTGCTCTGTCTTCTGTGTGTATCACCTACATGCTACATTCATTTCAGAGAAGTTAAATCTTAAAATGACTAAGCTGATCGTTTTCCATTTTCAATGCTGCCAAGGGCATTACTGAAAAGGAGAAAACATGGTGGCTCTAAGGAAAATGACGTGTATTCCATGAGTCATTTTTCTCCCCTAATTCATGTGCCTTTGATGCACCTGGTAACTTCTGCATCCTTGAAGATGAGGACAGTCCACAGCAGCTTTTGGATCGAAAAGGATGCCGAGCAACAGGGGAGGCTGGCACAGCTGGGCAGCAACGAGGGCTATTACCACAACTTGTGTAACTCTTGTGGACCATGCTGAGTCATGTTCAGCAGCATCTGTGACATACCATGTGCATAAAGCAAACACAGTATGTTGCCCTTTCACGGTTATTTTTCTATCAGCTCTACTCTGGAGATTGGTTTTGATCTTTTTATCCCTGTCCCAGGTGCAGTCAGGCTCAGACCTCCCCTGCCGGCTGCAGAGAATGCTGACAATTTATGCAGCTGCTGAAGCACAGGCAATTTTTCAAACTCCTTTTACACACACCTGGGGACCATCAGCTCAGGTGATGATAGATACTAAGCCCAGATAGATAGATGCCCAGGACTAAGCAATTGCCTGAAAATTTTCCAAGTTTTGCCATTATATACCCTTGTCTAATGCTAAGCTCATAACACTGATCTCAAATGGAAAGAGGATTTACAACTTGCTTAGCGTAGGGTACCATGGTGTCAGTGTAAGGTGTGACTCTGAGAATACTGAAAGTGGCTTTCCTTTTCCTTAGGTCTGGGAGCACCCCGTGCTGGGAACATGCCTGTGTACCAGGGCAGCCCTGCACAGCGGAGCTACTGGGGGGAGCTGTGTGCTCACACACACGCTGCAGCTTTGCCAGCAGGCTCTGCAAACAACACACATTTTGTGCCTTGACACGAGCTTGAAAAGATCATCTGAGGTACCTGAACGTCTTGTATAATCATGATTAACATGAGTGGAGAAAAGCCCTTTCCGTAAAACAGCACAGGACTCGATTTGCACATGCTGAGTGAGCCGCAGCAAACACTTCAAGCGTAGGATAAATCTTCCTCTCTGTGATAGCAGCTTGTAGGTGCTATTGTCAAGTGCTAAAAATAATGTAATACAGTGAAAAAGTAAACTTGGGCTGCACTAGCAACTACCCACAAACACTACCAATTCCTCCAACCCTGAACAGATGAAATGCTCTCACAGTCTCTCTGGATAGCCTGACTTCTACTGACTATTGAGACCTATAGCTCCCCTGTGTATTGGATTTTAAAGCACAAAGAGAGTGTTTGAATTAAATTACTCAGCACAGCATTAGTTAAGTGTCTCTTGTGAGCTTCCTACTGTGAGCAAGCAGGGGACAAACTCCCAGCTGGTTGTGCTTTCTTCCCTACCCGAACTGCTTTTTTATTGTTCTCAGCACGCCAGGTCCCTCGAGGCGGAGCGTGACGTTCTCCAGGGTTTGTTTCAGAGGGTTGGTGAATTCCACAATCACAGATGTTTCTTTACCAGCTACCAGTTCACCTTTGGTCTGCAAGATAAGGAAAGGACAATGCATCAGAAACTGATAATACCAGATACACAGTACTGGCAAGGCAGAACAACAGAGCACACAGCAAAACAGCACGAGGCAAAGGAGGCCTACTGAGAAGAAAGTTGTTGGGTGGCACATTTTTCCACCCATTGTAATTTTCCTTCAAACCACACGGCAGGTCAAGATGCAGGCCCTCATTTCCATAGAAAACCAGAAATCTGCATGTACAGTTCTGGAGCTGAGGGCCCAGCTGAGGGTGAATCCAGCTGATGGGGCCTCTCTCCCAGACCCTGTCCCCCTCCTCAGGCTCCCCACCAGAACGCAGGGATCTGCTCAGGACATAAGCTCCAGAAGAGAAGGGCAGGTCTTACTAACCTAAATTAGAAACACCAGGCTATGTGGTTGCACCCTCAAAATTGTCATGCCCATCTTCCCCTTGCTCTTGCATTCTCTTCTCATGCTCTGAAGGGTATCTAACATTGCACATGCGCTCTATGGAGGCCTGAAGGACAGTTTTCCTCCAAACCCTTTGTAAACAAAAGAGCAGTACATTTTGCACTGGAAAATAGTAAACTCCAAACAAATGTGTTTTTAGACAATGGCTACATGCATGGGGATTTGGGGTTCTTTACTCCCCTGGAAATACAGCATTTCTCACAGAATGTGCGTACTTGTTTTGCTCAGGCAAGGGTTTTCAACTTATGGCTGGCAGATCTTCCAGCCCACTTCATGATTCATCAACTGATTTAAAGGACCTTGAGAAAGGTAACTAAGAAAAACAAGTATCTTGTCAATAAATTTAAAATGGTGTTTTAAGGAATTATGGCATTTGCAAAAAGCTGCACAGACTCTGGTCTAAGGGATTACTCTGTGCCAAAAAACAATAAAAAAGACTGGAGTAAAGGAGGAGATACAGCTAAGCTCTCAATGGCATTTGGCCACCTGAGTATGCAAAAGGACATCAGTGGCTTTTTCGGAAGTCTTGGCTCAATTAGAGATCCTATACCTCTTTATTTCAATTGACCACTTAAGATCACTGGGTGTGATTCAAAAGCATCCTAAAGTGCCTCACTTGCAGCTGAGACCATGACATGTATTTGCTGGTCTTATTTTTGTAACCTGATCTCAGGGTGTAATTTCCTCAACTGTTGAGTCTGACAATCCCTTTAGATCAACAGAGAAAGATCAAAGGTGCATCTGAAGACATCATGGGAGATACATTTTTTAAATTCTTCTTTTTCACTCTCACATTAAGAAATTTGATCTGCCGGTCATATTCACTGAAGAAATGTGGCAAGGAAACTAAACAGATAAACTACCTCAAATTTCTTTAAAAAGCAATAAATCAAAATTTCCTCTATCAATACATGCTCACACACATGCATACACACATCTCCCTTAAAAAAATCCAGCTTTTACAATTTCAGTGTATCAAAGAAACAGAAAAGAAAGAAATTTATTTGAAAATGTAGGTTTTGGACAATATCCTATTCTATATGCAAAAAATCCTTTCTTCAAAACAACAGGGAGGATAAACTATTTTGAAGTTGAAAATCTGAGATGATTTAGAAGATGTTCTGATTAAGTATTTAATCAATTCTTTACTTTTAAAATTTGGTTATTGAAGACAGGTATTTGAAGTAGAGTTTACTTGTCTTGTTTACCTCCTCTCTGGAATGCTCAGTAAACCAAAAATATTTTGTTTGAAAATACAATTATCTGATCGGAACATCATGGTGTTTCTAAAGACCATGAAACAGAGTCGATTTTTTGGCAAACTTTCCTGTAGTCTTGATCCACGTTTCTAAAAAAGCTTTCTTTGCATAAGGCTGAAGTTGCCACATAAATTATTATATGGAAACATGAGCACTGCTTCAAATAAATACATAGAGGGAAAAATTAACATAAACTTAGATTTCTTTCAAGGTCCTGATTTTTATGGAGCTGTATTCATGCTTATATAAAGCTTCCTGAACACGGATTCTATTTTTATTTTTATTTTTTTTTTTCCTAGTATTATCAAAAAAGAAGAACTAAATTCCAAAATTCAAAGCAGATGAAGGCTTGGTGCTTTTTAAAACAATGAAATTTATTTGGATGCTCAGTTATGAACTGAGAAGTTTAAATCCCAGTGGCTTCCTAAATTAATCCCAGTTTAGTTAAAATGGTTTGTCTTTGCCATACAACATAAGCTCCTTGTAATATCATAAGCATTACTCTCCTCCATTTCCATAGGTACCACACCACTGTTTGTAGAAATGTTTCAACTTTAGGGAAACACCACTGACAGTTCATTCAGAGTGGCAGCAAAGGACTAAAATCCCAAGACATTGTCCCTGATCAATGCTGCCCATTCACATTTGGAGAAACTTTCCACAATACCTGTGGAAGCTCACCCAGCAAAATCACTCCAATATCAGTGTTATCCATTCTTCAGCAAGGGGCCTCTGTGCTGTGTTTCTTTAAATAGAACAAACTTTTGAAGTAGTTAAAGAACTTGAGTGATTTGAGTGAGTAACCTCTCTTACCCTTTGAGTTTCTTCAGCTTTCTCAGATCTTTTCCTGTCTTTCCTCCACTGAGATAATTCCAGCTCTTCGCTACCAGTGCTGGTGTCAGCCCCTCTCTTCAATGTAGGGACACTCAATACACTATATAATGTACCTATACACCTCCACACACTCCAGCCAGCCACTGCTCCGTAAGGCCCATGTTAGATGCTCCAACGTTCATAAACACACCCACTGGAATCCCCCACAAGGCAGCGCAACACCCTTGCACAGAACACATTCCTTCCACCACAACCTGGAGCTACCTTGATCCGCAGGGTGGGGATTTCCAGCATTACCGCCTTCTGCACGGCCAGAATCTTCCCCGTTTCATTGATCCGCGCAGTCACGAAGAAATGAAAGGAGGCTTGCTCCAGCAGGTCTCTCATGTACTCGCTCGATTTGATCACAAAGTCGAAAGAGTTGGCTGAGGGGGGACACAGGAAAGAAAAAAGGAATCTGAAGCAATCGAATCACTAACTGTTCCTCCCACCATGGCCTGTGCCAATTACATGAGTGCCTTGGAAAGAAGGTGGCTCACAAGCCAAAAAATGGCCTTGATTTTTTTCTACTCCAAACTAAATTTTTTCTTTACTACACCATCTCTCCTCTAATTTTTCCCTCTTTTCATTTAGGCTGTGAGCCTCCTGGGGCAAGGGCTAGTTTTGTGCACAGCCCTTGGCCAGTACCCTCAACATGGGCCAGGTCAGTGTTGATGGTTTCTAGGTGGTAACACAAAATAAATGAGAAGGAAGGATGGAAATAGGTATCTACTGGGCAAAAAGGTCCAAACCAGCTTTTGAGCATCATTCCTGTAAATGTTTTCTCTTTCAATTTACTCCTGTTCTTTCTTTGCCTCTCTTCTTGGCACAGGGATGCCATCAAAGCAGCAACTGGGGGGTGTGAGCCCATGCCCATGCTACCTGGGAGATCACCTGCTCTCCAGGACATGGCTGGATATCTGCCTTTGTCCTATCCTGGACTTGCTTGCAAAATTTAGCAAGAAGTCCTTCCTGTCACTAGCATGCCCTCCAGAGAGCTTTCATGTGCTCTCTGACAATAATTATTGGAAGGAACAAGTCCCTGTAGGCTAGACAGTTGAGAAGCAGGGAATCATTAATTTTAACTATATTGAACGGCAATTCCCAGGCCAACAATGGTGTGAGAACGTGATGCAGAGAATCAGACCTGCTAACTAACTGACCAGGCAAAATATATAGACCTGAAGCTCTTCTCTCTATAAACATTTATTATAACCCTTGTAAACACATCAGGATCTCCCATCTGTCACCTTTGATGATTACTGTTACCCGTTATTTGTATTGTATTTGTGACACACACTGTAAACACTGAGATAATTGAACTCAGTTGGGTAAATGACATTCACCCCTTTTCGCTCTTTTGATCCGCTCACATCAAAACCAGATCCTTGATTTGGTTTCAAAGATATTCCCTTGGTGGCCACCTGACCTGGATTTACTAGTCCAGCTTTAAATTTACTTGATGTGCTCCTGCTCCCACCCTCTTTATCTTGTGTAAAAGAATTTCCCATAACATCCTTAACTGTAAATTATAAATCAGGCAAGGCATTTGTCATCTGAAAAGTAAATAAGTAAATAAATTAGTTACAAACCAGGAGAAATTTACTTTAAAATGGAAGAAAAGACAAACTTTTCTGTTTAAATTTAATCACTGCAGGGAAAAAAAAAGAAGAATAGGCCTCCTTAGCACTGATTGTGCTGATAAGTTGTCAGTACCATTTACTGCATCTGGGAAAGCCAAGGGAGACAAAACACTGAGTTGCCTTATAGTTTTTTTTAAAAAATAGAGAAAACTAAATATAACTCAGTAGATGCAAGAGCACCTTTGAAGGCACTGGAAGGTTTAAGCTATTCAAATCCTCAAAGACGTTTTCAACCCACACAATTCCTTTAATCATTATTCTGAAAACCATTCATTCGTTCCCTGTTTGAAAACTTAGCTTGCCTCATGCTTCCAGTGTTTTGGGCTGGAAAAATGCCTTTAATATATCTTTTTAGAACTGGAATTTTTTGTTACAAGTATATATATCTATATATATATACACACATACACTTCTTCTTGCCCTGAACAAAGCCTACAAATCCTGCTTGGGTGCCTTGGAAGCTACCCTCCCATTACACTCCTGACAGATTGTTCTCATGCACTTGCAGATAATCACACTACCTTCCTTCACACTGCCAACCTGCTCAGACATTCTTCCTCATTCCACATGCACTTCTTTCCAAGGAAAAGGTGAAAGAATTCACAGTCAAATTGCATGTGTCACCTTCAGAAATAGTGTAATTTGTGAGTTTTTGTCCTGTTGCAGAACAGAGTGCCCCACAAGTTGATGACTGTAGCTCAAATATAAGCAAATTCCCACATTGAAAAGTGAGAATAACTTTAAAAATGTCTCATTAGCCAGAAGCAGTGATGATGACCTACTCTTGGTACACATACATAAAAATCCGTGTTTTGTCCTTTCAGATGCCTCTCCCCAGTCTGTGTTCACTCACCACCACTCAATTCAGAGTTTCCAGCACCATTTCAAGAAGCTTTTTTCTTAGCATTCACTTAACTTAGAAAAAATGAAATATGATGCTCAGTGATGTTTAAACATCTATTCATTTCATTTCTTGCAGACAGGGGCCAAGTGATCCTCAAAGCACTGCAGAAGCTGTATTTTAGGTAGTAATACCCTACACAGACCTTTGATACAAGAACAGACATAAATAAGTCCTGGAACCAAGCACAAATCCTAGCCTCAAAATGTAGCAGGCACTTCTACAAGACGACTGAATTTTCCCTCATCAAAGAAGCATCATAGAATTCAGACCAAGACTATTGAAACTGATTTTTTTTTTACTGTACCTATTCAAGTCTCCAAAAGTTTTTCAGTATTTCCGATCAGATATTTAATAACTGATGTAAGTCACTATAAACCCTCCCACTGTTTTGATAGCATGTATTGGAACAACCCAATGACCATTTCCAGGCCCCCTGGAAATGATCCACAGTTAGAAAGAATCAGCAAGCAGCTCTCAGGGCTTTGCTGCAGGCTGGAGGTAGAAGTTTTATTAGCCTTCACCAGTAGATCCTTATCAGTGGATTTCTACTTTTTGCAGAATAATCAGGTCCAAATAAAATGTGCAGTTTCAGATGATGTTAAAAGTGAAGAAGAAAGCAGAGGAATTTTTTTGTGGCCTGATAGGAGCTGTGGCTCCATGGAGGCTTCTCACTGAGACAAAACTCCTCCTCTTTGAGGAAAGAGGGCTCACAGTATCTCTTGAGCTGGGATGAGGTAGACAAGACAGAAAGCTCAGAGGTCAGCCAGGATTGCTGTGATCCAGCAGCAGACCCAGTCCAGGAGGCCCATCCTTTGGGGTCCCAAAGTCCTGCCACTCCTGCTGCGCTCAGAAAGATTGATTTGCCCAGGAGCAGTGTCTAGAAGGCAAAGTCATGGCTGCTGACTCTCTCGGCAGAGACCTCAAGTGAAGGATCCTCTACTTCATCTCTGTAAGAGCACTCTGTCATCACTTCTGCTGAGCTGGAAGTATTGACCAAGGACACAGGCCTGTCAGGAGAACAAGTGATTGGTAGTCACTTGTTTCTAGAGCCTTCTAGGTAGCACTTGGAAGTGCAGCAGGTCCTGAACACCTGTTGCAATGGCTGACAGGAAATAGATCATGTCCAAGTTTGAAAAGGATAACATCCCTCTTCCCTACTTTGAGCAGTATAAAAACTTGCCTGCAGCCTCCTGGGCTAGTCTGCCAGGAACTGCCTCTCTGATGAGAAGGGGGAGGCAGGATCTCCCTACTGTATTCCAGAGGGCACTAGGAAAAGTAATTGTTACATCTGTAAAGATAACTCACCTTTGGTGTCACTGCCCAGCTGAAAAATGTCCCTGCTCTATCGTGGCACATTCTCATTACATGTAAACTTTTTATATCACTGTAAATATGAAATTCTGAACTGCACAGCTCTCCAAAGCTAGATATTCACTTGAATCTACTTAGAACTTGTCAGCTTCTACCAGGTAAGACAAAAAATACACCTTTTTGTCTCTGTACATGACCTCCTGTGGAACCAGAACTTCCCCTTCACTTGCTGAGACGTTACTAGCAAAATAAAGAAATTCAAAGGAAAAACAATACCTTGCAGCTTAACTCCTGAGCCCCTTTGATTTCTTTTGTACTAAAGAAGAAAAATTAACAATTCCCAGACATGCAGTTTGGTGTAAAAGAGCATTCATTATGCAGGGAGAAACAGCCAGAAGAAAATAGTCTCAGCTTTAAATGACCTGGTATCCAGCCCAGAGTAGGGAATGGATACTTCTGATACCCAATAGAATATCCAAGCCCTATCTACTAGAATTGGCTCTACCCATATGTGGAAACACTGGTGACAGTTCATAACACAGAAAAAACCTAGCAGCTAATAACACAGAAAACAACGATGCACGTCTTACATGAAGAGGGTTCCAGTTTTGCAGTGAAAGAGTGTTTCTTGAATTCACGTTTTGTGACTCCTGTATAAAACACTATGTTGCCTGAAAGGTAGGTAGTTGCAGTGTAGGAGTTGCGACTCTTGTTCCTGAAAGTTATAGTGACTTTAAAGTCATTGCCAAGGACTGCTTTTTGAGCTTGGAAGTCCATGTCAACATCTGTCTGTGGCTGGTATGTGGTATCTTGGATACTTTGCTTTTTAACACCATACATGACAGCAGTCTCAAGAGCCAGTCTCTCCTCATCTGAGCCTAGGAATGAATGAAAACCAGATTTAGAAAAGAAACAGAAGCGCCAGGTTAGCTCACCTACCAATCACAGGGGTGTGTCTTCCATAGTTTGTAGTAGCTGAAATGAATGGATGAGGACAGTGAACCCTCCTGGGCTAACACTAGCAGTGGGAGAACTTCACAGCTACCAAGGGAGTTGGTGTTAAAGCCATATCAGACAAATTGGTGTAGCTGAATTCCTATCAATATAGCTACACTGCTTAACTTGGTGTGAACATCGAGCCCCAATAAGAAATGTCTAAACATCTGTACAGAAAGCCTTGAATTGTTCTGAATACTATGAGTTGCTCCATGACTAACCTTTATTTTCACTGCAACTTAACTTAGTCTAAAGCATTTCAGAATAGCAAAGTTTGTGCTCTGTTTGTGCCTTATGATCAAAGCATCTACAGTGTTTCTGGGATGGAGTCACAAACAAGGAATTCCAGAGGGCACTTGGGCAACTTTTCATGAAGCTCCCTCAGTGACAGAGGTTTCCAAGTCATCATCCAGGATCTGACTAAGTCTACATGCATATGGTCCCAGCTGATTTCAGATTACCTTCTCGGAACTTGTACTCTTCAGTAATGTCCACCATTCCATCACCTCCAACTTCCTTGGTCACAATCAACCGCCCAATATGGGTCGTGTCAATGTTTTCTACCACTTGAGTTCCGTTTTTCTCCATTCTTGTGAAAAAAATGTCACCATTCACCTATGAAATATGAATATATGGAAGTAGAGAGAGGAAGAGAAGTCAGCCTACCTCCCCCAAAATAATGACACATTGATTTGAAGTCCCACTAATTACTCACCTCAACATTTCAAGTTTAAAATTAGTCATATGCTGAGATGCATTTTACTATTCACAGTTCCAGAATGACAGAGTGTAAACTTTACAAGGCTACAGAGAGGTCATTCAGATTTGGGGAGCAGTACTACACATTTCTTGTAGCAACAAGCTTTAGAACTAGAGAGGAGAATGCTTAATAGCTAAAATATCTTCATTCTTTTCTGTCCTAAGCCATTTACAATTCAATTAGAGAGAAATTTGTCTGCAGTGTTGCAATTCTGGGCACGCCTCCTCTGGTGATGCAAGAGGTTAAAACCCCAGACCAGGCCCTCTATCTCCTTATTGAGATATTTCCCTTTCAGGTCTGCCAGCCAAATTACCCATGTGTGATCTCCATGATCCACAGCAGCCAAAAGGAAGGTGGTGAGCAAAGAGAATGAGCAGCTAGAGCTAGTGACCCATTTACCACTAGCTAGAACTAGTGACCCATTCAGCATAGCTGAATCTTGGAGAGGAAAATTACCAAAGCCTGATGTTTTGATGAAGCCAGAGCAGATTTTTCTCATTATTACACTGGGGAGCAGAGATTAGAGAAATCTCTGTCATTCCTTAGAGCCATATCACACCTGCTGGCATGTCAAAATTTCATGATGAGATTGTTCTGTGATATGAAGTATATATGAAGCAACTTCTCAGTTCATAAGCAGAAGTGGAGCCTTATTTCTATCTCACTATGGTCTCACTGATCTCACTCACTGCAGTAAAAATTTTCACATATGTACCTCAGCATAGACAAAAGGAGCATCAAATTGGAAGCAAACGTGACCATGTTTAATGGCTTGAACTGAGGCTGGACCACACCTGTACATACCTATGGGGAGAAAAGAGGCAAAGTGTGAGAGTTTAAAATAAATTAAAAACATTCTCAATTAAAAACAATTCTCCATTTCTCAAAGAAAGTGGATTCTTGGGCTTTGACAAAATCTTCTAATAGTTTACAGGAACTCCTGGCCAAGAAGCAAAATGTTTAATTTTGTTGCCAGCCCTGTAGATAACACCTACTCCAGTCCAGAACAACCTGGTGGTTCAGTACCTTTAATGGCACTATAACATCTGCTGTAAGTGTCAAGTGCTTGAAATACAGTTACAGCTGGTTTTGGTTAAAACAGGTAATTTTGGGAGGACTTGGGTGCACCACAGGCTGAGAAAGATCTCAGTACATATTTGAGAAGATTGTATTTTAAGGGCTGGGAAATTAAGGACTGGAAAGAAAGAGCAGTGACTTTTCCCTTTTTTCTCTCCTGCTCACTGCCTGCTTATGTAGTTTAGTTAGGGCTGCATAAAGTAAAGGAGAATTAATTTGATCAGGTTCCTGTATAGGTTCTCTAAAACGTGAGAAGCCATCTTTGGCAACAGGATTACATCTCTTCTGTACCAAGCAGGGCCTTTCTCATGCAGGATTTTTTGTCCCAGGGAATCATGAGCAGTGTTATAACACAGACAAATTTATTTTAGAGTTCAAAACAAATCAGGAGAAGGCCCTGAGGCGAGGGGTTATTTGGCTCAAAAAGTTGTCACTGGCCATATGGTACCAGGTGCCACTGGCTCAGCTATCATCAGCTCATCGTTTGAAACAGAGATCCCAAACATTAGAAAATGAGCTAAAAGGAGGACTTCAAGCTGTATTACCATCACTGGTTTCTTGAGGGGTCCCATCAACAACCTGCCATCCTCCAAAACCAACGGGAAGGTCAGGTCTGGTCATCCAAGCTTCGTTCCAGCAATGATAATTCCTTAGACACAAGATGGGACCAGTATATTAAATTCTTGGAAAGAAGCGCACAGACCAAAACAAATCCTGTCTATTTATGTCCTGGCATTGCTTCAATAACACCATTTGCCAATTCAGGGATAAAAAAGCTGACTCTTTTAAGAAAACAGATTTTTAGGCCTATAAGTTTGGTACTTATCTGTTAAAACCTGAAAGCCACAATCCTTCATTGTAGTTTCTTGACTGAAAGTTAAAGAAGCTTTTTTGATTCTTCTAATCTGTTCTGAGTGTAAATGTCTCAGAAAATATGCCAGTGTTTGGAGATTGTTGGGGTGTATGAAAAGCTACACAAACTAGAATCCCTTTCCAGCCAGTCACCACCACTTCAATATGCCTGCTAAAGCAAACTTTGAATCTTCAAGCCAATGAAACATGATCTGCTTTGTAATTATTCAGACTGACATTTTGGCATCTCTTATGAAGATATTTGGAATCAACTCCACAATGTACTGTGGGCAGTTTTATTTTCATGGCTCAAAACAAGTCTGCTTTGCTGGCTTCCATGTTGGTTAAGAAAAGGACCTTGTGTAGCCTTTCTAAAACTATCCTCATTGTGGATTCCTTGTAAGTTTTCCCTTATGTGTCATGCCAATGCATTTCAGAGCTCCTAAAACATATATATTTTCATAAAACCCACCTATAACCACTGTGGGCCAGCTTGCATCTTTAGGGCCCAGGACAGAGACCCGAAACATAAAATGCTGAGAGTAGTTCAACTAGGTGCTCAGGGTTAAAGTGCTGTCTGTATGCTCAGGAGAATTAAAAAAAACAGTCCAGCACCATCACAGTCTGCCCTGGGTGTTTCAAAGATGAGCAGAAAAGACAGACGGATGTTGTCACTTCCTGCAATGCTACTGACACTCAAGGGAGAGCACAAGTAAGAAAAAAGACAATCTGGAAAAGAGGGTCTCACAGTAAAGCCTGCAAGGTGTTTGAATTTCATTACTGCAAAAATAAAAGAAGGAAAGAGTAGAGAAAGGGGCAATTTTGCTTGCAAATTATACATATCCTACAGCAGATCTGAATAAAATTACATCTGTGTAGCTGCTGATATAGCCTCTACTACATGCAATGATATTAGCAACCAAAATGGGGATTGTTAAACTCTGACCATTTCATTAATAATAGGTGAAAGCCAGCTATGGAGCAGAGTCAGAAGGATCTGAAGCTTGTCTAACAAGGCATTTCAAAGTGGAAATGAAAGCTTGGATCAGGGTAAAACTTGTCAGTTAGGAGAGTTAATGAAGCAGCACTACAGAAAAAGGAATTATTCAAGGAAAATGACGCACACTCAGAGAATTTTTGATGCTGCTGAGAGTAGTCAGCACTGAATCATGCTCACAGAACTTTGCTGAGGGCTACCCGAGAATGGGGACACACTTCATGGAAGGTGGGTATTTGCAAACTGCTATGCCAACATATGAGAAAGACAATCCCTGCCCTGAAGCTTTCACTGGTTCACTTTGAATCAAAGTCAGATGTGTCACTGGCTTTGCATTCTGCGAAAGAAGAACCTGAAGAGCAGGCAAAAGGAAAGATGATAAAAGCAGGGCTGGGAGGGGCCTAACAGTATGTAAAATGGCAGATCTACTTCAGTTCTTTAATTAGGTAATAGCTTTTCTATATTTTTTTTTTTTATTCGTCTTAGGGACAGGACCTTTCTTTCTGGTTTCTGTTGGTGTAGTGCTGGGCTCAACAGGATGGCAATTTCTTTAGGTCTGCTGCATGCAAATAAATACCCAAAAGGATATAAAATCTGAATGGACAGGAGGGCACTGCTTGTAGAGCAGTGAGCATTAAGGAAAGGAGGGAGACATTTGCCTTTCCAAAAGTAGCAGAAACTTCCCTATTAGAAGTGAGCATAGCTGAGGGGCTGATTAGCTGATTGCACAACCATAATTTCTTGAGCTGTTTCTATAATTCTTGTATTCTACAGCAAGCCTGAGACATTAAAGAAAGCAAGAATGGCAATAGAGATCAATGTAGCGACCATTAAATATTTACAGAGATAATTACGGATAGACTAAACAAAGCAATGGGGAAATTAATAAAAGATGACCAGGTGGGTTTAATGCCTGGAAGACAATTCAAGAACTGTAGTTCGTATTGCTTATGGGACAGGCACATGCTGGAAGCGGCTGCTGCCCTTTTATGAGCTAACAAGTTCAGGCATTGAGGTTGAGAGGGACTGCTAGGGTCAGCCACTGATAATATTGCTGAGAAATTAGAGCAAAGTGATCTGGAAGTAAATGGGAGAGCAGAGGTCTCAGAAGGGCTTTCTCCACAGGCCTGGACGTGGATGAACTCCCATGGGGTTAGGTGAATCAAGAAAATTTCTGCTGAGATGCTGATGTTGATCTGCTTGGACCTCACAGTAGGAGTGAGTCTTGATTCCTATCCAAGAGAAATATTCTTTATGTGTCTTTATATCATCATTAAGAAAGACAGGGAGAACAGACAGTACTGATGGCCCCAAATCCGGCCAGATTTATAAAAATAACTTTTTGCAAAGTCTATGTAATTTTGTATATGTGTTTTGTTGTTGGTGGTGTTGTTTCTTATCCTGAGGGAGAAGACAGTCTTTAATAAAAATAAATAAATGTCAGATAACGTTCAGAGGGAGCCCCACACTCAGAGATTGATTGGACTAAAAATCCTGGCTCCAAGTATCCCTGAAGTCTGAGAGTATTTAAGACCTGAAGACAGATCAGCTCCAGCAGTACAAGGCTAGAGTACAATAGAAATGATATATTAATAAAGAAAAAGAGCTTTGCTTCGAGTTTGCAAGAGGTAATAAATAAAAATGAGAAATGCATTTTAAAAAATCATTATAAATACCTTGAGCTTGTCCTCTTAAAAAAAGAAATAAAAGAGACATTAAAAATAAAATCAGGGTTAAGACACAAGTCATTAGAAGTCAGCATGTGGGCTACCAAGGAGTGTTACAGAGTAATGAAAAGAAAGGACACAGAGGAGAAATGAAAAGAGGTTTATATATCAAGTCATGCCCAAAGGGTTATGTGCACCATGTACTAATAAATGCACTGGGAGGATAAAACAATGAACAAAGCAGTTTAAAAAGTTATCAAGCCAAGAAAAAGCAATGTAGGATAGAAAGATGAAATGCTAGTGTAAAATTTCATATGGATTCATTGGGACTGGTATGATTTTGGATGATCTGACCCTATCCCAAAAGAATGCAGGAGAAAAGAGATTAAATTAAGAAGTCTTGGGAAACAGCTGGGAAAAATTGAGGTAGGGAAGTAAAAGGAAAAAAAAGTTGGTGGGATGTATTTCATGGATCAGGTTAGGAGAAGGAGAGAAGAGATGAGACAGTGCAAATGGTAAAGCATGGCAATGATCCATTATGGGGTGTGTATGGATGGAGCACTGAGGTGCCCAGTCACTAGCTCTTGTTTCACATCTTCTATAGGCAGAGGAAGGTTCAGAAGACTTCTCCTTGACAACTCTCTGAGCCATAAAAGGACCAGCTTTACGAGACTTGCTGAGGTCCTTCTGTCTCTCAGACAACAAGCAGAACTGCCCAAGGATACTAACAGGAGGAAACAAAGCAAATAGCTCTGGATCTCAGGAGAGTAGGCTTTAGTGTGTTTGACATCCTGCTTGGAAGAAACCCATGGGAGGCAGATCCGGGTAGAAGATGGATGCAGAATTGTTTCTTTTTCAAGAGTCACCTTCCCCAGACTTAAGAATGGTCCATCCTTGTGTGCAGGAAATCAACCCAAAGTGGCACAAGTCCACAAAATGGTCCCAATTAAACTCAAACATTAAAAAAAGTGCTTAAGAAAGAGGGGAGAGGGGAGTGGGGACAGGTGACCAGGAAGAATACAGAGTCACTGTCTGAACATGCAGGCACAGGTACAGGAAAGCCAGAACAGAGCAAAGCAAGTATGTCAAGGGTTGTGAAGAGCAACAAGAAACACAAGCAAATCAGTGTCAAAAGGAAGCCTACAGAATGCTGTTGAACACAGCAGGCAACCTGGTAACAAAGGATTAGGAGAAGGCATTCAATGTCTTCTTTACCTTGGTTTTTACTGCTAAGATTTGCCCTCAAAAATCACAGCCCATGAGACTAGTGTGAAGGTTTGGAATAATGAAAACTAGACAAGTAACAAGATAGAAAACAGTTAAACAAACTGAACACACACAAGTCCAATGGATCTGATGGAAAATATGAGGTACTCTTAACAAAAATGCTGAGGGAGCTTGCCACTGTCACTGTAAGACTACTCATATCTATCTTCAAAAGATCATGGCAACTGGAGGAAGTTCCTGCCAACTGGAGGAAATTATATATTGCTCTTTTCTTCAAGAGAGAGGAGTATCCAGGGAGAGACAGACTTGTCTACTTCCCTTTGATCTCTAGGAAGGTTATAGAGCAAGTTCTTCTGGAAAACATTTCCAAACAAATTAAGGACTAGGTGGTTAGCAGAACTCATCATGGATTTACAAGCGGCCAGCTGTGCCTTGCAAACCTCAGAGCTTTTTTCTGATGAAATGAGTGATTGAAAGGACAAAGGGGAGAGCAGTGCATAGGAGAGCAGTCCTTTTGACTGTAGTGTCATCTCCCAGAATATCCTCCCAGACAAAGCTTTGAAGTATAGAGTAGGCAAATGGACAGCAAGATATATAGAAAACTGGTTGAATTGCTGGGATCAGAGGGCTGTGATCAGTAGTGATCCCCCCAGCTGGAGCTCAGTCATTAGTTGTGTATCCTAGGAGCTGATACTGGGTCTGACTTCATTAGGGACCAGGATTATGAGACCCACTGCACCCTCAGCAAGTTTGCTGAAAAGGAAAACTGGAAGGAATGGCTGATACAACACAGACTGTACACAAGGAGAAACTAAGGCAATTGGGACTGTTCAGTCTGATGAAGACTGAGTAGGCTGAGTAGTATCTTATCCTTGTGTATAAATTCCTGGTTAAGGAGTTGAGGGAAAGAAGATGGAGCCAGACTCTTTTCAGTAGTCCAAAGACAGGTCAAGAAGTAATGAGCACACACTGAAACACAGAAAAATCTGTCTGAAGATCAGGAAACACTTTTCTTGCTGTGAAAATGGTTGAGCACTGGCACAAGTTTCCCAGAGAAGTTTTGGGGTGTCCATCCTTGGAGATACTCAAAGCCCAACTGGACACAGACCTGAACAACCTGCTCTTGCTGACAGTGCTTTTGAGCAGGAGGGTTGGGTGACTTCCAAGGGTCCCTTCTAGTCTCAACTACTCTGTCTTGCTGTGACACAAGCCTCACATGTAAATGAACCTGCTTTCCTTAGATTTCATCTTGATTGTGGAAATCACATAAAAGATGTCACAGCAACAGGTTCAGTCCTTTCCTCCACCACATAGTGGGTTTATTACAGTTTTAATACAAAGACTTCCAGAGATTAAGTTATTAATGAAACATGCTGATGAGCTGCTATGCTAATGAGTTGAAGATATCATTGACACAAGTCAGGTTTATTAACATTGAATAGGACAAGTATCTCCTGAATATAGGAAAGTAGAGGTCACATTCATTTCTTCATTCTGAGGAGGAGAGGCTTGAGGGCCAATATCCCACACAGAGCATATAATCAATATATGCTACAATTCTCCTGTCAGACAGAAGACAATAAGAGTTTGAAGAGCCAGTTAGAGGACTGCCTTCTCAAAAAGAATGTGTAAACTCCTTCTCTTGGCCATAGGGAGTTTTCTTTTTATATATCTGGTGATAGCATTTCAGTATCTTTTCTGATACCTTGACTTGTTTCTTTTCAGCTGAACTGGGTTAACTTCGGAAAGCACCTCTTTGCAACAATGACTGTGTGCACACAATGTAAAAGCAGTCTACAAATATGAAAACTGGGCTTAAGCAGATCAAAAAGGGTGTTTTTCCATAGATATTGAGGTACCCCTTGGAGCCTGGCTCCAGAAGGATGGAAGTGCCAATCCTATCCCCTTCCATTTTTAGAAAGAGCTGGTCCCTAAGGAGCACAAGCCCATTTCAGCTCTCCAGTGTACTTAAATGAGCACTGTATGGTAACATTAACAGCAGGATCCCCCAGAGGTTGCCTGTTTACACAACAAGGCGTCATATTAGTCGGCCTACCAACAATCCATTCATTCTTTTTCACATAAGCCAGCAGTGTTCTTCAATGCACAGAGAAATAAACACAATACAGGCATTGCCATCATGTTTTCCACTTCTTTCATCATTGACACATTAAAGGCATTTTCCAGGAAGACTCACCAGACAGAATCTTTTGTAAGTTTGGTGTCCACTTTTCCTTCATCATCCAGAAAGAAGTCCAACCGTAAATTGGCATTGTTATCATGGGCAGAAGAATAGTTGGTAATGAGTCTTGCAGGTATCCCCAAGCATCTCAGAACTGTGGCAAAGACAGAAGTATGATGAGAAGGACAGATATGGAGGCTGCATTCATGGATGACAGAATGAGAGGACAGAAATACTAATAACTAGAATAAAATGGGAAAACTCAGTCAAATCAACCCAAACAATTCCTCCTATCTGTTTTTATATTGCACATGTGAAATATTTTATTTGGTCCCAAAATTATGAGCATTAAAGACAAGTATTTATACAAGGGTTATAACCAAAGCAGCTGATTACCAACAGTTTTAAAGCAGCTTTGCATAATGACCTTATCGCAGAATTTCAGGTCAAATCTGGGTGCAGCAGGTCAGCTGCATGACCAAATGTGATGCAAAGAAAAAGAAGTTTGAGCTTGCAAGAGATACACAATATATTATGTCTCTTAGTATCACTAACTCAGGGGAATTATGAGACTATGCCAAAAAGAAAATTAATAGAAAGTATCTTCTTTTGATTGATTTGGAGTTTTCCTGCTTGATGACTGCAGAAGAGATCTGGAGAACACAAAGAATGAAGTAGAAAATGATTGCTAACAATGGGGAAAAGCTGCATTATTTGCAACTGAAATGACAAGGTTTGAGAATCTAAATAAAATGTGTTACATAACTCATATTGCCTGCTTAGGTAACAGCATTTTGGAGTCAACAGTCCCTTCCAATAAAAGACTTTAAAAGGAGGATCAAAAAGAAAAAGCCCCTAGCCTTAACTCTCATACCATCACAATAAAGCACTGATGACCCTTCTTCTTACCATTTGACAAGTGGTAAATTTAAGAAACGTGGGAAAAACTGTGGAAATGCTACAGCTATGTCTGTAGTCTGCATCAATAGGCTTCTGTGTTAGTTGTGTGCCCTGGCAGACAAATAGCCATGGAGCACATCCCCGGGCTAGGGGATCGGGTCTGTGGGGTGACGCATCATCGCAGCTACGCCACATGACATACCTTGTCTCAGCCAGAAAAAGTTCCTGGCTTTCAATTTAGGAGCCAACATGGTTCTTCAGAAAACTGAGGGTGAGGGATTTTTGTTGGTTGATGGGGTTTGTTTTGGTTTTTTGTTTTGGTTTTTTTTTGTTTGTTTGTTAGTTTTGGGGTTTTAAAAAATTATTTTAGTTGGGGTTTTTTTGCAGTTGCTATTTAGTTTTTTGGTTGGTTTTTGGTGGTGGTGGGTTTTGGTTTGGGGAGGATTTTTGTGAGGTTTTTTGTGGGTTTTGGGATCTTGGGGGGAGTTATTTTGGATTTATTTTTTTTAGGGAAAAGATTTTTATTGAAAATCCTTTTTAAAAATAGTTCCAATGCTGCAGAGTTGAACAGCCCTGCTGGGTTTTGTATATTCATTACTGTCACTACTGTGACTCCCAATAAAGTGTAACACTGCACATTCATTTCAAGTTCCTGGATGAAAAATTACCTGGATGCATCCAATACCATATGTACCTATTGATTAAACTTAATTCAAGTGCCCTCCCAGGCTTCCAGCACATGAGCCATCAGGGCTCATTGGAAATAATTTGTCTGACAATTTCAAGATTAATGACCATTTTTTGGAATGTTTTAGCATTTTTAACAGGTGAGTATCTGGAGTGTACAATATAGTGACCTTGGAAAGCTGGACTGGCCACAATGATAAAACATTGACAGATGAGAGAGACTCAAAAACACCTCAAAAAAACCCTGATAGTTGCACGTGATTGTTTGGACCTTTGCTGTCCCCTGTGCAGTGGTCAGCAGTTGGATGTGTCAGTGGCTATCATCAGATCAGCCACTGGACAATAGTTGCATCTCATAATGCTCAACAAACTTTATACTTGCAGTGCAAAGTGCCAGGTCTCTGACTTGACTTAGTCAGCAAACCAAGTCTAGTTTTGCCCCAGATAAATCCGCCTCTCCCTTTAACACAGCCGGCTCCGGGCCTCTGCTGCATCGCCCCAGTTTCACAGTGGCCTGCAGGCAAATTATTGCGTAGTGGTGATTCAGGGCAAGTGTGGGGGGAAGGTGGGAGAACTGGTGTGTGTGTGTCTGTCTGTGATCTAGAGAAATCCAGATAAGGATTTCTTATCTTCTTAAGGCAGAGAAGACAAAGCAGCCCATGGAATCCACTGCAAGGAATTGCATCCACAAGAGAAATATTTGCATGAATTCTTTCAAACCCATTGTATGAGATTCAACCTAACCAGGCAATGTGCACTCAGCCCAGGAAGTCTGTTGTATCCTGGGCTGCATCCAAAGCAGCATAGCCAACAGGCTGGGAGAGGGGATTCTGTCCCTCTGCTCTGCTCCGCTCTACTCTGTTGAGACCCCACCCAGAGAGCTGCCTCCAGCTCTGGGGTGCCCAGCATAGGAAGGACATGGACCTGTAGGAGCTCTTCATTGGAGGCCACAAAGTGTGTTCCTGTGCATTAGCAGATAATGTTGTTAGAAAGTGCTAGACAGTCAAAATACGGGACCAATCCAATGCTGCTTTCCCCGCTGGTTTTTATGACCTGCAACACTCTGTTTACTGCAACTGGAAGTCTAGTTTGACCAAATTTAGACTTAACCTTGTAGTGCTAGACAATTCATAAACCAGGTCATAATTTATTTTCTCCATTCTCCTGCCTCATAAACTCCATATAAAATGTTAACAGTGCTCAGTTAGCAGGTGCAGGGACAGTGCACCTCAGTTTTCCTAGGAGAGATCCTCAGTAGGTGAGATTTGGCCTTTCTGGAGCAGAAACACTATCACATATCCCATATTGGGTGGTAATTTAATCTTTTACGTCTACAAGACAAGAACTCTGTCTAAGAATTCTTGACAGAAATGTGGACTGTGTTGAAGGACTCGACTTTCTCTCTCACAAACTTACCCTTGTGAGGGTAATAGATTGGATTAGATTTTACTGAACCAATAAATAGTTAAAAGAATTGTGTGAAAAAGCAGCTGACCTGAAGGACATACCCCAGGTTTATCTAAAGACCATGTCTTTTAGCCATGTATTTTTTAGTATCTCTACTATTTACTCCTGAACAGCACAGACCTAGGAAGAATTTTAGTCAGTTTTACCTAAAAATTCTGTTAAGCAGGAACCACATAGCAGCTTGGAGCTTTTCTCACTGATACCTACATGTGTTGAAGACACCAGCGAAGACCCAGCACTGGCCATATCGGACCGGTTGCTTAGAGCTGTAATACTCCAGGAGAATGTCCACACTTCCCGTCCAGGCTGAAGGTGCAACACCATAATCGTAGGAATTGTTCCAGGATCCAGCAATCACACCGTTGTCATCCCGGGAGTTAATCTAAATTCAAAGGAAATGAGCATTAGAGATGTCAGAGACTGAATAATATATAGCTCTTTAAATCAGCAGACTGATAGGATGAGAGAGAGTGAATATAGCCAAGTTTGGGGGAGAAAGTAAGATAGAAGGGTTTCATTATGAAGGTAAGGGATAAATAGGACAATCTTGTTAAGGGCCATGGATTCTCCATCATTGAACAATTCTGAATGAAGGTCAGACTCTTAAAAATAAATCTGAAATTAATTCACCATACCGAGTGTCCATGTTGCCAGTTAATAAGCTTTGCTAACATTAAACATGCTCATTGTTAAGTATTTTTAATAGACGCAATCAGTTTTACACTGGTAAGCAAGTCTCAGAAATGTGAAACTGTATTCTTCCTATCATCTGTTTTTCTGGCAATATCAGCCCAGATATTTTTAAAAAATCACTCATGATTTACAACAGATTAAGAGGAGAACCAGTCTATTGTTATTTTTAGAGTAGAAACAAATTTCTTTGGTCTGGCACACATGAAAACAAGAAGGAATTTGCTGTGTAAGTTTTCCTCTGGTAAGATTGTACAAAGCAAAGAGTTTTGCTGACTAATGGCTATACTGATAGGCATTAACAAGAAATACATCTCCTAGCTGCAATTTGAACCAAACCAGTTGAGGCTGTGCAGAATGCTCATTCACTCTGTACCTTTTAATTATGCTAATGTGGAACAGCTACGCACCAGCCAGATAAATCACAATTCTCATTTCAAAGCTTTTGGCTGCATTAACTACTCTTTTATAATTAGAAAATCGACTTCGTGTGAACTCTAGGACTGAACAGAGATAAATATTCAGAGTCATAACCAACGGGTTAAGAGGTTGTGCCCATCTCACCGGTGTAGGAAACACGTCAAGAAAATAATCACTTCAAGGACAGGACAGCATGTTGATCTTCAGGCTCTACTCTGACTCTAATGAGTGGGAGAAGAGAGGGACTCTACCTGCTTTTCCATGTCAGAAAGCCTCAGAAGGATTCCAGCATGCAGGGCATGTCCTCAGACTAACTCAACTCTACCACATTCCAACTTGAGCAAGAATGAGGTTAAGTAATACAGGTGGGATTTCAGCACCTCTTTCCCACTTCTTACTCAGGTCCAGATATCAATGATCAAGCCCCTTGCTCTGTTATGGCCCGATTCTGAAGATTAGCCCTAAAGTCTATTGAGTCCTGGATTACCAATGGTGAACTTTTCAATTTCTCTAAAATGTTGAGTGGCCCAAAACCTAACTAATATCTCGGCCCTATTTAGATTCATAAGTTTGTGCAATTCTGTCCTGAGGACTTCCACAGTCCTTACATGAGGGGCTTTTATGTCTACTAGTTCAGGGATAAGGAAACCACATTTGATTCTTTCTTCTATCCAAAGCTCCAAAGCTGTATTTCTAACATCTGAGATGAAAGAATCAACTAAAATCTTAAAAGACAAAGAGAAGTAGAGATGTTCTCAATACTTCTTGCTGAAGTTATTCTATTTAACATGCAAGATTGAGAGGCTGGAGATCCCACTTAAATGTCATCTAAGATAAAGAGCTCATTTTCTTAAAGCTATAACAAATGGGTTAAAGGATCATCTATCTCCAGCAGCCATGTTTTGTGGACAGTCTATTTTAGTAGCTGGCTTGGGAGAATATCTAATTACTAGAGCTCAATGACTAGAGTATTATTCTGGGAAGCAGACAGCATCAGTTCAGACCTCTAATAAGGCAAAAGAGAGGACTTGGCCTCTGTCTTTCACAACCTGGATGAGTCTAGAGTCTTGAATAATAAGGATGGGACTGCTCTTGCACCCATGGCATGACTCCTGGTGCCTGGCATCTGGAAAGAATGGAGGTCTGGATAGTCTTCTCAGTTATTTCAGGTACTTTCATTCTGAGTAGGGTATGTTTTGTAAACCTCATGTTAGAGAGGACAGTTCCCACAGTGTTTTCTTCTGGGACCAAAGCAGCTCACTTATATAGCTGTTCTCAGCCTGATTAGGTCATCTGGGGCTTGGATCAGACACTGCAAAATGCACCATTGCAGTGTTCTAAGACCCCAATGAGGTTTGCGCTGGAGCCGACATAAAGTCTCTCAATTCCCTATCCAAAATTCCACCCATCATGCCACTGTATTAACTATAACAAAAACAGCTTTCTCAGTTATATTATCTACTGGAAAATGAGCACATTGTCACATAAGAAATGCTTATGTCTGGAGTACAATATCTAAAAGTGTCTTTCTCACCAGCCAGGCACCATTCTCAGGAAAAGGCAGTGAGCCAACAAGAGTTGCTTGAACTTTAGTGGAGAGAAATAAAATGTCAGACCCCAGAATGGACAATTGTCAGAACGCACAACTGATCTGTTGAGTGTTGTAGAGACCACATCAGGGCAAGAAGGCCAGCTAAATCAGCCCAGCTTTGATTTATGAGTCCCTTCTGACACACTTTAGGCATCCATTACATACCACTGCTGAGGCAACTCGACAGATTTTGATTGGGTTTCCACGACCAGAGAGCTCCAGTTCTGCCTTGTCCATCAGGAACAGACAAGCATCCAGAATGTTTTCTTCAAACTAGATAAAAGAAAATAAAAAGGGACACAGGGGAAATATTGACTCAGTTTTTATTCTGTAAAGAACAGGCAAAGCTATTTTTCCCTGTTGTTATAATTGCTGTTCAGTTTCAAAATTAGCTGGTCACATCAAAGCTCTGTGTTTAACAATAGAAATTTTCTTCTGGAATAATCACCCATGTGTGGGAAAAAAAGTAAAAATGTGAGAGGCTGTGAGGGAAGAGAGTGTAATTTTCAATTCAATCTCAGTCCAGTTTCCAGAAGGTTGAAATGACAACACAGACTTTCTGACAGGACATAAAATTTTAAGTGCTTACAAGTATATAATAGGAGGGTATTATAATAATAACTACAAGGAGCTTGTCTTCTTGCAAAGGACTATTTGCCCTTCACAGATTCCAGACCTGCTAATTTCAGGACTTCTCCGACACAGCCGGTGCATTGCTGGGAACTTGAACAATAAGTGGTTTGCCAGTGGTAATTTGAAGACACTTGTGTTTCAAAGTTATTTTTAAAATCTGTTTAAAATTGACAAGCCAAAAGCTTACTATACAGATTAATCCTGGTCTACAAAATTTAGACATCAAAAATACCAAGTGACCTAAAGCAGTCTTCTTCAAAAATAGAGTGAAAAGGTACATTTTTTCAATCTAACATGAACAAGCACAAGAATGAATTGAGGGCAGAGGTGTCTAAATAGACCAGAAACCATTTGTCACAGAACTTGCCCTGCTATGTATTTCATTTTCCTTAGAAGAAACTGCATAGCAAAGGAAAATACTTCTGTCCCCTGGAAAACAGTAGGAGACAGGGAAATGCACAATAATAAAACAAATACCTTCTAGATATACAAACTTATATTAACATTCAAGGCTGTGCCAGAAACTCCGTAGCGTTAGGTTTTATGTTCTATGCTTGCATCCTGAAAGATGTGATTCATGCTAATAGGAATTTTGCTCTCATGCTGCTACTAGAACTGGATTGATTTCCTAGCTCTCTACAGCCTGGTTTAGGGCTCCTTAGCAGATAAGGCCATCCTGAATTTCGCCTCTTGAAGAAAGTGAGCAAGACCCCAGATCAAACTGCTGCTTTGGCAGTCTGGGGAGAGGAGAATGAAGAGTGAGGTCAGAGAGCTGAAAAGGAAGCCCCAAAGGGTAAAGATTGCCACTGATACAGCAGGGAAGATGGGAGGGATAGAAGTAAAATCCTAGACAGCAGCTGGGCTCTGGCATAAGGCAAGAAAGGGGAAGCACCATCGTGTTTCACCATCTTCAGCTGTTTCCTGGCCAATGGAAGTCCTTTGCTTCTGCCTTGAGGGTAGCACTGCCATATGGATCCTTTTCAGCAAACATCCTCCAAAGCAGCACATCTCTCTCATTGCCACCCACATTTGCACTGAATTACTTTCTCTGGAGCAGGTATTCACTAATGATCACCTTATAGTCTGAGCAAAATTGAATTAATGGTGTTTAGGAATAGGAAAACAAGGATTAGTGTTTCTCAGACACCCACTAATAGCATTTTGTCATTGCTGGGAAGCTGAATAATTGCACATCCCAGTCCACTCCACTGGGATTGACACAAAAAATGTCAGGTGAATGACTGTGCTGTGGAGGACCTCCTTCCCAAGGAGAATCCTCACAGATTTACAACAGAAAATGTAAACTCTGGGCCCTCACAGCTGTCCTTCCTGGTTCAAATTCACTTTTCTTCTGCTCTAGCCCAACAATCTTTTACTGGGATCAAAATCTACTATCTGCATTTCAATTAATCAGACCTGGGTTAGATCAATAAGAGGTTTACCCAGCAAATTAAACTTTTCTCATCTACAGTTTATGAGACACTGTCAATCTTGCCTGTATATACAGAAAGAATAAAGAAAAAGTGAATAGATATCAGGGTTGTTGCCTTCCACCTTAGCACTTGCAAAGTGACATGAATGCTTGTGAAATAAATGCATTAACAGGAAAGAGAGGACAAGCTGCAAGGGCTAGCTGGCTTACACTGTTGCAGTAGTGTAGGATGCAGAGTAGCTTTAACATTAAGGCCAGTTTTGCCCTTCTTGACTATTCAGGGATTTAAAAAATATTAAATCAAACTAAATCAGTTTTCTGCCCTCACTCTTGGCAAGAAAATCCTATCTAGAGGGAAGTGGAATAGAAAAATTGCAGTTATATGGCTGAACATCTCTGAAATATCAGGGAAACCAGAGAAGCAATAGGCAGAGCAGCTAGGACAGGTGCATGAACCTGATCAAGGCACAGATCCTGTCCGTTCCATTGAAGATGAAATGAAAATAAACTTATTTCAGGAGCAAGGAACTTTGGTGAAACCACATGGGAAAAAAATGCAGGTGGAATAAGGCACGAGAAAACACACATGTGAAGTGCACCCACATATGCCTTGTGTTACACAGCAGCACACGTAGCTGTCCTGGGCATCCTCCTGCAGGCTAAACTGTTTCTAATAGATGTCCTTCCATTTAAGCCAAAGTAAGAGAGGCTGAACCACTTTTTGCACTGGTTGACTCAAGGCTGTGTTTCTCACAGTCAGTTGCAGGCAGATGTGATCTCTTGTTGCCCGTGTTCTGACCTGACCAAATGCATGTGCTCAGAACTACATGGGCACAGTGGGCTTCCAAGCTAAAGCAGATCAGTGTGAGGACATGAGAGAAGCCACGGTGGCAACAGAACTCTAGGACCACCTGTTTTATTTTACTTTTCTCACAAAAACAAAAATCAACATTAAATTATCAGTATAGCATCCAACTCCTGACATTTTTCAGGTAGAAAATTCCTGTGTGCCTAGATTTCTTCCAAAGCCAAATTACCCCTAAAACCTCCATGGAATTTTCTGAGTGACTGTCTTTTACAGTTTCTTAGGAGGGATCACAGTCATGTTACAGGGAACACCTCCATCCTCATTCATTGCAGCCATGTTTCAACTGTTCTGTTGTTTTCTCTTCCTCTGTCCATTTTTCTTGCCTTTTCTCCTCTCGTGTTGATGCTTTTCATTACAGACAGCAGCTTTGAGAACCATCTCCAATTAGTAACCCACTTTTGAACTCTATACTCCTTTTCAGTTTACAACCTGAGTTAAAGTTTCCAGCTGTCATTGTCCTAAGCAATTCTTTAGCCTAAGAACATTACCATGCACAAGCCTATCTGTGTTTTTGTATATGACCATACACCGTCCACTTCTATGACTCCATGTGGCCTTGTGTGTTTTACTTACATGTTATAAAGGGCTATAAATCATAAATATAAAAAGCATAATTGTATGATATACTCATAATATAGGTCTTTCTGCTAGTACTTTTACTCACTCACAGCAATGCTCTTGTCCTTAACATCTAGAATTGCCAAAAATGTGTCTTTAATGGTTGGAAATGGACAGGGTAAGACCAAGAACATTCTGTCCTCAATTTCACTGAAAGTATGGGAACCAGAAGAATATTTCTCTGCTCCTTTGAAGATTGACAAGTCTGTTAAACCCCTACAAAATTATCAGTTCCATTAAAGTTCTTGGCTTGGGCCTGCTGAGATGCATCTGCCACACTCAGCTTTCAAATGGGCAACCAACAGCAAGAGATGCACCACAGCACGGGGTGAAAATCAAGTCCTCTGATTTCAGCCAACACAGGAATTTCCATTTCCAAAGTACAAGAAAAAGGACTATGGAATGGCCCTCACTCCCCAGACAGAACTACCTCCTAACAAAACCAAATAAGCAATGCAGTTTCTCAAGGGTGGCTGGTATTTGTGTCAGGAAGATGCTAGACTTCCAGAATATAAACACCTCAGGCCAAGCCACCACAGGCCATAAATTCAGCATCGTAGAACATAAATCCAGCATCTGGTTTAAGCAGCATCTTCCACCTCCAGCTGCTTATTCCCCTCTCTCCCTCCCCCTAACATCTGTCATGGAGTGAATCCCAAATTTAGGAACAGAGCAAGCCCAAGAAATGACCCAGGGGGGAAAAAAAATCAAAGACATGTTTATTCAGCTAGATCAGCTCTCCAGTCTGATCAGGTGCGTGGCTGCACAAGTGCTTGCAGGGGGAAAGAAGGGCCAGGAGGGGGCATTTTTGGTCAGCTTACATGCAAGCCCAGCTTTGGCCTCAGGATTATGTTCCACATCTCTTATATCAGAGGCACCATCAGCTTATGGAATTTCTTCCCTGCTCCTTATTTACAGGTTGTTTTTGTCTCAGTCAGGAAACCAGCCAAACCCTGAAAACAACGGCACTGACAAAACCAAAGGAATGGTGCAGAGGCAGGAACTCCCTAAGGCAGTGCTGCCACAGGAAAGAAAAAGATGAAATTGTACCCTTTAAATAAGGAAAAAAAGAGAGATGTGAGTTCAACGAGCTCTCCAGGGCAAGCACACTGGCAATCCATCCAGCTCAAGCTTTGAGGTGGTATTTAGCTGAGTGAGAGAAAGCAAGATGTAAGGACCCTTCTGCAAGGCTGTGCTAGGGCAGTGCCACAAAAACTGAATGGATCCATCGCCACAGTAGTAAGGAAACACCATCTTAATTGTGCTGTTGTGAAAATCCAGGAGATGAGAGGAGTTCACCATGTCCAGTATCTGTCCACTGGAGCCCCTCTGAGTGACAGCTAAGGTTATAGCTTTGCTATCATTTTAGTTCTGCTTGGTAATGCCTTTTCCCCATTCTAACACAATGAATTAATTCTTCCATCCCATAGAGATTTTTAGGCTGGTTAGTTCTTACAAGAAGGTTGAGGTAAAACAGGCAAGTAAAAATCTGAGACAAGTCTTAGACAGACCAAAAGAGGCTTGGTTTAGATAACATATAAAGGAGTAGTTTTTCACAGTGGTGGTGGTAAGTTGCTGGATCAGGTGGCCCAGAGAAGTTGTGGATGCTCCAGCCCTGGGAGTGTTTCAGGCCAGGTTGAACAGGAATCTGAGCACCTGGTCTAGTGGAAGGTGTCCATGTCCATAGTGGGGTGGTGGAACCAGATGATCTTTAAAAATACCTTCCAATTCAAATAATTCTATGAATCTGTTATAGAAGGCACACCAATACCCCACTCCAGCCTAGTGGAGGGTGTGTCCCCCAAACTGAAAGAGACCACTGGAGACTGATGTTGTCAAGTCAAGGCAGAAAAGGGAGAGATTCTCCCAGAATTTAAAATTTTGGGATTAAATACTAGTTTGTCATAGGAAACTTGTGACTATCTAACCTCCAAGAAGAACAGAACTATTTCCACCAAGTTGCTAAAGCTAAAAAGAAAAGTCAAAAAGCAATACACCCTGTTGTCAAAAAATGAAAAAAAAAAAAAAAAACCCAAAACCAAACAACTCTACTTTTCATACATTGATTTGATCCTGAAGCAGCAATAATGCAGCAGCAGAAATATCTCTGCCCTGTGGAAACCTCAGCTAATGATTATAACTTCCAACAAGCAGCCTCTTAGTATCTGAAATATGCCCCTGAAACAAGGTCTTTAAATATCAGCTATTATAGCATTGCTTTTCTGGATTAGGTATATACCCACTTCATACAATTTTAAAATGATACCCCTTATCTTTCTAAAGGAGAAACCAATAATGCATTCCAGAGCCCACAGTCTCAACCACAGTCTGGTGTCAATCAAACTCATTTGCTGCCCTACTGGGAGCAGCCAGAGAAGACCTAAACAGCTCACCTGCCCGTAACTCCAGCTTCTTGATTTTACATCTTCGACGTTTCCATGGAATACAATACCAACATCATTCAGGACATATTCTTCCCTTTCTTTCTCGTCATCCAGGTACACAGCATCCACTGCATTAGTTTACCAAAAATAAATATTAGTACAAGTGTTTCATTTTCATGTAGGACAGATAAAACATCTTAGCATATAATACATTCATCTTTGATGAAAAGTACCCCTCTTCCATCAAACAAAGCATTACTCGCTTCAACAGAGTACAGGCATAAAGAGGCAGTGATCTCAGTTAGGGATATGATACACAACTTAAAACGTGCAAGATGAAAAAGTGTTGGCAACTCCTGCCAGTTTTCTCAGGATCTGTAAAGTATGATTAAAATGTCACATCTTATCAAGAATTTTATGATTACTGTGTACAACTAATTTAAAAGTTGGAGCACCATGATGCAATTCTGCATCTGTACAAACAGATCAAAGAACAATTTGGAACCTATTAAAGTTAATGGAAAACAGCTCAGGTCAAGAGATCTGAAGAAAAACCTGTAGTGCATTAAAAAAATGGAATACAGTTCTTATAACATATTAAGAGAAAGGTTTGATTGCCTTTTATGTACATTAGTTATTGACTTGAGTATTCCTTCCTCACATAGTTTGACTGACCAGGTAATATGAGGAGAAATTCAAGTGTCTAAATGAAAACTGGAAGTTATTGGATGCGATCTTTTTCAAAACATATACAAAGGATACATTCTAGATTGGACTTATAACAAAAATCAAGAGCATATGCATGGACACTTGACTTGCAAACATGATTTACATATGTAAATAACTCATTATTAACATTTATAAGGAACCCTGAATTACATGCAACCATTCAGACCTTCACAGGTAAGTACGAAGCAGGCTGTGATGCTGTGATGCTAGAATAGTTGAAGATTTCTTTCCTGTGCCAATGCTTGTATTTTGAGACTAAAAGATACACGTTAACAAGTAATAGCATGGGAATTAATTAATTTGAGGAAATCAGTACTGTGGTCCCAGGTAGCAAATTAAAGGGAACTTCCAACAGTTTGATAACAGCAAGTACAAAACTATGCTCACTACTGTCATAGAACTGTCATTCTTCAGCACCCCACTACAAATTACTAGAGGAGCATTTAACTTTTAAAAGCCTATTGATTTGTTGTGTTTTGTTGAAATGCAAATCACATTTGCACTTTCTTGTAAGCCTCATCCTCAAAAGCTTCTCCATTTCTCCATGAAAGTGCAATTTGGCCCACAACAAGCTAATAGCTGAGCCCACCAAAAAAAAAACATCAGTGGCAAGACTCACACTGACCTCAGCTAGGTGAAGGGCTTTGCCAATATACACCCCTGACCCTTCTGGAAGTTTTGTTTTCCCTCAAGATACTTTTCTATGTCTCTGTATACATAAGGGATTATGCCTAGATATGTAACATAATGACCTCCGCTCTCGCATGCAAAGGATGATAGAAAAGCAGGGGTTAAATGCAGGAAGCCTGTATGACATTTGAGGTGATCAGTGCTTGCCATTATGCTTTATGGAAGCTGCTGTACAGGCTCTGATGATGACTAAGAGCAACTTGGAGCAAGCAGAGGAACAGCAGATTTCATGGGGTTTTACCTAAAGTAGATGGGTCTGAGACCAACTCTTGTATTTGGCAGAGTGGTATTCAACTGGCTTCTAAAGGCTGGACAATTAAGAAGTTTATCAGCTTTTCACTACCTATGACCTAGTCAACCTCAACCTGCATAAAGTGCTCGATCATGGGTTTACTATATTCAGAGGCTACAAGGTGAAAGAGAGTGAATGAAACTTGGCAGCGAATGAAAAGGCTGCAGCCATTTATGCAAACAGGGACTCTCATACTTGTGAAACTGTACATTACATGATTTTTTGGGGTCCAACAAGTTCTGTATATCATCCCACTAAAAATATCACAGACGTTACAGACCGTGTAGGCTCTGTTTCATTAGGCTGGGTTTGCCTGATTTGCTCATTGAAAGATTATCTGCACTCCCTCACTGAGCTTCGGATTTTATTAAAGCATGTCCGTACAAATAGTACAGAGAGTTCACTTAAAGAAGGAGAATTCACACCTTCTTCTGTGCAGTTACACATTCAGTGAAGTGTGTGCATATGCCTTCTTGACAGCTGTTGTTTTCTTTTGGGGATTAAAAATATCAACATTGATCTTGCTGGTATCAGTTGAGATGCTGATGTTATTTTGAGACTGCATGATCTTTGCTAAATCAGATGAAAATTGATTAACTTCTCTGTCGATTATTTTAAATATTTGTGTTTTTGATAAGGTAAAAAGGTCTTCTGTGTTTTACAGGGAAGCCAGATGCTTTGATTTCTGACAGCTTTCACTGCCCTTGAGACTGTTTAGAAGAAAATATGAGGCATTTGTGACTACTTTGATGCTAAGCATGCTCTACATAATGCAGCTCCTAATTATTTTGTGCAAGTGGAGGCTCACATCTGACAAACAGAAGAATTCCACAGAAATGTGCTGGGTTTGTTTGTTCTTTTTCTCTAGCAGTTCAGAGGGTTTTCTACTCAGTTCTTTTATCCTGGGAATTTACTAAGACACCAGCAATGCTACAAAGAAGCAAATTAGTTTCTATGCTACTCTGTTTGAAGTTGGGTAAGGTGAAAATACACTTCACATGAAGACAGCGCTGCAGGTGAGGAATCCCTCACTAAAGACATGAGGAGTGCAGAGTAACCCTTTCTTTTTGGGCAAGTGAATGAACGTAAGAGAACTCTACCCAGAACGGAGGGACCCCAACCCCAGCACAGCAACCCTGTGGCGCTAGAGAAGCCATTTCTTCATGCAGACAGTGACAGCTGAGCACAGCAGCACCAGCAGGCAGGTGGAAGTGGAAGCAGCAGGCTTGCCCTGAGCTCCAAGCCTCCCTTCAACGTGCTCCCACAGGAATTCAGGAATGTAAGGCTGAGCCTCACAGAAACCACAAATCCCCCAGGGCTCATGTTGGGAAGAGGACAGTGCTGTGACAAACCCCAAGCTGCAAGACCTGCATGTAGTTATCTCCAAAAACACTCTACCCAGGATCGAGATAAGCATGCTGCCTTGAATAGTGCTAGTACTTGCCCACATTAATGTAGCAGAAGGATGAAGATCTGTGTGTATTTTGCCCATGTTGAATCTATGACACAAGCAATCAAATCTAAGATTTACCTCTAAAAGTAAGACAATGTTATTGGGCCAAATTTGGATGACTGGTGACATGTGAGGTGAGTCCAGAGCCAACCACATGTTATTAATCCTCCAACTGTATAAGAACATTTAAGCAGAAGAAATATGCAGCTGACTCAACAAAGTTGCAATATTCTTAATTGCTCAAATGCAATCCACTTTGCATGAGGCTCAGGTAAACAAAATGCACACCTCAGCCCAGGGGGTGTGCAACTTAGCTACACTATGCACCTCCACAGAAATCAGCACAAGGTCTTTTCCTGATAAGCACTTAATGCTCCCAGCAAAAAGTTGCAGGGACTCAGCACCTGCTTGGAAAGAGCTCACAGCTCCTTGGAAAGAGCTCACAGTATCCAGATCAAAGGAGCTCTTCTTGACTTTCATGTAGTCTGATATTGCCAAGAGTTTAGTTAAATTCCAAGAACTTATCCTGAACTACTTGCCATTTGTATCTTCTGTTCCAGAACTGAAGAGAGCTCTGCATGCCCAAAAGCACATCTGCTTTATCCAGCTATGTCATGTGGCTGTAGAAAGGATGCTGCCTCTCCTCACAGGCTTTACCTTGCTTAATAAGTAACAAAAATTTCAGCCAAGTAACTGAAATCTCAATCCACTGGTTAGGTGAATTCCCAGATGTTTGGGGCTGGTGTGTGTAATTTTGGAGAATCAGGCCCTATGTCTTTAAAGTATTCTTGGTTATCAGTCTTAAATGTAGCTAAAGGGATTAAAATATATTGAAGTATATGATGATTTTGGAAGCAAAGTACTCTGTAGCTTGACTGGTAAAATATTCAAACTTCTACTAAAGCAGCAGGAAAAAAACCAACTCTGCCTGGGAAAATACATCAAAACTGATCTATAGAGAGAAAAGGAGTAATAAGAAAGGGCACAAATGCCTCAGTCTTAAAGAAAAGCTCATACTGACATCTTGATGCTTCTCCAAAATGATGAGCTGGAAAGCTGCACCAGGCATTAGAGCCCATACTCTGCTCCTTGCTATAACAATCCCCATTCATTCCCAGCATCAGTCTTCTCTCTTTTTAATGAGGCTTTTCACTCAGACTTTTCTGCTTGACTATTAACTCAGCAAACAAGTCTAGAAGATTTTCAAACTATTGTTTTCCCTGCACTGTAACTGCCTCAGTTTTTCTACCCTTTTGTCATTCCACTGAAAAATCTTTTCCAGCCAGGGGATAAAGCATGAAGAAACAGTCCTTGATTTTCTAACAGAAGGAGAGGAGGGAAAGACAGATATAGGAGCCAATTAGCCCAAACTACCCAGGAGTAAAAGAGAAACAAGAAATGAGGATATATCCAAAACCAAATGAAACAAGCAGGAAATGAAAACTACAGTAGTCAGCAAGGAACAGGATCTGAAGCCATTGAGCACACCTGAAAACATAAGCTGCAGAGAAAAACGTGGTCCCCAAGCTGTCTGCCCTGGATCTGAGGTCACACAGCATGTCCTTGCTGCCTAGAGAGTGTTTTCTGCTTTCCTAAAGCAGACTTTTTCCATCAGCCTTGCCGATGCCTGCCACTGGAGGCAACTGCTGCATGTCCTGCTCCCTGTGGGTTTACTCTGATGTTGTGATTTTAATCTTGCTGGCTTTCGCACTCATTCAGCTCAGGTTTGAGGGAGGGAGGGCACAGGAGGGCAAAGTGTCCATATACCATGAATAATGGTGGATCAGTCTGCAAGTAGAGTTGCAGGGCAAGGAGGTGTGAAGTAAGGATCGATTTTCTTTTTTTGCCTCTGTCTAACACCTCACATCAGCTTGTGTGGTCCCAGTCACACCACAGTAGGATAGGCAACCCCCCCCACATCACATCTTACCTCCACATTAGGACTGCATGCAGCCCTGGCTGGTTGTCTACTAATCATGAGGCAAACTGAGGCAATTTAAGAAGCTTTTCCTTGGGGTTTATCCCTTTCCAAATATGTGCTGAGCCACTGCAGCGTCACTGAGCTGGCTGGTACAACACCCAGGACCAAAGCCAAGTAGTGCTCTACCTTTAGGTGGAGAATTGCACCTCCCTGGCTGAAGCTGTGAGTCTGATGATGCAAAGCAAACCTTGAAAAGTTTTGTCTGCTCACAGTGGGTCATAGCTTTGGCAATGTTTCCTCTCTTTCTGTTGCACACCCTCCAGAACAAACTGTTATCACACTACTCAGAGGTACATTACACTGCTTTCAGAAGTATCTCAGTGTGGCAGGGCCTTTGGCCCTGCCCTTCCCTCCTATTCCCACTTAACTAATTCCTCTTTATTCAGCATTAATCTGTATCTTCTTAAATAATGCATAAGCTAATCATTGCTTATATTCCCTTGGACTAGGGGCAAGTAATGAATCCAGCACAAATCATTCCATGAACTGACAGTACTGCAGCTGAATAATGGGCTCTACTAATAATGCCAAACTTACTTGTCACTTGGTAGGAAGGCCCTTGTTTGGTACAGAGTTATTTGATGCAAATATTGTCGTAAAAAAATGGAAAGATGAAGGAAGGATAGCAGGAGAATACTGAAGTTTGCTGCTGACCTAAATATACTGCAATACATGTGACTTGGAGCCTTGCAGTCGGAAGCTGAGACAGTGCTACAGCCTGTCAGAAGGCTGAGTCAAACCTCTCTGGTCCTGCTTGCCCTCTCCTGAAAGCCAGACACAGAGTTCATTGGGTAAAATACAACCCTGACAGTGTAAAGCCCGGTTTCTTCCAAGGATCCTGGGAGACTTATTTTTTAAAAAATTGTTCTTCAACCTACTATATTATAAAAAAAGGCTCATTTGCAAAATGTTTTGTTCCTCAGAGAGGGCACTGTTGCTAATTAGTCACCACTAAATGGGAAGTTAAAAGGGCAAATGTCATGTAGCAGCAGAAAGGCACCACCAGTGATGCCACAGCAAGCTGACTCCACTCAACCTGTGCAGGAGCAGCAGCTCCCATTGAATTCCTTTTGATTTTGACTGCAGATATTCAGTCCCAAACGTGGCAAATAGTGATGTAAGTCAACAGAGTATGTGAGGCCACCACATCCTGCCCCCCACCAAATCCCGGAAAAAATATGCCCACACAGACTTGTTTGAGGCACACACAGGCACACTGGAGACTCTCAGTGTTGCCTGTTTAAGTCAGAGTAAAGCCTTGAGGTATGTTTACTATGAGAAATGGAGCCTGAACGGGCAAATTCTAGCTTGGCCTCATAAAACTGTAGAGTGTAGACAAAACAGAGGCATTTGTTTCCAGCATGGAGCCCTGCTCACACAGGGCTAGTCCCCAGCCTGAAAGACTTGACTTTTGACAGAGTTCCTGTAAATTTTCCAGACCCAAACTGACATGTCTCCAACCTCCTTGGTACCATGCTCCTGTTCCCAGACCAACCCACCTAAAACCTGATGAGCCTAGCAGCAGAAAGTGTAAGCTTTTGACCAGGTACTTACGCTGGCTTGTGGGATTGAACAGGATGTAAGTGTCAGTGGCTGAATTCCTGCGCGTCCGAAGGATGCCAAAGGGAGTCAAGACAGCAACATAAAAGCGAAACTTCCCAATGATGCAGGTGGTTGAGGACATGATGGACAGCCGAATGGAGTTGTTTTCCCTGTGGATAATCTTGGCTCCCCACTGACCAGGTTTTAGCACATTGCCTACTAGGATTGGGATGTAGGTGCCTTTGTTTTGCTGTGGGTAGCGACCTGGAGAGAAAAGCAAAGAGGTTCACCTTTTTTTGACAGTTTTAAAAAATTTTCTAGCAGTCCTCTGTCCTTTTGTCTTATTCTCAATGGAGGTGGCAGGTTTTAGTGGGGAAAATTAACCTACTCTCTCATTGTCTCTCACAAGGCCTGGTAACTTGACGGTACAGCCACACAAAGACCAGCAACAGCTCCCCGCAGTCAGCCTGTGCCCCTACCCCCACCCACCTCATTCCAGCAAGCTCCAGCCTCACTGGCTTGAGCACTGCCCGGGGCATAGATAGCCCTGCCAGCATAAGAAGGGGCTGTCCAGGCTTTTCTTGCTCACCATTGTTCACCATAGTGCAGCAAGCTGCACTCCAGCTTGCTCCTTGCCTTGAGTTCAACAACACCAGCTAGACTGTTGGTAAGTTTAGGAGTTAAGTAAGAGCCCCTTCCCCAGTTCAGATGCACCCAGCACCCTTGTTGCTAGCACACAAGTGCCCTCTGGGACACAGACATCAGCTTTGAGGCTCTTTAGCAGAGCAGAACCCTGTTCTTCTCTGCACTACTGCTCTGCAAGCAGAGACCAAGTGCTCTTTCATGAAGCCCACACAGATGGAGAAAACACAAACGAGTCCACCTGCAGATACCCAGTACTTGGTTCCCCCCAAGCATCCACTCCTCAGGCACGTAGTGGGAACCATTTCTGGATGCCCAGAATATAAACCACTACACTGGAGCTGAATCACCAAACTTTCTGCACCAGAAATGGGTCTCAAAGTATGACACGCCTCCAAAGTGCCTCACGTGAGAGTCTGCCTCCCAGCAAGGCAAATCGCACCCCAGAGGAGCTTATTTTACTCTGCCAACTCTAAAAGCAGCTAGATGGAAAGGCTACATGTAAACACGTACAGTGCCAGGATGCAAAGTTGAGTGAGGCTCCACCCCTTGAGTCTGAGGTAGAGCCAAACTAAATCTGGAAGCCAACCAGAAGCATAGACAGAAGAGACACTTGTGAGAAGAATGAGTTCCTTTTCTCATTCTCAAATCTACTCTTCATTTCATATTTTAGGCTGAAAGTCAGCCTCTCTCATTCAAAAATAGGGTAATGAAAAGCAATGATGGCAGACGGAGGGACAGACTTCTATATTTTTCATTCCTACTATTTAGGAACTTCAAAATTAAACTCATTTTCTTGCTTGCTTATTTTTATACTGCCGATGCAGAGATAATCGCAGATCTGAACGCTGCTACATTTTGGGAAAGGACAACTCCAGCTTTAAATCTGAAACTTGCAAGCTGCCACGACATTTGTGTTTCTGAGAAATCTGGGGCTACTGTGCTTCATCCAAGAGATTATTCTGAGCACATGGATTTCCATTTTGCAGATATTCAGTGCACATAAATAGCCCACTTTGCCCTGCAGGCCAGGGATGCTGTAACCCATGAAACTCATTCAGATCAGTGAGGAACACAATGGACAGAAAAGACCCGCAGAAGAATAAAGGACTAGAACAAGAGAGCAAAATCAATAGAAAAAAAAGAAGATAGAGAACTGGACACTTCAAATATAAACCATCAAAAGAGAGCCAATGTAGAGAGAAGAGCCTATAGAGGTAACAGATCTGGGAGCTGAACACATTCTTGTTCTTTGTAGTGCAACTGTGTACGACCCAGCTTGCCTCTACAGCTGATATTTTGCTTCTAGTTTTAACATAATCTTTTTCTAAAAAAAGCAGTCCACGCAAACAAAGCAGCAGAGTAAACTAAGAAGTTGAACTGATATCTTTGAAAACCGTTAACAAGTGCTACTTTTAAAAATACTTCACGTACCTCCTTCAGAAAGGTGGGAGGGGGAAGAGATTACTATTTTAACATGGTTAGGAACTGACATCCTTGTCTGTGCTGGAAGCTGCATGTCAGTGTAGGAGCCTATTGGGGACAGGAGAAGCTGTGCTCTGGCTTTGACTTTGCACCACCAAGTCTGTGTATGCCACCTGTACATGGGGAGACTGCAGAACTACTTCCCAGAAAATCTGCCCACAGGAACCAGATAGGATCTCAAAGAGGCCATGAAAACTTTTGAAGACATCCTTATGGGACCACTGCCACTGGAATCTCATAAGCAGGTTTGGCAAAGTACCAAGCCTCTGGTATGCTCACTTTTTCTGAAAACTCAACCCCCTATCTTCCCTTCCAAACAAGCAAAGCCACAAGACACCCTAGCATAACTTTTGCTTGACGAGGGAGCAGCTGTAGTTGCTGTTGAGGAGCACATGCAAGGTTCTTTCAGCCCAAAGCCCCACACAGCTGGTCCCATAGAGTAAGAGGTCACTGCATTTGCTTGCTCACCCGTGAGGAGAAGGTGCTCTGGGGCACCAGGGATGCTCTGCATCCCTGCAGACATAGCAGTTTTGCCACGGACGGATATGCTAGAAGTCAGGATACTTTGCAGGTGTTACAAATAGTAAATACAAGATAACATCGTTGGCTCCTGACACGACAATCATGATTTGGTGTTTGCTAATGGTTACATAAATCTTGAACCCCCAAGGAAGTTTGGGAAGATGGGCAGGGCCTTCAAGAGCACAGTGAGCAATTTCCAATGTTTTTTTTGAAGAGGGAACAAGTTCCCTAATCTTCTGAAACAGAACCAAACCAAACCAAAAACCAAACCAAACAAAATGCAAATGGAAAAAAAAGGAGTGTAAATGAAAAAGTAAGGAAATTGTTACTTCTGTCAGGAGCTTGTGGAGCTGAATTGTAAACACACATCTAGACATCTGACAGCATCAGGCACACTAGTCTCATATGCACACATCTGTTGTCTTGATAGTAGAGTGCTATAAAGCTGAGTAACTTTGGCATTGCATGCTAAGGTTGCTGGCCAAATAATCCTTGCTTAGGCTCAGTACTATGTTTATCAACTTTGTAGGCAAGTCCTATCAGGATGGCTTGGCCTTTTGACCTTTATCTACATCTTGAGCACACATTTCTGGCTGCAGTGGAAAAGTAGAGCCAGCTTTGGCTCATAGCTGGGATATCTGCAATGTTGGCCCTTTCTCAGAAGGAGTAACATGCATCAGTTATTTCATTCTCTGGCTGAGTCTCTAAGGAAGAAGATTCAATATTATCAAGAGACTTACTATAAAAGCCTGTGAATGCCTGGCAGAGCATTCTCTGAAGGGTCCCTGGTGCTAACCCAACCCACAGAGAGGCAGGAGGCAGTTCGAGTGTGTGTCAGGACCAGGACATGTAGACAAGACAAACCTTTTTTGTGCTGACAGGAGGGTTCTGACATTATGCCAGTAGCATTAGTTGGCTCAGGACCTCTCCAGCTCTGATTTGCTCCAGGAGTTGGCAGCCTGCACCATGCTCCACAGCCAGTTCTTTGTGGCTGCCTCGCTCCCTGGTGCTCACGTTTGCTTTGGGTGTGGGAGGCCCTCACATTTCACAGCCAATTGCTCTGTGGCAGACAAAGTCCTTGCGTGACATCATGTTGTTGGGATGTCCCTGTCTGCTCACTCTAACAGCACATGGAAATGGGAAAATCCAGCCAGTGAACTCAGAAAGTATGGAGATTTCTGCACTGGGTGAATTCCTTTACAGGCTTCTTCAAAGATATCGTGTACTGAATAGAAGCTGCTGACTGTCCGGCCTTTGAAGCAGGAGAGGAGAGAACTTGCAGTGACCCCTTTTCTCAGGCCTCCAACCCTCTGCATTTCAGTGCTAGGTCCTGAGCCACGATGCTTCCAAAAGACATTACTTTTTACAGAAATGTCACTTGTACAGAACATTTAATGGCACAAACAAATCTATTTCTCCTGATGCACAGTGCACAGGTCTGCAATCCTTTGATACTTCTTTATCCTTTCTTATTCCACTCTGGTTTCTGTAGCTAACCAAGCTGGGGTCCTAAAGCTTTTTCTCACTTGCAGCTCAGCTCAACTCTACACTTCTTGTACAATCTTCTAAGCACCCAGGAAAAGAGGAGCAAAGTAACTGCTGTCACTATGAAAGGAGCTCATATAATAAATTTTAAAAAAACATGAGTAAAGATCTACATGGCAAAAGGCACCATGACTGCAGTATGTGTGGATGTGGGCATGCATGGGGTGTCCCATCACACATAGACACTTTACAGGGGCAAAGAGCAAAGTGCAGCATTTGTTAAAGTTTCCCAAAATCTACTTATGTAGCAGCAAAATAATGAGCCATCTAAAACACAAAACTATGGCCACAAACATGCATTCAAAGTGAGTCATTTTCAACATATGTCTTTCCTCCCTAGCATGTCAGCTCTGGGCCCATCAGGCATGAAGGCAAGCTGTGTTAAATTCTGGGTAAAACTGCCACACCAGAGAGGGATTTACAGCAACACAGAGAGGGTGAGAGATAGGTACAGTGAGTTCAGCTGTCAAAACACGAGCCATCCTCCTCCTCCAGTTATCCAATTCTGCTTTACAAGTGACAAACAGGAACCAGGGTTTGCTCGGTTCTATTCTCCTCCTTCTCCTTCTCTATCCTGTTCCTGGAAGCTCCTGACTAGACATAGTTTAGTGTTCCTCTTGATCCCCAGTGGACATGCACACTGCTCTGTGTGTGTGTGTGTGTGTGCACACATTAAACAGCTCATAAACGTGAATTAGTGCCATGCTGTCGGCACAGACACTGGAGGGACCAGCAGGTGCTCTTGGATAGGTCCTACACAACTGAGCTTTACTTCCAGCAGCGAGGAAGGAAAGTTTGGTAGCACAGAGATCAGAGATCTAGTGAGCTCCACAGGACATTTCTTTCCTGATGGAAGTGGGATACATCAGAAGAGAAGGAGGTGAACAAAGATGGATATCAGTAGTCTTTATATTTTTAAGAACCCTCCTTGGAAGATTTGCTTTCCAAGGAGTCAAATGATCTGTACAACTTTGGAATATATATTAGACACAGTAATTAACAATTTTCCTATAAGTTCGTTTGTTTTATCTAGATACACTTTTTCATATAAAGGATAAAATTCTATTTCAACACCATCCATGGAAGTATAATAATTGTGATGTGTTGATAAATAAGTTTGAGCTGGAAATCATCAGTACAGTGGCTGTAAAATGTAGCAGAGGTAAGCCTTTTGATAGCACACAGCCTTGGAGCTGGGTGTTAGCATATAGGATTTATGACAAGAAACACAGAGTAAAACAAACAAGAAAGAAACAGGAGAGGTCCTTCAATAAAATTCCAAACAATCCAAAGGAGCAAGAAGAAGAAACAATCTTTTGTTAAAAACTATAGTCTCTAAATCTCTAACATCTCATCTGATTTCCTCCCACCCTCAAATACCATTGCCTTCAGAAGTGCTATATACAAACTTGGAAATGTAGTAAACGCAGATCTCTTGAAAGAAGTTTTGCTCATGGCTTCAGTTATGAATCCTTAACATCTGGCCACTCTGTCCCAGAAGTGAATGTTTCTAGTACTTTACAATTGCAAAACACACATCAGAGCCATGCACCTTAGCTAGTAAAACAACTAAACAATACAGCTAGATTTTATGTGCCACTTGGTGCTGCTGCAGCAGTGCAAAAGACAGCCTAATAAAAATTGCTTTGCATGAAATATTGCATTCATAGACCACCTCAAGGGACTCCCTCCTCTCTGCTCCTCTGGGACCCAGCTGGGAATCCCAGAGGGGAGGAAAAGAATACCCCAATGCCTTTCTTCAGAAAGTGGAGAGGTTTGGTTTTTGCTAAGAGCTGGCAAACAAGTCTCTTGTCTGTCAGGAGTCAGTCTCTAGGAAATATGTTCTGCTGCTAATAAATTGTTTTTTCTGTCACCAAATGAGACTCCAAATTTAGACCATCAGGTGTTTCTGTATCTCTGCTCAGTAGTTCTTTGTGAAACAAGGATCTAATAAACTCACAGTGCTGAGTTACCTGCCAATGCAGTGTGTTCTCTAGAACGGTTAGTTCTCTTGATAGTGCCAAGAAATCTCCTAAAACATGAAGATCCAAAGTTTTCCACAGAGCGACTTTTACCCAGAGTCAAAACTCAGCTCGACATCTCACCTGTAACGCTGGGGGACATCTCAGGTTCCAGCACGTCTGTTGGCTACAAACTGCTCTGCCCCAGAGATTCTGAGGACAGGTGACTGTAGAGGTAGCAGTACTTCCCACTAAGGCAGAATTACTGCTAGACAAAATCATCAAAACCTCAATAATCCTGGAATCATTCCTGGCCCAACTCTGCCATGAAATCAGGGAAAGACTGTGCACGTTGTAGGAGAGTATGAAGAGCTCCACTGATTCTGGTGTGTGTCTCCTGAACTGGACCTCTGGTTATTTAGTTGAACTCAGATATCCCTCCCACTATAAGTGGGAATTTGGTGTCACCCAAATAAGCCATACGGGATCAGCTCTAACATCTTTATGTTCTTAGCCTCTTTGATGTGTTTATCCCTCTGGAACTGGCTTGGGAAGGCTGTGGAAAAAGGAGCTGTAAGTCTCTCCTCTGATCTCAGGCCAGAAGCCAATGATTTATGGAAGCCTGAGGAGAGCATATGGATGGGTGTGTGGGTGTCCACACATGCACACGTGTGGAAAGGTGATAGTAGCCTGGGGGACTGGAATTTATGGTCATTCCAGAAGTACGTCAATGAATAAAACGTTCATAATAACATTTAGGGCTAGACCAATATATATGGATTTATGAAGCCATTTAAGGAAAACACAAATAGACAGCAATTTATGAGGATGTGGGGAAATACATCATTAGAGTCAGCATGCACCATATAAACTCATCAACCCCTCAAGGATTTACAGCCACGTACTGGAAACTACTACTAAAAGCAAGAGTGAAGGCTGTATAAGCCCATCTCATCATAGATCTGCTTTTCAGAGAAATCCCTGCCAGTGCAGCAGGGCCATTGGAAACTTTGCAGCACCCACACCAAACTGGCTGTCCCAGGTGTGGGAGCTATGCTCAGCCAGGCTAAGCTTGCATTGTGGAAAACAAAGAGGAACACAAAATATCCCCATCACCACAAAGGCAGGAGTCAGGACAGATCAGGGTGGGGGAAGGAGTCCATTGGCTCCTCTAGGTTCACTGAGGCTCCAAACTGGAATCAATCCCACTGTGGGGAACTAGATGTGAGCTCAGCATCCACACTTCTCTTGTGGCTTTTTCATCGCAAACCCAGACCATGAGAATGAGTATCACCCAAGGGGTGATGCTCACCTTTCCTCCTGTAAAAGCCAGGAAGCAGGCAGAAATGAAGGAAATATGTGGTGATGGAGCAGCTCTCAATCCATAGGTACTGCAGCAGGGCTGAGGTCCAGCACAAGAACTGGATCTAATTACTCTTTATAAATGGATATTTTTCCATGTGGATTTTTTGTCACATTCATTGTGTTCCATACTTCGGCAGGCAACTATGGTCCTAATTTAATGAAGGATGATGTGCAAAACTGAATTATAAGAATTCACATGTTAGCATTTCAGTCAATTTCACCAAGGATGACTCTACAGAAAACAGTCTGTTAAAGCAAGAACAACTTCCGTCACAAGGAACTATCACAGAAGAATGTCCATAAAAGTGATTTTCAAGAGATTAGGGTGAATTATTTATTTATATATATATATATATATTTGCTTACACAATTTAATCCATGAATTCTATGAAAATGGCATTTAAATGGACTGTGGATTAAAAAGGATTGTAGTTAGGGATTGTTCTCTGAGTGTTTCAGATCTAGTTTCACATGAGAGAAGAAGTATTTGTCCCAGGTACCCTTGATTATTTATCAATTAGAAGGATTAAGCAGTCTCTATTTGCTTTACTTGCTTCATTAATCATCTTTTTAATGATGAAAAAGAAGAAAAAATAGGAGAGAAAAAAAAAGAGAAAGGAAAGTAAATTTTAGAGAATAATGGAAATAGAATAGTTCTGTGCACACCCACAGGATCAATCCATTACAATTGTCACATTTTTCAGGATCAAAATTAGTCTTTAATGGATAAAAAATTCTGTGATGGATTAATGTCAACTTTGGGAACTTTCTTAGAGCTGGGAACTAAAAACTTCTATATAGCTTCATAGGCACTGTTGTATAAACATACCCTACTGCAGGCACAGCCCTGCAAAAGGCGACTTCAACTTTTCCCAGTTCCAATTGAATTCCCTGGGAGTCAAGGCCAGCCATCCCTACAGAGTAACTTTGTGTCTTATGACAACAGAACCTTGAACCACTCAAAATATTCAGCAGTTCAGGACAGCCTAGTCCACATTGTTTGGGACATCCACACTCCTGGACATACTCCAAACCAGCACCTAGGGAAAGACCCAGAGAGGCTGAGGAAAAGCTGGACCAGCTTTGACCAAGGACTAGAGATGAGACCTCCAGAGGCCCCTCCAACCTAGGTTATTCTATTCAACAGTTCAGCTGTACCATTTGAAATCTACTGCTCAGGCACACAGAGTGCTCCTTGGAAAGGTCATCTTACAACAGCCTGCCAATATTTCTGTGTGTCCATCACTTTAATCTCCCAGACTCAGCACATTCCTAGGAGGCATACTCCTTTCAGCACAAAAAGTTCCTCTGAGCTCAAGCTGCCTCTGCTGCAGGGCTGTTGTCTGAGCCACTCCCTAGGGATAGCTTTTGCCTGACAGCACCAAAGGGCAGGATTCACCTTCCCTGCCTTCAGTCTTCTTAAAGTCAGAGTCTGGTCGACGAGAGAGAGTCAATAGAGGAAGAAAAAAATCCAGAAGAGAGTTCATCCCACTTTAAGGCAGCTGGGCTAAACTCTGCTTGGAGGTTAAAGTCTGCCTCTCTCCCTTGCTCACAAGCAGCCTGGGCAAGAGTTTTTGGACTGGGTTCTGCTGTTCAGGCATTACAAGAGGTGAGAACCAGCTCTTCAGGAAGACAAACCGAAAAAAATGGATGAAAATGGCCACATCTCCCTGTGACAAAAAGTTTGAAAGCACAGCACTAAGATATTCAGCAGCCAGTCGTCTTTCCTAAGAGAAATTTCTTTTCTCTTCTCGGCATTAAACATTGGACTTGATACTAAAAGGAGAAGTAGCAAGAGTCAAGCATATAATTTCTAAGTTTTCCTTCTCTGCTGTGGAATGTTTTTCATTTTCCTTCCTGTTGCTAGCCTCTGAGAACAAATATACTGCATTTTCTCCACATATTCACAAAGAGAAACATTTGCAGAGTGCTGAATGTTGACCAGTTCCCAGAAGAGGAGCTCGAACACCTCCCAGTTGAATCTCTGTGAGCTCAAGTCCTTGCAACAAGAGGGCAGTGGTGCTCACAGAAGCAAAGAAAAAACAGGGGAGGGCAATAGCATTGAACACTATGTGATATCTGCAGCCAGTTGTCAGCCACCACGCATGGACCCCCATCCCACTGCACAGGAAGGACACCAACAGTGAAGGAGAGGGAGGAGAATTCCACCACACACTCAGGGCTAGCTCCAAAGGAATTATTCAGAGCTGTGCTTATTGCAGAGACTTCCCTGGCCCAGGCTGTATTAACTCCATTCTTATCACAGCTGAAGATGAGAGTATTTTTATCCATTCTTAGAGATTCAAGGTACAAATCATGGATGGATGTGTTAGGAAACAGCAACAGAAAAATAAGTTAATATGTTCTCTGAAGCAGATTGTGCAATGTCCAAAAGAAGTGTTAATTTTCTTCTTCCAATATAGAATATCTGATTAAAACAAATGCAAACTGCACAGAATGCAATAAAAAACAAATGTTCCATTTTCCACATTTTCTTGATACAGCTGTTTGTTTTAAACATATAAAGATTAAGGGAACAATCTTGAATTTAATTAAATCCCAAAAGAACTAATGATATTTATGCATATTAAATTTTTAAAGGCACTTGTGGCTGTTCAGCCAATCATTCACTGGACTGTCATAACATGCCTCCCAACCCTAATTTAAATTAGAAAGAAGAGACCCATGAAACAAAAAAAAAAGTGCAGACAGTAACATTTTCCCTGCACATATGTTTAAGAGATAAACGCCCATCCAGCTTTAGAAGGCAACAAATCTAATAAATGGCCACATCATCATAATTCAATGATGGAAAAGACTCAGCGTTACAAATTTCAGATCTGCATCTCACAGGAAAGTAAATTAAAACATCAATTATAACCTACTTTAATGACTTTATACAAGGAACATTGATGTCTTAACACAGAAACTCCCAGATCAATCTAGTTGAAGCTGGGTGTTTCCCAGAGCTGTATTGCAGTGATCAGAATTTGGTGGGGCCATCTTTGGATCATAGCAGGAAACCCTTTTGCTTCTCTTCTTTTCTAGTGAGCTTATGCCCTTCACCAGTCCTGTGGCTTCAGTGAGTCAACAAGTACCTTAGGACCTGGGTCTCTGATGAAGACTTCTCAGTGAGAGGAAAAAAGTTCTCTTTCTCTTTTAGCAATAAACCAAGAAAGTCTCTGATACCATCCTGAGTAAATCTCTCAACACTGGTGAAGCCACACATCAAACCCCATGCTCATTTCTGGACCACTCACTACAATTAAGACATTGAAGTGCTGGAGCATGTCCAGAGAAGAGCAACAGAGCTGTGGAAGGGTCTGGAGCACAAGTCCTATGAGGAGTGGCTGAGGGAGCTGGGAGTGTTTAGCCTGGAGAAAAGGAGGCTCAGGGGAAACCTTGTCACTCTCTACAACTGCCTGAAAGGAGGGTGTTGCAAGGAGGGGGTTGGTCTCATCTCCCAGATGACAAGCAGTAGAACAAGAGGAAATAGTCTCAAGTTGTACCAGTGGAGGTTTAGATTGGATATTGGGAAACTTCACTGGAAGGGTAGCCATGCATTGGAACAGGCTGCCCAGGGAAGTGGTGGAATCACCATCCCTACTTGGGTACATCATTTGGTTGAAACATGGCAGTGCTAGGCTGTAGACTAGACATGTAGACTCAATGATCTTAGAGGTCTTTTACAACCTTAGTGATTCTATGATTCTATGATTCTATGATTGTGTTTCTGGTCCAAAATTACAGTCACTGAACTTTATCTCTTGTTACTAAGTTGTTTGTAAATGCAGGCTGAAAAGTTGCAAGGTCCTTCCACGTGGTGTAACTTCCCCTCTTTATGCAAACCCCTCTTTATGCAATCAGTATTTTGCTATCTCAGTTCATATAGTCACCTCTCCTACCTCAAACAGACTCCTCCTTCCTACATCTCCTAAACTAACAAAAGAGATTTCCTGTTCCACCTACCTTTCAGCATTGCCATACAGCACTAACCAGATATAACTTGGAAAGCTCAAAAAAGTACAGCTTCTTATGAAACAGAAACCCCCAGATTTTGCTTCTTCTTCTCTCACATGAAATTCTGTTGATTTTCTCAAGAATGGATTCAAACTCTGTTTAGAAAAACACTTCCTCGCCTATGGCTAAGCCTGTTTTTATGGTTTATCAATCGTAATAGGAAAAGACCCAGTCATTAAGTTCTGCTGTTTTCCTGTTTATGAGACACTATTGTTTTGCTGATAAGACACAGCCTTTTCCAGGCACTTACCCATCAAAAACTCCAGCCAGAATTGGTCTGTCTCTGGCTTGTAGGGTCGGTTGAAGTCAATCTGGATTTGGAAAGCCTGTCCCCGACGCACTATCAGCTTGGGGTTGTAGTACCTGTCAGTGTGGTGCTCCTGCTTGTTGATCTCGTGAGGCTCCTTGAACATATAGATATCCACAACACGCAGGTAATCTGCAGAGACACAAAAATGAGCAGAGGGGGAAGGAGTCAGTGTGCTGAAATGCCAATATTAGTATCAACATCATTAGAGGCCCTGTCCTTCCCTTCTCCAGGGAAGGAACACCGTGTAAAAGGAACACGCTGGATCTGTTTGGGGCTTACACGCTCCTGGCTGAGAAGAGACTTATGGGCAGACACTTCTCTGTCCACTTGCCATTTTCACAGAAGCTAAAGGGCTTCTAGTGTGTGGTGAGAGCAACCACAGAAAGAGCAGGTGGCTAGGTGTAGGAAGCTGAATGACCCCAAAGAGGGTCTAGATCCATCTTTTCATTGGCATCAGTTTTCCACAAGTCTGAGCCTTGCAGTCACAAATGTACCCGAGCAATCAATGGGAATTTGATGGCTGGAGCTTCATGTCTCCCTTCTCGAAGCCCCCTATTTGTAAAATGCAGATTCACAGGGGCTTTGTGATGCTTGAATACGTTTGCAAAATGCCACCAGTACTGAGAGCTGAAGAGCCTGAAAGGCAGTTAATGATCTTGCATTCAGCTGAGAGCTTGGATTGCCTGTATTAGATAAGGTTTGGGTGTACTGTGTCTTGTCTCAGCTTCTCAGTACACCTCCACTGCTATTAGTGTCTTCTTATGAAAACTAAATATAACATTACAGCATATAATTACAGCATAGAGTCACAGGCAAGCAGCAGTAGGTATCTATAACATGCTCAGGCAAAGCTTTGCTCCCTTCAAATGCAGGCTGCCTAAAGGGTTATAGCAAACTAGAAGCAGTTTTTTCAGCAAATGACCAGTGCGGGGTGGCACTGGGATAGCCACAGGCACTTGCTGTCACCAGAAGCTACATGCTTGTACCACACCATGAATCTGCACAGTGGGAGTCTTCTCACACTATGAGAAACCACATGAAAATGAACGGGACATTGTTCTTTTGCCTACATGCGTAGGCACATAATCATGAAATCTTTACCAGGAGGAACAGGACCATTACTAGCCACCACCAGGAGAGAGACAGCAGAGTAAAGCTAGATTTGCAGCTCTCAGCTTGTCTTTCAGGTGCTGACGGTTAGAAACAAGCTAATTCCTGCATTTTATACTTAGAGTGACAGAGCCAAACTCATGCCTGGCAAAAAGAACTGCACATTTACAGCAGCTGGTGGAGCTGTGCGTACTCGAGATGGTGGCTAATCTGGCCTTCTACTAAGCACACTGTGGGCAAGAATGATGTGCTCAGTAAATGAGTTGGACATTCAAGTCCCTGAGGGCTGAATGTAGTCCCTTTCACAGAAGCTCAGCACAATTGTTTAATTTGTCAGTTCTGGGCAAGCAGCGGAGCCCTGCAGGTAGCACCTTCCCTGGATGAGAAGCATGGTCAGCATGGTCCTCCTCCTGCTCCAGCATAGGCTCTGGGCAACAGCTAATGGGAGACAGGGGAGTAATGCCAGTGGGAGTAGGTCCCACTCCTGCTTGCATCACCCCTTAGATCCCTATCTGTGTCCTTTAGGAAACAGAAGGAAAGGAATGTGCCTGAGGACACAGCATGATAAGGAACCATTCATGGAAAAGCCCTGCATAACTGAACCCAAAACCATCTGCTTCCTGCTAGCCCTGACCTGCAAAAATGCTAGAATACTCTGTTCAATCCCGAGTCAGGCCTAAAGTCCCATGACAATGTTATTGTTATTCTCTGCTCAATTCACCAGGCTTCTGGAGTGACTTCTGTAAAAACCCACTGACCTTAGCACTGGCTGAAGTTACAGAGATACCCGTATGAAACATTTTGCTCAGAAATCATTCTCATTGCCCCTCTGAGAAGTAGGGCATGTCTTCACCTCCCTCTTTGCAAAACTTACTAATGCTCTCTCAAAAATGCTGACAAAACTCGCGATTGAATTACACGAGGCAGGAATTTTCTGTACAGGGATAGAGCAGGGAGAGGGGAGAATCTCTCCCCTTTTATCTTTCAAACCCATCTGGGCTGAAAGGACTACATGTAAAAGCTGTGTATTTTGGGGTTCTGTGAGAAGTGAAGCTATCAATAAGAAACTGGCTCAGCTTCTCCCTCATTCCAAGGAGGCATAAAAACAGAGCTGAGGGTTTATTTTATTTTCATCTCCTGTTTTGCAATAAATGGCAATAGTGACCCCACCCTTCCTCTGCATGTTAGCCCCTCCAAGGAACTGCAAATATAAGCCATCCTGGGCTTTCAGTTCAGCATTTGCTTCATTTCAGCACAAGACTTTACACAGCTCTTGTCAGAACACAGCCATACACATCCGCAAAAAACACATTTCATTTTTGGTTTCAGCATTAAAATGTACATTAAGCTTGCCAGATGAAGATAACCCATGGCTGAGCCTGTGCTAGTTACATTAATGGTAATTACAAAGAGCAAAACATGAGCAGGGTAATGGGATGTGCTAAGACCAGCACCAGGGTGTGATCCAAAGGGAAGCTCCAGGCGATGCTCATCTGGGAGGGACAGGTGGCCAATCGAGACCTTTGAATTCAGGCCCATTTGTGGGTTTTCCTGTAGCCTGGTCTGTTGTTCAGTACAAGCAGGTTTGCTGCACGAGAAGCAACAGTGTGATGCCTTCTTAAAGCTTTTGTAATGTTAAGCTTGCAGGGAAATAAATGAGCACAAAATTGAGTAGTTTTTCAAGTAAAAAGAATAGCCTTCAAACAACAGGTTTTCTCAGACAACTAGAGAAGAAGGGCTTTGAATTCCTACAACAAACAGAGTCAATCTCCAAAGAAAGTGCCCATCACTCTGCTAGCAGGGGAAGCACAAATGCCTGGCGAGTCACCGGACTCGGCGAAGGAGAGCGGGATGACAGGGCTGTGTCTTCCCACCGAGCCCACTCACGACACACTGGTGAGATGAGCCGGCCAGGACGAGCCGGGCTGAGGACACGGCGCAGGGATGTTCCCGGGGACACAGGCTTCTTGCTGGAGAAGCACTCCGTGCCCCTCATGAGCATCTCGTCCCGCAGGCAAGCGGGCTCCGGCAGCAGCAGCCCACTGACCGGGCTGGGGACACGGCCGGCCCGGGCGGCCGCCGCGCTCGCTCCGGCTGTGATTCGGAGGAGTAGGAGTGGGTGTCAGCAGAGAGCTAGGCAAGCACAGGGTCTTACCTCATCCGAGAGTTGTAGCTAAAATAGGTCAAATGAATCACACCCTAAAAATGCCTGTTTCTCTCTGTTGGCTGTCAAGGGAAACGAGGGTGACTAGCTCAGCTGTAGACTCCTACACTGCACAGATCAAGGGCAGAATTCAGTTAAATTTAGGCATCTAAATGATGTGAGCCTGGTATGTAACTTCTTGTTATGGCCAGTTGATGGCTGGTTGCTGCAGTCAGTGGAGCTGAGAGAAGGGAACAGATCACCACGGAACTGACATCCAGTGACTCTCTGGGCAACCTGTGCCCTCACCTCCACTCACTGAATGGCTCTGTGTTGACTACAATCTGACACAGGTGAAGACACAGGTGTTTAGATGTTTATATCAGGTGTCCAAAGGCTAGAAAACACCTCCATTGTAACAGCAGAGATAAAAGCATTTGCATGCTTTTTTTCAGTGTGTTATGGCAATGAAATCTGGGAATCACTACAGAAAAATCTGGACAGATCAGAAGTGTAGGGGTGTGCAGAAGAAGGGGAAGGGGTCACAAGCAGCTCTCTGCCAGGATGTGCTCATAGCTCTAGAGCCTCATCACACTGTGCTGCTCCTGCTCTGCCCATGGACAATCATTTTATCCCCCAAGTACAACACTGAGAGCGCTCCAGGGCAAGCTCAGCTCCTGAATGTCAGGTCAAGCTCCATGGGGCAATAAACATTTAACGTGGTCTGACAGGTGACTTAAGCATCCTAGCCCAAACAGTATGTCCAGGACCACACTTGTATCAGCTGGTACCACAGCCTTAGACCACAGCTGATGTGCACCAAAACAGGAATGCTACTATAGTCCCTTTAGGGACCCATCAGGTGACCCTTCAGGTCACTCCTGGCATACTTTTGCTACAAGCATTGGAGAGAATTGCACAGCAAAGCTGATCCAGCTGTACAAAAAGAGTTTTGCACAAATTTATTTTTCAGTAAAAGAATTTTACTTTATTTCTCATACAAGTCCCATAGCCAGGTTCACCCAATGGCCACACAAACTCTTGCTTTGGACAAGGGATGTTCTTCTCAACAACAGTATCACCTTAAGGACATGTTGGGCTCCTGCCTCAACTCACTTGACCTGACATTCTTAAGTTTCCACTGCATTTCTGAAAAGCAGGAGGCTGCCTCCCACAAGCACCACTCTTCATTCAGAGCCTGATGTGAAGCACATCAAAAAGCAACAGGAATCTTTCTCCTGGTACTGGTGGGCTTTAGCTACAGGCTGCATTTCTTCTACGGTATCCCACATCTCCAGCTTCTGTGAGCATGTTGGGTTTGAAACAGTGTCTAGCTGGGACCTACACTGCATTGCATTTGACAATTTAAACACACACACCTGCCCCAGAGCTACAGGGTTGTCAGAATAGGTTCAAGCAAAAATTCTGCTGTCTTAACATGCCGCTTAGTCTGCTCAGGCATTTTTTAAAATAAAAAAATGCTTCGAAAAGAAATGTGTGTGTATTAAGATGAGGCTGGGGAGGGGTGTGTGGGGAGGGGAGTGTGGTCAAGGCACATGATTAGGATTACAGAAATAATGCTTTGCAACTTGTCACTAAAAATCTCTTTGCCTGTTTCCCAATGTGTGAAATTCAGTAATTAATTCTTGTCTACATTTATTAAGCATTCCTTCAACTCTGGATAAAAAGTCCCCTATGAGCATTAAGTAGTATTACATCCAGCTACTCTGACTAGCCATGTTTGACAAGTTCTGCTGTTCAATTCAAATAGGCAAAAAATTTAACATCATTTCATTAATGAGTTATTCAGAATTTAATCCTGTTTTCTTTTAAACCATATCTTACATATTTTTTATTTCTGATTGACTCCAAAGAGCTGACACTGGGAATATACTTTGATTTGTCTATTCTCTACCATGATATTGTTTTGTTTCCCCAGCCAAATGATTGAAACATTTTTCACAGGAGAATAAAAAAATTATATGGGTATTCCTTTTAGTCTCATGTTATTTTTTGTGAGTGAGCTGAACATATACAGCAAAAGTTTTCGCTGCCAGACAACATTTTGCAGCAGTTTCACAGTTTAGGCAGTTTAAAGCCATATAAATGAGATGAGCATTAAGAAAACAGACTCCTTTGGCCCTTCATTCCAATGCTGCTGCAGCCATCCCTGAAGCCAGTAGGTTCTTGAAGTGTCTCTGTGATTGTGATCAAACTAGAAAAACCCATTCTTGCCTTTTTTTTAACCAGTCCCACAGTTCAAGCTGGTAACTGGTCACTCAGCTTCTTTACTCCTCGCTTTCCCTACCCATAACCCATGCTGACACTTCCATACACACAGGTGGTTTCAGTAAGTTTTCCCATGAGCAGTAGGGAAAACTGTCTGAATTGAAAAGACGTAAGGACAAAGTGGTTTGGATTTTGTTCACAGACCTGTGCTAAGAGTATGGAAGATGTAAAAATATATTTACGGCTTAATTGTACACCGTACCTCTAGGATTAAATCCTCTAGGTATCAATCCAAAAGCTTCCATCTCAGGAACTTCATTTTCTTCATCATTGGAGTAGTTTGGAGGGATGGCTCTTCTCCCATTCAAAGGAAGTTTATTCTCCTCGTTGGTGCTCGTTGTTTCAGACATCCTGTACTAAAAACGATGTAAAAGCGTGAGAGAAAGAGTGCAAGGAAAAAGCAAACATGAGCTAGCGTGGCACGTGCAAGATGGGAGAAGCCAAAAGCAATGTAGGGTGCCAGTGAGCTACACATTTTTAGACTCACATAAATAAAACCTGAGAGGCAGAACACATCAGTCTAATGATAAGTACAGCTCTCTAAGGATTGGAAGGCATTTTGTGTTCATCAAAACACATGAATAAGAGAAGAAGGAGGGGGCGGGAGAAAGAGAGGGAAGTCTAACACAGAAGTATTTGCCTAGAAGCAGGGCACTAAAAACATTAGGAAGTTTCAGGTAAAAGAACTGGAAAATCTTTCCCTCTCTCATCTTCCATAAAAGCATTATTGAATCCAAAATAGCAAATTATATTTTCAGAAAGTGCATCACACACTACCTCTTCCTAATAAAAATGACATTATAAGTCATACTGCAATCAAGCCAAATATTACAGCCTACAACAGTCTGTGGATCATAAGTGGAGAATTGTATTTTTGTCCCTATGCACACAAATAACCAATATCTACAGGGCTAACTCCTGCACCCAGACAATCTACTTTTGAGAAAAAGAGGGGGAGGGGGGAAAGAGAGATGGGGGTAAAGGGGAAAAAAGGAAAAGAAAAAAGCACTTATCCACTTATTTCTCTCCCACTAACGTCCTTAAGGGAAATCTTAGATGTAGGCTGATCAGAGACTTCTTTTTGAGCTACTCAAAACTGCTTTCACATCTATTTCAGTGTAAGCATGTAGCAGTGAAAAAGCCATACAAGTCTTCTAAGAAAATATTAATGACTGAGAAGAAAACTTCTTCCCAAAGCCTCTGAAAACAGCAATTTAAAATGTAGCAATTATTTAATAGAAGTAAGCTCTAAAAGGAAGTTTTTTAGTTATCAAGGGTACCTTCTTTTCAGATAGTCTTTTATTTTTTTTCTTCTCCCTTGCAGAATTTCTGCAGTGCAATAGGAGCAGGGAAAAAGTTGGAGGCTTTTAAGTAACCTCTGCATATGCTCCTCCTTCCTGTTGCAATGGGACAATGCTGAAATGGTTGCCAAGCCCTCCCCATGCCACCTCGGAGGATCTGCCACCACAACTGGCACGTCCTTTCTTCCTCCCTCCCCTCCCCGCCTTTCTTACCCCAACTCTGCTCACCAGGAGCATTTCAGGCTGTTTGTGCCAAGGAAAAAACTTGGGCATTGAAGTTTCAGTTCTTTTTGAGACAAAGTAGGAGTGCTTGTGGCACAAGAGCATATGAAACGAGAGACTGGAGGGGATTTTCTGAGGCACATAGCCCAAGAAGCCATGCTTACCATGTCGCCAGTCTTTAATGGTGTCTCTGCCTCAGGAAGCCTGTGATGCAGCTTCAGGTGCTGGTTTTCAAGAGTCCTCCCAGACAGGCACAGTAGTGGTTCCCCTGCTTGGTCCTCACAGCAGTCCTTTCAGAGAACTGCAGGACACATGAACATGGAAAGCTCACTGGCAGCCCAGCTTTTTCTAGAGACCTTGTGCTGCCCAGGACAATGAAGGTGTTTTGCACCACACAGCTATATTTGGGTCAAATGACCTTCAGCTCTTGCCCATGACAAAATCTGCATCACCTGACAGGTCAGAGGCTGCACCCTGTGGGAGCTTTTTAGCTTCATGTCAACTTTCTTCAGGTTCATCAAGCTCTAAGGTAACTGCAGGCTGTGTGACACCTCCCCTGTCAGACATCAATCCACAGGCCAGTGGAGCCGCATGGAGAAAAAGCAATGGACAGGGCAGAATTCAGGCCTATGTTCTGCCAGCTGCTGCTGTTTGGCAGCAGAGGTAGAAACCACCCACTGAGAACATGCATGGGCAGTGGAGAGCCCCTCTTGCACACCTGGCACCCACCAAGGGTGCTTACTTGCTTCTGCTTCAGGCCAGATGAAGGAACAAGGAGACACAGTGAAGACAGCTCTACTGTCTTTCAGGCAGCTATGACTTCCAGCCCCATAGCACCAGAGAAGCCTCAAACTTCCACTGGCTAAACCCCACTGAAATCAAGCCAGGGGGCAGAAAATAAGAGAATTAGATCACATATCTGTTATGGGAAGCAGCAAGAAAATGACCCTATCTTACCTCCCTGGGGATTTCTCAGCCACAGCAAGGTAGCTCCACAGAGGTCAGGACACATGCAGAGTGTGGGTCAGAGATCCGAGCTGGGCACCCAGAAGAAGCATGGCTGCACCAGCATGGCATTGTAGGTGGGATAACGAGCTTGCTAGGGCTGATTGCCAAGGCACAGCATGGGACTGCAGCAATTTTGGGGGCAGCCTTGTTACCTGCACACAAGTGTTGCACTATGCTTTCTCACAGCCGTTTTGGGTATGAAAAGACTGCTGGACACTGTTTGGCTTGTAGCACAGAAAGTAACCTGGCTGGAGGACTATCCTCGTCCTTCTCCCCTAGGAGTGCAAGCACCCTGAGGGGACAGATCTGATCCCATCACACACATCCTGAGCTGCAATTGCCATTGACTCACTTTTACACAGACGGGTCCTGTGCTAACCATCTGGAGGGCGAGCAGCACCCCTGGCACCCAGGAACACAATGAGCTTTCTGGGGGAGGAGGCTGGTTGCCAATTTTCTTTTATTTTGTTTTTTCTTTTTTTCCCCCTTGCATCTACATTTCTATGTGGCGTGTTGTGCTTTGTGCCTCTCTCTCCCACTTCCAGCCAGCACTTCAGTTCCCAAAATTGCAGCTGCTGCGAGGATGTTACAAAAACTGATATAAATATTGCCTCGGTGCCATGCCTGCTGGAGGCCTGCAACACAAATAAGAAACACCGTCTCCCAAGGAAGTCATGTGCTTCCCCAAGTGGCTGCGGTGCTGTCAGAGCCAGGAGGAAATCTTTCCGTCAGAGCGAGGACTGGAGCGAGCGGATGCAGCAGAGCAGATCCCACTCCGGCCATCGTGCCCGAACAGGCAGCGGTTGCAGATGTCTCCCCACGCCCAGGCACGTCACCCTGGGGCTTTTGCAGAAGCCACCGACCACACAGAAAGTGGGGAGGCCAAAATTTTTGGTGGCAGCGGCAGGAGTGGGACTTTGCATCCAGGGAGAGTAATGTTTTGCAGGCTGTGATTTATTTATTTCATGGGGAGAGATGTAAATTCATGCTTATGACAGCTCCAGATGGCAGGTATTTTCTCATTACCTTGACTTCTTAGCATTTGCTATCCCTTGCCTATTAGACTGCACTGGCCTTAATTTAACTTCCGTGGTTCCAAACTACTGACGTCAGGGCTGATGCAGGAGGGGGTACAGAAAACACAAACTCCTGATTTTCCTGTAGGGCGTTATGTTTAATGAATGATGCACTGGGATGACCGGTGGAAGAGTGCTCTCTTCTGCACAACACCCTGTGGGGAACTGTGAGCCCATATCCATTTCTCAGAGCAGCCTTTGGATGCCCGTGGCCTTTGCCAAAGACCTTTGTGGTCACAGGCACCCTTGCCACAGCAATAGACTTTGGATGATGGACAGCCCTTCCTCCCTAACCCCACAGAAAAGCCCTTAAATGGCTGCAAAGCTTGCACACTAAAGGGCTATCTAAAATATACTTTCCTGTTGTTGCCATAGCCAGGGTTGTTCTGTTCCAAGTCCTCCCATGCCAGACAAGAGTTTGTGGGGGAAAAAACACACAAGTCAGTAAAGCTTTACAGCCAGAGGAGAGGGTGTGCCAAGATCTGTCACAGGCAAACTGATCAGCCAGGTGCTCACATAAATGGGTTGCTGTGCTGTGTGCCAGTGGCTAGATGGGAGGGATGTTTTGCCTGCTGTAGCTACACCAAGCACTCCTTGGAGCAGCTGAGCATTGTAAAGCTCTCCAACAGGGCGGTTTAATTTCTTCTTCTTTTTTTTAATATATCACCCCCGTGCCATTTGCGGCGTAGATGGATGTACGGATGCACTGGAACACTCTACTACAGCATGTGCACAAGAGTACCTGCCAGGACATCACCCTCAAGAAACCAGACTCTCTCAACTCTGGCCTCCTATACATAATAACACAACTGTGCCTCCCTCTTGTCATCTCACAGCTCTACTTAGGAACCTGCAGTCTTTCTTAGATCAAGTCTTGTCTTCCCCCTTCCTCTGCATCAGTACTTGTCTCCCAGGAATTCATATTCCTCTTCCTGTGATGCTCTGCCTCACCAAGGCTGCAGGCAGAGTAGAGCAGATCCTAGAAGAAAAAAAACAAACTAATAAATATGTTATTTTTAAAGAGAAGGAATTTTCAGAAATCTGCAATTTGGTGTTTTTGTTTGCATATTTTACTTTGGATTTTTTTTTTAATAAACCCAATTAATATATCTGTCTGTGTGTAACAGCAGCTCTTGTTACCACACACAGAGGAATATATTTAAGTTAATGCTGAAAACTCAGAAGGCCCAGCTATGAAATATGGTATGTGTACACATGTCTGTATGTGTGAAAGAGGGGCAGAGGCAGAGAGAGAGAAAATGGCAGCTCTTCAGATGGTAGAACATTTGGAAGGGGATATAGGGCCAGTGTTCAAAAGATATTGTTGCAAATGTTTCTGTTGCAGGAAGAAAAATACCATAGATTTATATATTAATACTCATATTCTGCTAGGAAAACACAGCTTAGGACATCTTACTCTTCTCTGGAAAATTGTTGTTCCAAACTGAAAGCCTAAATTCAAACTGTAGATCTTTACAAGCATCTACATCTGTGCTGGCCATCTTAGGCTCCCTTTATCCTCCGCACAGATCCAGTCTAGGCAGTGATTCATCTCCTCCTACAGCAGACATGTAAATAGGTCAGATGAATCATGGCCTAAAAGTGCCTGCTCCCTGTATTGACTGCAAAGGGAGCTTGGGGTGATGGGTTTTGCCATATGTGTCTACACTGCTGATGTCTGCAGTGAGAGGAGATATATCCTAGGCTAGGTACAGAAACAGAAAAACATTTTATTTTGGTTTTGAGGCTTGAATTTCAAGCGCTAAATTATCCTTTACTTTTATGGAAATACTGCTGCAAGTCATTATCAGTAATACACAGTGTATTGTTCAATACATTTTTTTTTTTCTATCAGAATATGTGTCTGCCACTGCCAATTATGTAAAATGTATTTCTTACAGTAAGTGTCAGATTACAGTAAAGTACATACAAGCTCAGGAAAACACATGCATCTTTTTATACTCATACAGAAGCTGTTCTGTTTCCTCAAACAGAAATATAACCATACCATGTAGTAACTGCACGGGAAAAAAATAATAATAATAGTAATGATTATTATGAATTATTATAGAATCCATGTTCTCACTCCTATTCTTACATCTGAATCCAAAGAATTCTGTTTGTTGGCCTCTAGGAACTGTCCTAGTTTCTTGCAGGAAGAGTAAGAGAGGAGCCAAGCAAGGGCAGAGGGGTCTGCCATAAGGGGCAATATTCACAGTCTCCAGCTAAATTTACTGGTTTATGTTTTGCTGGAGTTGAAGCCTTAAAAGAGGAAATAACATGTTCTCAAAAACGGGATTTGACAACTTCTCTGCTGTCCAGCTGACCCAGAAGCTGATGGGGACACAAAGACTGTGAACCTCAGATATTTATTTCAAATCCAAAAGAAAAGGGCACGACATTCAAGCGAAGCCATAACTACCTAGAGACTTAAGCAGGAAAGGCCATTTTAGATAAAACATTTGTCTGAATAAATTTCACCACAGGTGCTGTGTGCCTGGGCCACAGAAAGTTTTCCCTCTGAAGCAATTGTTTCAGTCTTCTTACACCCACCGACCCAAATAGGCCCTTGGCTTGGGGATCCACCCTACTTGACCTGTCAGGCAATGAGACTGAGAAAAGAGATTGTAACTTGAAGAGTAGGGGAAGCAGAGGGGAACAGAGTAAGATTCCCATTCATAGACTATTTCCAGATATCTATTCCCTTTTGAGCAACCACTTTTCTAGAGACAGGCAGAACAAGCAATATATTCAGTCTGGTAGGACTTTGTCTATCATTCTTGCTATACACTCACAGAACTGCTTGAATTTTTCCCAGTGCATCAAGTCTCCTTATAGCAAACGCTGATTCCACAATACTGAAACTTTTTGAAGAAAATGACAATTGATTATGGTAATTAATTAGTAAGAAGTTACCAAAACATGTTTAGCCTTGATTTGCAAATTTTAGCTTTTAAGTTTAAAGCCAGGCTGCAGTCGTCAGGTAGGGGGATGTGCATGGTAGGACGGGCTTGAAAGTAACATTAAAGCTCCTGCAAAGACCCAGCTTGACTTTAAGTAGCTGCAACTTAGTTCTGCACCCTGGCTGGCTGCTGCAGAGCTGCAGCCCTCAGCTCCAGAGGGGCTCAGTTATCATGTACAGCATCAGATGAAAATGATGGTGCTGTGCCTAAACTACTATGGCTCATGACAGTATGGAATCATCGTGGATACATCAATGGCAGAAGCAACAAGCCAAGGAAAACCCAAACCACCTACAAGCAAAAGGAAAGGACCTGTGCCCTGCATTTCTGAAGCACTTGCAGCAAAGGCCTGGTACAAGGCACTTGAGGTGTCCCTACCAAAACCCAGTCAGACTGAGCAGGGTTTAGTAGGTCCCAGCAGGTCAGTCTACTTCGTGCACAGACAAATATCCTTGTTTTACTGCTCAGCTGAGAAGTGTGTTCATGGAACATTGCATCTCAGCCAAGAAGCTAGACCAGACCACAGCTCTTTTCTGTATCCAGGGGGTGGTAATACACAACCCAGGCAACCCCAGCATGCTTAGTTAACAGTTGTTTCTAATTAATTTAGTAACATATGTGGACATGCAATATTTCAATCCTAATGTCTCAAATCGTTTCAACATTAGTGACACGCAATATTTCAAGTATGCTCAATTACAAGATTTCTGGAATTAAAGATCTCTTAAATTTCATTAAAAGATAAAACTTCCTGTTCCAGTTCAGAACAAAAATACATTTTAAAATGCCTGAATGTCTTGTAGAACAGCTTTTCTTCTTAACACAAACACAGATGTAGCGTGTAGGCCCATACACAACAAAACACTTAAGCACATCTTAACGTCAGTCGTGTAATTCCATCCTCAGGCATGTGCCTAAAACCTGTATTGGGCTCAACTGAACCAAACCAAGGCTATACAATATCTGTTTGTACCAGAAACACTTAAGCTGCCTGTTGATGTTGCATTTCTGCAGCATGAAGTTGCAGTTTAACATGTTTCTACTGCAATTGCTTCTTGACCATTTCAAAGATGGTTGCCAGAGAGGGCTGTTGATTCTTTTTTCAGTCCCAAGACTGACCTTATCTCTGTGTAAATGAGCTGAGTAATTGTTTATTCAAGGAAATATGCAATCTTTTGAGAAATTGGTTCAAATGTGAATTGTAAAACATTGCAACTGGTTGGTTTGTTAACGGCGGATGTTCTGGAGGGAAAAGGGAAATCGAAAGGATGAATCATTATCCAGATGAAGTTCAAAAGCAATTCAAAATTCATTTCATAATCACAGATGTGTGCCAAATAAACCCATCCAGCACAAGCTGCAGGCTTTCATTTTTGTCAAGTCTGCAAGTTCTTTCCTTTGCTATTCCCACTATAACCTTTGGAGTGTGGCTAAAAAATAATAAATAAATAAAAAAGTTAGAATAAATGATTGCCTTCTAAATGCTCCATATACCTGTCTCTTTCTACTGTGTTGTGCTGCATCCACAAAATTACTGTCAATGTGCACAGTGGAATACAAATACTTTTCCCTTTGGGCTTGTAGTGAGCTCATGGTTGGAATAAAGATAGAAGTCAGAGCAGCTGAGAATGCTTCAGAAGTGCAACTTCAGGATGCACCCACAGCAAGGTCTCTGGCCCCTCAGCTGAAGTGAAAATCTTATGTTCCAAAGAACAGGCTTGCACAGTACTTCTCTTACATGTCCAGACTCTCTCTAAATCCTGTCAGGGCTGAACAAAGCCCAAGGTAAAAACCATGGTAAAGAGGTGCTCTCTCCACTTGAAGCTTAACCATCCTCTCACACATTTCCACCTCTGGTGGTGTGCCTCTAACAGATCAACCCTATAGAGTTTTAGTTGTGCTGTTTAGGCTGTGAGCCTGCAAGAAGGCATGTTAGGACAAAACTCTGCAGGCAGATATGTTGTCCTTGATCCCTTGGTTTCTCTCTGGTCTCTGGCCCATCCCTCTCTCAGGTGTAAGCTTCTCAAATTTTGCAGTTCCATAGGAATGGTATGATCTCTCACTCCTTTCCTTTCAAGCCCTTTTCTTCAACAGCCTTACACTGCTTCTGATTTGCTTTCAAAACATCAATGGTTGGTTGCTGGGGGAGAATTTACTGCTTCACAAACAGATTGGAAACTCATCTGGAAAGCATCAGTACAAACAAAACAGGAATTGATCTATCTTATATATAAAATGATAATTTTTTCAGAAAGACCCTTGGAATTCTTAATCTTCAGACTTGTAAAGTATTATAGGTTGTTCAACTCATACAAAAGGAAAGGGCTCACTGTCTGTAGTTTTGATGTCTTCACTCAAGTGCATTGTTTGCCTGGGGTTCCTCCTGAGACTCTGTAGTTCCTGTAACTTACACAAATAATTCCTTGGAGATGTGCATGAAACACGGTATAAAAAGCATATTAGGAAACTATAAGAAAAGTGGTGGTAAAGTTAGGTTGAAGAAGTAGCCAACAGATTTTCCAGTAAGAGCATAAACATACTACAAAGGCATCAATTGGAATACACAGATGGGAAAAGGTTCTTTTAAAGCCCTGTCCCTTAAAATGCTCTATGTCACCATCTTGCAGTCTGCTTTTCCACCTCTCCCTTGCAAGTCAGACAGATAATCAATGAACAGAAAGAATATCATAACACCATAAGAGTTTCTAGTTAAGGATAATGAGAATCAAGTAACTTGGACAAATGGTTTTAGAATGACCAATAAGTTGAATTTCTTCGCATTTTACCACGATAAATTTTTACCAAGATCAAGTATACACTAAAAACAAAGTTGGTTTGTGGACCTCTGAAGGAAAAATTCGGGACAAGTAAGCAAATTGGAATGACCCACTAGTTCAACTTTTCCCATTGGTAGGGACAATGTCTTACAAATACTTCTGTACTTGCTGACAATCAGTGCTCAAATGTTGAATCTCTAGCTCACTGACAATACATTTTCTGTTGCATTTAATGGCAAATACAATTTTTTGTGCCTGTTACTTGAAAAACCATTAGGACGTCTTTAACAAACATGGCTCAAAATAAAATATTTGATTTGTGTGTTTAAAAATTTTGAAAACCCTTGGAATGTGTAGAGAGGCCAGTGTTGCAAGTGTTATCTAATGAACACGACTCTAAGGTCGTGTTTATTCTCACAAATACCACAGTTTTTCACAAAGGCAGCAGAAATATGCATGCAAAGCTTTCAGCAATAACGCAAATATGATCTAAACTCGCTGTAGCCATGATATCTTTTAGAATGAACTCCTATCAGAACTCCTCATCTTCACAGCTCTGAAGGCTGAAAACATTACACCTTTACAAGATTTAACCCATACCAAAAAAAGAAGTGCCATCTCACTGTAATAATGCTGTCTTAATTATGCACAATACTTAGCACTGGTTTTACACCAGATGAGTCATAGTAGAAGCTTGTACTTTACTGTTTGACTAAATCCCACAGCACTTAGAACTCCCTGCAGCGAGTGCTTACCAGCTTGTGCTTAGCTCTTTTCTCAGACCATGTCTGCTGGATCCTTTGGGGAAGGTTGGTTTGAAGGGTGCTGCGCTAGGATGAGCAGACACTGGGGTTGGAAATAAGGTCTCGGAGTCAGTGAGAACATGGCAGAGAAATGTCTTGAAAGCTGCTTAGGTGTCTGTGCTTCTCCAGTCATGCCTATTTTAATTAACTGGGATTTTTAAAATGATAGAGCTGGGTTTCATTCCATTCTTTTTTAAAAGCAGTTTATCCTCTGAGTGTGTTCATTTTTTGTCATCTCGTGCTGTTTTTTGTAACAATTAAGATGATGCCAAGCAGGTAACTGAAACACAGTTATTCATGGAATAAATGTCTTTTCACTTGTCTTCCACCCTCTTCACTTGTCTTACATCATCTACTCTTTTGCTAAAAACTGCTAAAAATAATCCCACAGAAGAAGATACTTATCATTTTATGAAAAATTTTTACCACTGGGGTTTTCAACAAGGTAGCATGGTCTGCTGGGCACTTCTTCATTTGTGAAGATTTTTTCTCCTTCCTGTGTTTTGGGGCTTGATGAGATCAGTGAAATTTCCTGGTAAGCACAGGATCTTTTCCCAGGTCCTTTTAAATGCTGATGCCTTGGAGAATACTGGCTATTCTCAAGTCAGTTGTTACTTTGACAGTTCAGCTTTCTTCATCTGAAACATATGAATAATACCCCTTCTGAGCCTTCATAAACAGTGCTGGAAACTTCAAAGGAAAAACAACCTTAGATAGATTTTTTTAGAAAAAAAAAGTTATAGAGCCCATGGACTTGTAGCTGAGTATACTGCAGTCTTCATTCACAGTCAGCAGGAGAGGTGGGTTCCAACCTCTTTGAATCTGTCTGGAAGACCATGTGGGAAATTTAATGTCAGACATTGTAAAAAATTGGTCCCATCTGCCTCTCCTCCTTCACCCAATAGATGCACAGGTATCTATGCCTAAGTACCTGAATATCACAGATCACTGGGATCACTGCTAAAACCTCTCTCTATGCAAATGACAAATATCCTACTCATTAAACATCCCTGCAATGAATACCCTGCTATGGCAACTTCCAAGAGACTCTTGATTAATTGAAAGAAGCAAAACATTTCACACTGAAGTAACAGCTGGTTATGGTACTCACCAGTATCAGTTGATAGTCTAAAGACATACACTTCACCAGGAAGCTTTCACTCCTGCACATTATATAAATACATATGCTTTTTTGCAAACTTGGTACCTCTAAACTGAAGTCTATTCCATTTGGCAAGTCTATTCCATTTGGCAAGTCTATTCCGTTTGGCAAGTCTATTCCAGTAGGGTCCTTCTGGTAAATAGTCAGTGTTTTTTCAAAGTCTTACCAAAACCTTTGCCCAGAAGAAACCCCAAGGAGTGGTGTGCATGCCACATTATTGTGCGATGCAAAAAGGATGCATCCAAGTGAAAAGACAAACAAATCTTTCTGCTAACGAAAATATTTCATTTCCATTTTAGCCAGGAATGCACTAAATAATGCATCATGCCTCAACTACTCAAAAGGTCACCTTTTGGTTTACAAGCAGCTGCAGCAGCTGTGTTCCTTTGAGACCCTGCTCTGAGCACAGAACAAAGTGTGAGATCTGACAATAAGCTTGGGGGATGCAGGTATGGGACAGGCTTCTAGAGGCCTCCCAGCAGCTACACTTGAGAACCACTGCCAAATTTTCTTTCTCTCATTTTTTACTTCAATCTCAAATAATCTCCTTCCTTTCCCTCCCTTCCTAAGTAAATTAGTCATATGCAAAATATGAGAAAATTAACAGCCAACTCAGATTTTGACACCATGCAGAGACAAGTATCCATGGAGATTAGGGACCTCCTGTTCACCACTGATTTCCCATCACATTTGACAGGAAGGTACAACAAACAGAATAAACTAGTCCCCAGAAAGGCACTCTGTGAGACCAAGTTCAGCTTAGAGGCTTCTGTGTCATTTATTCCCAAACTCTAATGCAGCAAGCCATTCCCAAACAATAATGCAGGCAAGACCCACAGCTGCTTTAGCTACATCCCTCATATTTGAGGCTTTCATCCCCGTAAATCTGGATGAAAGAAATTGGTGACTTCTCACATTTTATCTCATTATCAGGAACTGAGATATGAGTTTTGCAGCTGGGAATCACTTCAGATTTCTAGACTGGAGTATTGGTTATAACATACAGACCTTAGTTTGGAGACAATGATTTTGAAGAGGAAAGAAAATCAGTGTCCATTATCATCCTGTTCAGAATCTGTCCTCCTAACAGGTAGGTCAGGGTGGTAGAGAGGAGCTATCCTGATCAGACCTGACCTTGACAGGATGGTGGGGAAAGCAACATGTTCTGGTAGAATTTTTGCAGTTGTATTTTCAGTAGATCTATTCTTGTTCCATTTCCTGAATGCTTAGATCAAAATTGCCCACAACCAAAATAGTTTTTTGTTTCAAATTAAATCAAATAAGCAAGAAGAGAAATAACTACAGGAGAAACAAACAAGAGTGTAACTCACTCTAAGGGCTATCTTGCATTGATGCATAGCATTCACTTCTAGACTACAGCCTGGGGAACACTTTATTTTTAAAGGTCCCACACACAGTAACAGAATCATACCAGACATACATCTAACCACATGTACCACTCATCTTTCCTTAACCACAAAAACAAGCAAATCTTAAAAAGAGATGGGGGAAAAAACCCCACATCAACAAATGAAAACAAACCAACTAATGCACAAGCACTGAATTAAGTATTAGAATTCCAATGCTTATGCATTCCTTAGTCCATCCAGGTGTGTTTTCATCTCCTCCACTCACTCACATATCAAGATTGTAGCAGACCTCAATGAAAACCCTCTGAGCTCTGGGATTCCTGTCCTTGATCCTGGGTCACGTAGGCTTCATTTACGCCAGCTGCCGGCTGTTAGCATTTCCCCACTGCAATGGCTCAGTGTCACACCAACCAGCATAAAACCCATGCCATGTGGCAAGGCCCTGTGGTTAAGCAGACTGCCAGCCTTGGAGCCACAGTGGGCACAGCAAGGTGGCAGCCATCAAAAGACAGAAAAGAGAGCAAGGGCCCATAGGGCCCTTCAAAAGAGTTGGCAAAAAAAAAATTAAATTTGCACTTTAAAAACCAAAAAAGCAGGATACTGCAGAGCAATCAAATTCACCATAAACTGCTCTTTACAAGCTGGAGGTAACAGCAGGAGTTTTCAGGCAGCCTGATCAAACTGAAACCGCCTGCTTGCTCATGTGCCGCTCTGGAACTGGCACATGAGGGCTCTGAACAGCATGTCCTGCAAGTCAGGAGAGAGCCCCATATGCTTCTGACAGCAGCCATTGCAACTATTTTCCAGCCGTGTTACCATCAGGTATGGGTCATTACTGGAATTCAATCTGCATCAACAGACTATAGATACAATATATACTGGACCCATCACTCCATAGATGCTTCAAATGGGGCCAGGATATCACTGGCATCACTTAGATCATCTGGCCAAGCCCAAGCTGCATTGGCCTACATAACAAAAGAGTAAAGAAAAGCAGGTCTGTTATCGGTATGTTTAAATTTGTTCAGCAGAGCATACGCTTCCTTTGCAAAACATCTGTGAATCTGGAAAGTAGAAAAGCCTAAAGACACAGACCAGTCAAGCATCAATTATTTAAAATGAGTGATCCAAAAAATAACTGAGGATCCTTTCTAGCTAGAAATCCAAGCCAGAAAGCAATAGTAGCCCCTTGGACAGACAACAATCCAGGGTTTAATTCTGGACCCACACACAGCTAACAAGTGCCCATACTAATGGCAAGAGAATGGGAACACACAGCCTTTGCACTCCACACCTTTTCTTCCCGTGCTCAAATGTCATGTGCTTTGGGCTTCCCTAAGAGATGACTTTAGAGTCTTTAATGCAATATGAATTCACCAAAGTGCGTGACATCATTTTAACTATCCTAAGTCACATCCTTGAACTGCCTCTAAAAAAGCTACCTTATCTTCACTGACAGTGTGGGCAGCCTGGTAAGAGGAGGTTTCCAGTGCAAACTCCTGCATAATGTGCTTCAAGTCAAGCAGTGACAATATTGCTCCTGCCCCCTCACCCTTCCACCCCGTTCTTCCCCCCGTGGCTAATGAGATGTTTTACTTTGGCAGAGCAAACTGTGCCAAATAAGTACAAACAGTTATGAGACTGGAGTAAGAGTGCATCTGTGTGAGCAAAGCAGCCCTTTTGCAGCCTCACATTGGCCCAAGACCAAGTGAGCACCAATGTGCTCCATCCCATCTCCAGGGCACCATGGGCAGGAGAGCCGAGCCCAGCAGCTGGACTCGAGTCCCGCCCTGTTGCAGTGAGCACGACCCTTCACATGGTATCTGCTGGCCAACTAAGGTACAACCAGAGTAATTTTTTGTCTCTTGAGCATATTTTCGGAGTTGCTCCCTTTCACTTAAGTATGTAATGGGTTGCAACCCAGTTAACACATTCGCACACACTCCCAGACACACAAACACACACAGTTGCTTACATATGGCTTTCCTTACAGTTCTGATAATCTGGGTAATTTATTCAGGTTGGCAAAGTTTGAGTGTTTTTCCATTTCCTCTGCAGAAGGGGAGCAATGTGATTGTTGCTGTGGTGATCCTTCTCTTAATATTTTTAGCCATAATCTGACTTGAAGTCCTGATTGGCAGTAGAAAGTGTCATTTTTTTTAAGGCACAATACCAAAACATTAGTGAAGAGCCTTTTATTTTTCTCACTGAATATTATATATATAAATATAAACATATATATATGTATTATATATTTATATTCCTTGAAATTCACATTGATAAATGTAAACATGTAGATGTTCCTTTATCATAAACAGCCTGAGTTTGGCCTTTTTTTGTAAGCCCTATTATCCTCCATCCACTTGGGCTAAAGCTGCACAGTCAGAACCTCTGGTCACCTGGGTTATGTTTTCAGAAAGGGACTAACTTATTCAGACATATCAATGCTGACATTAAGAACAGTTTCTTGTCTAATTCCCCAGGCATGGGGTTTAAAAATCTACCCCCTTCCCTGTTACTGAGGTTAATGACTTCTCTGAAGAAGAGGAGCAAAGCGATTTCATGTTTTTCCTTCATTTAAGAGGTTGCAGAGCCAGCATTCCTCTCTGTGCTGAGAGCACAACAAATGTCAGCTCCCTACGTTCATTTATGCCTTGATCAATGGAGGTGTTGGCAGAGAAAACCGTGACACACAGTGAGGAAAGGAGCACAAACCTGATGGAAACGGTGATATTATTCCCATTGGTAGCATGGATTGTAGGCATATCCCTGCAGGGCTCTACCAAAGCAAGGGTGGTAGCACCACCCCACCAAAAACAGAGCTCTGCTGCCACATGGCAGTAGTGCAGAGCACACAAGGAGCTGAAGGGGAGGTCCAGCCCTCAAGTGTCCTACACTTGTGTCCTTCCCTTCATTTCAAATAGGAAACCTGAGAGGCCTGGGAATGGATGTGTTCTGAAAGTCTCAAAACTTTCATTACACTGCTTTTCCATAACCTGTTTCCCAGTGAGTGAAATGCTTAAGATTGAATTATCCCATGAGACCAACCATGGCAAAGGATGCCATGAAGAATAGATGAAAATAAACACAACTGGACCAATGGAAAGGTGTCCTCTCACTTAATTGAGGTTTCTCAAAAATTATCACTTGGGATTAATTTTTGTTTGTTGTTTAAAATCCAAGATTAATAATTTCTGAAGGCTGACAATTCTATGTTTGGTGCCTCTGGTGGGTGTTTTCCAGCACTTAAAGTAATTTCCAGATTTTTTTTTTTTTTTTTTGAGGTGGGGAGAAAGAAGGGGCTGTTTATTTTCCATTCAGGCAAATAAAAAGTGATATTCCAAAAGATTATATAACTTTCATCATTGCAAATAAATATGTTTTGTGTATCTGAATAAAACAGATTCAGATANTTTGAGGTGGGAGAAAGAAGGGGCTGTTTATTTTCCATTCAGGCAAATAAAAAGTGATATTCCAAAAGATTATATAACTTTCATCATTGCAAATAAATATGTTTTGTGTATCTGAATAAAACAGATTCAGATATTTGTTCCTGAAATGAACCAAACAGAAACTACCACCATACTTTTCTTCTACAATGGGATTGCAAATATAGGTGATGTGAAACCGTATATTCTCTTAATTTTAATATGAAGATCTCCTAGAATCATAAGTAGAGAAACTATTTAACAAAGAGATGAATACATACTTATTTTACACACATGCATTTACTATGAGCTGTCATTAAATATGACAGAATACTGCAGCATTATTATGCCCGTGTCTTTTGTTTCTCACTGCTCCTCCAGAAATTTCAAGACTTTTAGGATTTCATTTGCAAGTTTTTAGTGAGTGCTAAAGACTCGTGCCTTCCAAAAAAGTAGCTCAGTCCTCTGTGATCTTAACGCTCTCTGGATAGACTCTGGTAGATTCAGCAGCCTGTTGATGCAGCAGATTATGTCAGAGGTGCAAAAAAAACAACCAGTGCCTCACTGGTGGAATTAGGACACGGCTTTCTACCACTGCTTCAGTATTTTCCCACCATCACCACCCTGAGTGCTTGGACTCTGCCTTCCCACTGATCATCCAGAGGCAATGCATCGGACACACATAACACACCTGTGGCCAGACTGCACCTGCACAATATTCTGGGGACACCCTGCATCCTCTGCAGTGGATGAACAGCGACTCTGCTCATCCGGGCGATGCCAGCAGACCTCCCATAGCTCCAGCCAGCATGACACTGCTCCTCAACCATTCCCTCACCAGACCACTATACCTTGGGATATTAATCATGTACTGGCCTGGGAAGGGCAGGAAGTGAAAGCTGATTTGCTTCCACCTTCGCCTGTTTAATGCCCTGTCTCACACCGGTATGCCACCAGCACCTGAGTAATCTGTGCACTGTGTGTGTGTGTATTTTTGCCGACACTGTGCCTCAGGAATGAAAGAATTCTGCAAAGAAAGGGACAGCTCTGGGAGCTGGGAATAAGCACACAGGGTCAGCTAACCCTCTTTTTAGGTCATTTTAAGAGATTTCACTGCACAGACCTACTGTTCTTTAAACCCAGTCCCACTGTAAGAGAAAAAGAACCAAAATTAAGCAGACTGTTGGATGGAGCTCAGCCTGCTTAGGGCTACTTTGACACATTTCATTAGCTATAAATGCCAGGGCCTGCTTTCCACACTGACCCAAAGGTGCTGGATCCTGGCTCACTTTCCCTTAGCATGCACCAATCCTGACCTAACAGCAGTTTCATGGGACCAGACTGAACCTCCAAAGTCTCACTCTGCCACACTCAGCTTCATTTTCTCACAAAGCCTTTGAATTAAGGCAACCTTCCACCACATCCCCCAAGCAATTAGATTTCCTACCTGCTGTAAGGCAGCCTTATTGTGAGTATGTATCTCAACATAGCTTTTTACATGTTATTCCACACTAGGATTGCTGCCTTTTTTGCAGGTGGCTGAACTACATCCTCTGTGGAAGTGCTGATAGGTGCATTTGCTAGCAGAATGTAGGTTTCTGTGCTATTTCTGAAGCTGTGCAATTCACTTCCTGCCTTGCACGTGGACAAGGGTTTTGCTTAGATGCAAAGCTGGGATTGAGTTGTCAGTCATAATATACTTCGGTTTTTCCCCATTTTAGCAAAAGGGATTCATATCTGTAAAGGATGCACTCAGCTCAAAACACTGTAGCCTTAACTAAATTGGCTCTGGGGCAAAATATCAAGGAGACATGAAGGTATGTGCCAGAATTAAGTCTGTGCTATAAAACAAGCCTAACTAATGTCTAAATTCCAGCCTTGCTGAAGTACAAACAGCAGCCTCCTTTGCTGTGCAGGTAAAACCAAGCTGATTTTTTAACAGTGTACTTCCTAGCAATTTCAATGATTCTTGCTGACAGTTTAGTTTTAAGGACCAAACTCTCAGACAATAACTCATGACCTAATTCTGAAGTCAAGACTTCAGTTCAGAGACAATTTTCTTCGTACATCCCTCAGCAATTTTGGAGAGAAAGGATTCTAAAAGAAGGCCATAGTAAGCAGACATTTAAAGAGACAAAATTTAAAGAGACAAAAGCAGTTATCCAGACATTTAAACCAGATAAACCCAAGTAAGTACCAAATATGGATTCTCAGCAGCAGTTTTTGCAAACCCATGTCAAGGCAAGTAAGAAGTTGAAGAGTCTTAACTGGTTACTGCCTTGCCACCCAACACCTGCTCACCTCCACCCCATGTGAAATGAAGGTAGAAAATAATTCTCAGTTAACACCAAACAATGCCCTCCTCCCTACCAGAAGATATTAAGATATTTATGTATCTTTAGCCAAAGTTGTACTATAGAAGACAGAGAAAGCGCTTGATTTTTAAATAAAGGGATAAAACCCATATAAACAAACTGAAAAAGGCAGCAAGACCAGGATATTTATGTCTCACCTGTCTACAAAGCTTAATTTTGAATTACCTTTGTGGCTTGGCTACTTAGCCTACACACTCAGATATTTAAATTGTGATTGATTTCTCCACCTCCTTAGAATATAAGCTTAATTCTGGTAATCACAGCTGCTCATTGCTATAGCTTGCTAAAGCTTATTTAAGTTTTGAGGGTCCAACTTCAAGCCTCCATCTCTGGGTATCTTTAAGGAGGAATTAGACACACATCTGCCAGGGATGGTGTTGATAAATTTGCAATTGCATTCAGAAGGAAATATGGTTTAATGATCTCTTAAGGTCATTTTTGGGACTAATTTTCCATGACAGAGTCTGATCATAACACAACCTAATTGCACTAACCTAATTCACAACCCACATGTGCATATTTTTGAAGCTCAAAATGTTCCAGAAATTCCTGCTATATTCTCCACAACTTCTACCTTCTGTGCTGTTTTCTGCTTTTTTTTTTTTTCTTTTTTGGTATTTCCATTCACTCACCACTTCAGTGAAGATGAAAAGTCAGTATATTGTTCTGTTTTATGGATCAAATCCCTCTAGACTAATCTCTGCAATGGCATACAGATCTGCAGACATATTTTTGTGGAAAAAGTTAAAAAGCATTTTAATATTGTTCAGTATATTATAATATTTTGTCTGTTCATTTTTAATTGCCTCTAGAGTGAAGCTTTCTGTTTTTATTTGAACACAAAGATTTCTTTTATGCCTGAGATTTAAATTAGCAGTGGGCAAAACAATTCCATAAAGAGGAAGGGAGGGGGGATCACCATACCACCTTCCATCAGGAAATAATACATCCAAAGGGAGACACAGAGTGTGTGTGCCCTGAGCTGGGACCCCCCATCTTCCCACCTCTCAGTCCTGGGATTTGGTGCTGACCCAAACCCACACACCCCAGGTAAGGCTCCTGTTCAGCTGCTCCCGGGGAGACTTTGGAGACCAGCACAGAAGCTTTAAACCTCCCATGCTCAAACCCAACGTTCCTCTTTGCTTCTTTGCCAAAAAACATCTGAGAGGACTTCAGTGGCACTCCTTTACATACCCTGCTTCCTACACAGGGCCGTGCAGTGTGCCAAGCCGTGGTAGCAGTCAGCTGAAGCCCTTCAAGTGTCATTGTTTGTCCCTAGCAAAGTGTACAGGCATAAGAGTGGGGGGAGAGCACCAGGCCTGAGTGGAGCTACCAGAGTTTCAGCAAACACAGACTGCACGGGAAGGGGACGCTTGGTTTGCAGCCTGTTGGCCTTTAGGGGGTGAAGGAGCAGAAGAGTAAAGTTACACAGGAAGAAGACCACTAGGTTATCAAAACCATGGGGATGTCAGGGAACCACCTGGACCTCTCGCTGCATTTTGCAGCTGATCTCCAAATATTCTGTGCAGGATCCTTACAGGGGAAACAGTAACATGCAGTTGGAAGTCTGTTTCATAATATTGTATTATTTACAAACACACTTGCTTGAAAAGGATGAAAATTGATGCTGGTTTTAAGTGCTTCTGGTTTATATTTTAGTTCTCTAAAATTAACTCTGATAAGCCTGCTTCTGATGGCAAGATAAAACAAATTCAAAACCTTAATATCTGCCTTTAAAATAAACCTAAACAAAAGTAGTCATCAATTTCAATCTCCTTCTTTAATTCAATCCCCTCTGACTTTAATTGCCTTTGACTCCTTAGATAAAATGAAGGCTCTGATCCCCCTCATTGCCTGTATACAATCCAAGGGACACTACTGAAGACATTTTTCCAAACACATATGACCAGCAACAAAATCTGATCAAGTAACTTCAGAAAGAGTTTTTCTACACGTGTGCTGTAATAGGCAGGGGGAACAGCAAACTTCTCAGCATTCTTTTGGTACAGCACTTCCACTGCACAACCCCAGACAGATACATGTGATAGCAACTATGTCAAAACCATGAATAAGAGACAAGGTGTCAGAGGTAGAAGAGAGGTAATAGAGAGAAACAATTTCCATTTTCTGATCTTCTAGCAGATGTACTGTCAGCACTGAGATTTCCTTTGCAAGAGACAATTGACAAATACTCTTCTGCTCTCCCACACACTTATCCTTTGGAGCAGATCATGGTGGGAGGCAGCCCACGACAAACTCTCCTGCCCTTCTGCGTCCAGCACAATTTTAAAAATTGGCGTGGTCTTACTGTGCTTTATGCTCAGTCTCCTTTGCAAAGGTTCAATGCTGTGCAAAAGAATCAAGGATTTGTCCATTTATGCTGAGAAAACAATTGCCACAGTCCCCCAAGGAGTTCAGTTTTGATCAGATGAGATACCGATGATGCTGCACTAACACCCAGTCCTCACAATCTTTCATAAGATCCCTGGTGTTGCCAACACCATTGCCTGGTTTACACTAAGCTGGTTCTTAGGTACCACACAATTTCTCTTTGAAAATACTCTGTGATATGTCTGGGTAGGCTTTTTATGCAAGCACACACCCTTGTCTATAGGTTTTGTTCCACACAAGATGTTAGTTTTTCCTAGTATGGCATTGGTCACACTACTAAATAAACTCAGATATCCCATCCTAAAGGCTGCAGTATTTTCATGCTTTTTGAAGTCATTGTGTCGGTAATGCCATCCCTCCAAGGATCTGCTAATGGGTACTAGCTTATGCATCATTTCTTAAACTGTACACCACAGTAGAGGAAAAAAAACCCAGACACTACACATGAAGTGTCATTGCTGTAAACTGGATTTATAATACCTAAAGAACCAACAAGTGGACTGGAAATGTGATGTACTTGGATTCAGATGTTAGCTTCTTCTGAGATGAAGTACTTTCATTGAGTGCTGAAAACTGAACCTGGTTACAGAAGGGCTCCTAACTGTATCTCAGTCTGACCAAGTACAAATATTTTTCAAACAAGGGGTTAGTGGATTTGTCAAAGATATAAAGAAAGCTTGAATTTTCCTAGAAGCTTCAACAGGGAATCTGATGAAGAGTGTCAGCCTAACACCTAATGGCGAATCTGGATACTATAAAGACAGGAGAATGCTATGGCCCCACCACAGAGCCTGCCATTTAACAAAACAGTTCTGGGAACTGCAGTTACATTCTCTGCTTTGGAATGCCCAAATAGATTGGCTCTTGACTCGTCCTAAGTATTCAGAAAATCTGGGGGATCTCAATTACATCTCTCTACAATGCAAAGGAACAAAAAAAAAAAGAGGAAAGAAAAGAAAAGGATACATCAAGTACATTTGGACTAGGGTGAAATTTGTTTTGATAGGGAACAGAGTATAGTATGGCTCAGCTGCAAATAAAACCTAACTGCTCTTAATAACATCCTGCAAAGTTGCTAAGGACCTATACACAGACAGCAGGATCAATATAAGCTAAACTTGCATTTCACAGCTGAAATCAGAGCCACTTCATAGTGACAAAATAATAAAACAACAAAAGAACAATGCGACACTCTGGCACATGTGTACATTTTGTGAAACCGCACATAATGAAGCTGTAGTAATGCAGAACTCAACCTCCCAGCTCAAAGTTTTATTGGCCATTATCTCACTGGATTTGGAACAGCAGTTCTGAATGCAGTAAAAGACATTCATTTTTCACAATGTTTCCCCACATAACTGACTAATTTATTACTGTTATAAAAAAGGACACTATTCTGAAATCCTCAGGGTGCTTGACTTGTAATGGTGCCAAACATGTTTCTCTTTTCATTAGCATTCAGGGAACTCTGAATACGCCCAAACCAACCTCATCTACTTTTCCCCCTCACGTCGATGCAACTGATGTTGGATCTCCAGTCACCTCGGTTGTGGTCCAAGGTAATAACTTGGGACCACAGTAATCAGATATACTGAGAGGCTGTTTCCAAATTGGACTGGAGACTGCTAGGCACTCCCAACAAAGCCTCACACTGCCCTGTTTCAATGTGGTGTGAACTCTGAAAATCTTGTGGCTACCTCACTTCACAGAACAGGCAATGTTAGAAGAGATCACAGTGGGTCACCTGGTCCAAAGTTTTACCTGCTAGAGAAATACAGACACTTGTCTCAGTTTTTTGGATGGTTGCAAAAGTAGATATATTCAAAAATTTGATTGATAAAATAACATCACAGATGTTATGTAAATCTCTGGAGCGCATGAATTCTTCAACAGAATTGGCACATCTTCCACCTCCACAGGAAAAAAGTGAATTAAATGGCAGCACAACATGTTTTAGGTAATGTCTGAAGAGACCACAGGCACAAATAAAAAGGACAGTAATTAATCAAGGTACTTGGTTAGCCAAATTTTGCTTCTCCCAGGGAGAACTTCTGTCCTACTTTCATATTTCAACCTTTGTGAAGCAAGCAGGAGCTCACAGCCCAGAAACCTCTTGCTGTCTACCAAGACTTCTCAGCTCTTTGGTCCTCAAACTAATGACCCAGATGTGAACACCACAATCGTTCTGAAATTATCTTTGATATCTCTCTCATTCATGAAGTCACTTTTGGGGCCTTATATGATATGAAGTTTGCTCCCCTCAGCTGCACATGCCTAAATTTCCCTACTGGAAAAAGGCTTCTTCAGGAAGGAAGGACTCTTTTCATTCCATGACTTCCTCACTCTGTCATCTGTCCACCCTCTTGGTCAACACAGGCCTCTGTCTCCTCTTTGCCCACAACTCTCCTTTCTCTCAGAAACCCATCCTGGAGCTCACTACATCCAGAGATACCAGGGTGGTGGCCTTTCACATAATCCCCTGCTATGCCCTTGCATCAGCTGGACCTCTGTGTCTGACAGGACAGCCAGGCTTCAGCAGTCAATGGTATCACAGCAAGTGCCACTAACTCAGTCACACCCACAAGGGTGTTTACATTACAGACCCTCCAGTAAGGATTTGTCATCTTAATTTCCATTAGGCTTCTTCTCACCCAGTTTCACTGTAGTCCTTACTCTGATTTTGCTTTCTTTGACATATTCAGACCTATCTCCAGTGGGCTCGGGTTAGATTCTTCTCCTCTCACCACAGATAGTTAGGAGTTTGATATAGCCTAAATCAGCTCAGTTGTTTGTGCTTTCTCTGCAGTAAATGGAGAGAGACAGCTCCAGAGGGCTGTCTGTTCATGCCACTGTATTTAGGTACACCAGAGAGGGAGAAATGCATCACCTTACACACAGATCAGACAGCAAGCTCAGCATTCACATGGCTACAGCTCAGCACTGCAAACCTCAGAGCACAAACCATAGAGATCTGAAAACTAGAGACCGACTGACTGATTGATAGCTTCACTCCCATGGAAGACCAGATGTCCTCTCTGTCCCATTATCACTTTCAAGTTGAGGGGTGGGGATGGTGTTTTCTGATATTCTCAGGAGGTTGTGAAGATCTTAAGGCCATAATCAACACTGTTCTGTGGAGATTGACATCAGTTCTGTGCAACACCCTGCTCAGTGTTAGGTTATCATTTGGGTCAACAGCCACTTTCAAACTTCTTTTCAGATTCTGCATCAAGGTTAAGTCTGCTTCTCCAGGATCCACATCAACCTCCATTTAAGGCAAGGAAAATAAAGGGAACTGTTCCTTTGAAACTACTAATGATTGAAGCCTTTTAATTCTTTTCTTGTTTGCCATTAATTTCTGCCCCCATGAGTCTCAGAGCTTGCTGCTTTATCTTCTAAGCCTTAGAAGCCTTGTTCTCCTCAAGGACACATTGGATTTATGAACATTTCTTTCTTTGTTCACCATGCCCTTCCTACTTTTTTTCAGAATAGGGAACTCATTACAGTACCAGTTCATTCTCTCTCCTTGCCAAGTGAATCTTGAATATGGAAAATAAGTGTTTTCTGTATGCAGGGAACCATTTCTTGATAATTTTCCAAGCAATACAGAATGCCTATTATAAGAAAGAAATCTCTACTTATTCTTGCAAAACCATAACATTGATAAAAAGAGATAACTCTAGAGTGATCCTCAATTTCTGTATGCCAATCTTCAAAATAACTAGAGAAAATTATATAGTATCTTCATTCAGTGAAAAGATTGTCTCCTTTGTAAATCAACAAATTCAGTTTTTCTTTTTTCTGCTTCTCCCTAGCAGTCTCACACCTACTTTCCTCCTTGCCTTGATTCTTCTCTCTCTGCTTATTATCATTAGGAGTCCTATTCTTACCTGGCATGAAACAGAAATCTTGAAGGCTTTACTGGCCACATCTCCGGTCTCATTTTCCCTTTATGACCTTCCTGAGGTCTGAGTCCAACATAAGCAACACACAAACAAGTCAGAGGCTATATATTGTTGCTGACAGTGAGTTCTACTTCAACACAAAAAATTGAATCTCTTCTCTAGTTTCACAAGTCCATCAGAACAGACATTTGTTCATTCTAGCATATATTCTCATAATAGAGTTAAAAGTTATTTCAGGTACTCTAATTCCCCTTGCCAGTTTTCACAGGCAAACATCATCCAAAGTACTTTGTAAAATAATAATAACAGCCCCCAAACAAATGAACAAGTGCCATGTCACTGGGCAAACATGAAAAATAGTCTGTATGACAGGCCACTGACACCAGGCTGAGTTAGTGTATGCGTTTGTTACCAAAAGCATTCATAAAGTGAACAACAGAAAGGCTCCTTGTGCATCTCACTGATGTGCTGTGGAAGGCAACAGCAAAGCCAAGGGCAGAACCTGGCCACGTGCATGGAAATTATGGGATCCCCCTTGACCTAGAAGACTGAGGTATTTCCTATTGGAGTGCTGCCTGTGATCCACTGGGAGGGATAGACAGAGAAAGAGATGTCCAGGTAGCAACTCCTGTGTTTACTAAAAGACTCAAAAGAGGAACAGATCTTAGTGAAATCCTAATGTTCCCAGAAGTGGGAGAGTCAATTCATGGAGGCAAACAAACAAACAAACAAACAAACAACCTACCTAAGTAATTGATACATTTGCAATTTATCCATCCATCATAAGCTCAAACCTGTTTCAAGGGAAGTCAGTGACAATCAAGGATCAGAATCCATTACAGTTTATATCTTTTAATAGGTATTTGAATTATCAGCAAACGTGTAGGTTTCCAGTTCCTTTCAGCACACAAACTCATGTGGTCTTTTACAATATAAATATTTTAGAGCTGTTGACTTCTGCATCTAGCTCTTACCTTTACAGTCCTCAGAAGCTATGATATAATAATTGTTACCCATACTTAGTTCATTTATTTAAACTCTCTTCATCTTGTCTGCACAACAAGGCTGAAGCCACAGATATTCCCCATGCATATTTGGGCTGCTCTTCAGAAATTTAAGGAGAGCAAGGCACAACATAAGCAGCAGCCTACATCTGAGGACTGTCCTCATCTTCCTACTACACTGAAGTGCAGCAAAGCACACAATCCATGTGAAAGATCCTCATAGGACAAAGCCAGAAAAAGGAGATAAAAATCAGGTAGAGAAGCAAAGTTCAGAAATTTCTTAGTCTGTTTACCTATTTGTGTCTCCTCCTGAGCATTCTTGGACATGATAAGGAGGTGCAGGAAGGTTACAGCTTTCCTGACAAGCTGGACTCAAGCCTGAGTCCACATAATTCACAAGAGCTGATACAGTCCAAACAAAGCTGCAGAGTGAACAAAGTCTGGAGATCTCATCTCACCCCCTCTTCTTGGAAGGAGCTCTCCTTCCAAGTCACAACATCAATATTAAATCAAAAGTTGTGAGAAAAAAAGTTACATGAGTGTAAAAGACCTGTAAACAGAAAAGTTGTGAAGGAAGTTACCAACCCTGGAAAAGAAGCAGCCTGTACTAAATTAAATTTAAAAAACAGAGCACAAAGTATTGATCTGATCTTTGCCAGAATAAAATATTAATCATAAGACCCTTCCCTTACATCAACCACAACAATTATAATGATAAAAACTCAGGAAGATAATAAGGTCATCTCACAAAAGAAGAAAGAAAATAACACAGAGAGATACAGAACACCATTTGTACCAAATATGTTTTCTTAAAATACTTTGCCACAAATGAAAGCCTTAATAAAGCTTTTTTTCTTTTTTTCCACTCACTAAAATTTTACTTCCTATTCTTGGGCAAATGTTTGTAAATCAGAGAGGAAAATGGGCAGTAACAGTCCCTTGAAGATTTGCAGGAGCTTTCTAGTTGCATATTGCAGGACCCTGGCCACTGTGTGAAAGTGATGTCTGTTGGGATGGCTGGGATCACCACACTATAAATCATAGAGAATTTTACCAGATTAATCTCTCTCTCATCTTCCCCTGTGCTCTGTCTAGTTATCTGTCTCCCTGCGATTTACAGGATAATACATCCCAATTCTATGGGTAACTCCAATTAGCAGCAGGCCATAAAGCAACCTCTTCTTGGTCTGAGTGAGTTGCCTACCCTAAAACCCAGGAGTCATGACTTTTTCATAGTTTCTTCACCTCCCATCTTGCAAATATTGAAATAAGAGCTCTCAGACAAAGGATATGGGGAATATTCAGTTTTTCTAGAAAGAAGAAAGAACTTAGTCAAAGCCCTGGAATGTCCTGAGGCTTGCATTTAGTGTCATGAGGTTATTTAAATTTTTCTGGGATTTTGGGGTTGCTTTATAATTCTAAGTCTTCTAATTCTAAGAACTACTAACTAAAGCATTTGTCTTCATGAGCAAATGAAAAGGGTCCCAACATGTCTTCCAAATATGTCTAAAACAGTTCTCAATGACTTCTACTGAGTTCTGCTCTAGCAAAACCCGCGTGGCTTGTAAGCGGTACAAGTGGCACGGCTCAAATAATGTGTATGATCCTACCCCAAGCACAGCCCAAGCACTCCCTGAGTGACTGAGCCTGTTTGCATGCACACACAGCCGCAGGACAAAAATACTCCAGTATCAATATTCTTCCCACAAGGACCTCAGAAAAATGCAAGGCTGGTCACTAATACTCAGCAGCCATGGGCTGGTTTCTCTTTCAAGAACCCTCCCAAGAAATACCCATGTGATGGTTCTCAGGGAGCTGAGGGAACTCTGAGCAGAGCACTCAAAGACAGACAGACACTTTCTTAACCTGATGGATATTACCTATTTCACAAGCCTGTTCTGCACGTGTGAAAAAAGCCCTGCTGTCGAATACCTTACCTGGAGCCATGGAGGAAAAAATAGAGGACTCAAGAGTTATGAGGTCGTGGAGAGACACTCTTCAGTGGCTTCTCACGCAGCTGGCCCTTCAATAGAACTGTAAGGCCCAGGAGAGACCTGCAAATACAACATGTAAAAGAGAATGGAAATGCTGCAGACTACTTAGTGAGATGCAAGGTCAGTAATGTCGGCAGTTTTGAAGTAAAAAGGGCATTGAATGGGAGAACTTTCACCTTGCTACTCAGTCTGTGAAGGAAATCAGGGAAGGATGGCAGAGTTTAAACACTGAAAATGAAAAAAAAAAACCCTTAACACTTACAGTTTGGAGGAACCAGTGGTAGCACAGGCATAGGACAACTGAGAGATGTAGTTTTCTATAGCTCTTAAAGTAGATCAAATATTTTGGCTTGCATTTTTCCTGAGCATTCATTTATACAAGTCCTCAGAGGCATTTTTGTGATTTCTTTTTTTTTCCCTAAAAAGAAAGCTGAGTAAGAATTTGGCCCTAGTAAACTTGCAATAAAGGAACCATGAAACCACAGAAGGAGAAACTGCATTTGGAAGGATTGACAAGGATCATCTATACTGTTGCCAAGGTAAGAAAGATCATTCAAATATACTTGATGAAAATTAAATATATTTCCAGCCATTGCCATTTCAGCATGATGTGGTCCAGGACTCCTAGAAGAGAAAAGTGCTTGTGTATTTGTCCAGATCTGATTTTCATACTCCAAGGGTGGGAATTGGGCCAAATGTGTCTCATAAGCAACACAGTTTCTCTGACTATCTCTGCACGGGAAACATAAATGGTTTTATTTTTAAAAGAAGTTTAATAAATATGAGCCTGCCTTTAATTCTTAAACTAGAAGTTAACTATTTGTCAGACACATAGATCTTGTTCTATACAGGGCTAAGGGAAACTTTAAGACAAGAGAGCATTTCCCTTACTACCAAATTATTTAGGAGTTCTTGCGGCTTTTTCCTAGGTCCTTTGAGAAACCATGACAACCCTAGTATGTCAGGGACAGGCAGAGGTCAGCACCAGAGCTCAGTTTTTTCTTCTGGAAGGAGCTGAGTCATTTTGCTCAGAGAAATTACATTGCTTCACTAACATCAGACCAGTAACAATTGTATTGAAATAAGAACTTCATTTGGATCATCAGTTTTTAAGGGCTTAATTTTACCTCTAAATTTCATGACTGCTTCTAGAGGAAAATTTTGCCTTGTGCACTCTCCTTCTGATGTAAAGAAATCTGTGCCTCCCTGACCACACAGAGCTTGCTGCCATCAAATATAATGGAAGGAATCAGGTGAAAGATCAGGTTGTCCATAGATGAGCGCATCTCAAATGAAATTTTCTAGGTGGAAATTCCATTAGAAACCTTCTGCTTTCTACTTCTTTCTACTGCAAGATTTATTGCTCAAGGGATCAACAAAATCCAGTCTGCAGACCTACTCCAAACCTGGTTAGCCACAGCAGTAACCACTACAAAGCAGCTAAAATTTTCAGTGGAAATTTCTATCTAAATTCCAAAACCTGTGGGGGAAGATACTGGCACATATTTACAACGTTCAGATTTGCCTTCAAGTGATCTAGCATCAGCTTTGGGAATTTTCTGCTTATGTCTTCAGATCTGGAGTTCCTGCAGATCACCTTCATTAAAGCCAGGTAGCCAGCCTGCCAAAACCATAATTGAGAGCAGGCTTCAATGATGACAGAACTCAACTGAATCTTGACCTTAGGGCACCAAATTTTTCTGGTACAGTTAGAGATCTGTGAAATGTGCAATTATGCAAGAGTTCTAGGAAGTCAGGGGAGGTTAAAGGAAAACCCCAGAGATTTATCAACCCTGTGCCTTTGTTAGGATGCTGAAAAAGACTTCTGACGTCACATAATTTCTTGTGATGCTAGGCTAAGACTTTGCAATGTCTTCATCACCCATTTAGGGCTTTCTCATTTAGGATTTGGGGGAAGGAAATTGTGGGTAGATGTGAGTGTGCATTTCTTATGAAAGCAATGAGAAGACAGAGGGGATAATTTCCGAGAAAGTGAAAGAAATTGTTTTTCTTTACTCACATTAAATTTTCTCTTCCAATAGCTACAGTTCTCTCTGCTTGTTTTTATTATCAGCAGAGCACTTAAATATTACCACTTTGGCTTTGACATTCTCTTCAGAATGGAGAGGTGATGATGAATGTATAGGCCATGATTTCAGTTCACTCTTTTGAACCGTTGTTATTTCAAGCTCCATTATGCATTTAGTTTTGAATATGTCTACTTCCTGCATCTCCTCCTCACATGATTTTGTAAATATCTGCAAAATAAGTACTCTCAGCACTGTCATGGCACTCCATCACTGACAGGATAAGGAGTCCAACTCTCTTCAGCTGCTGCTTTTACACCTTTGAACTGCTTGGTCTCCCTCTCCATATTTTTTCCATCCCTCCAGGAGGACTCCCTCCCTGAATGCTACAATTTGTTACCTGAATATTTCTCTCACCAGTTACAGCATTTTGCTGGGGTAGTTTCCTGAGTGCTCCATCAGGGGTGCCTAGCAAGCCCTAGCAGCTGCCATTCAGGCAAGGATACCTTTGAAGACTGTATCCCTTCAATTACAGCATTTCAGAGCAGGCAGAGACAGTGCCCGATCATAGATCCCCCACATGCAACGTGGCAGGTTAACTGACCCGAGCTGGTCTTTTTCTCAGCTTCTAGTCAAACTCTGGCTCCTCTCATTTCAACTCTTTTGAGCTGCAGCCACCTCAAAGGACGTCTCGCTGGCAGCAAAGTTCTCTCCAGTTTGCACCTGAAGTCTGGTTCTCTGTTTTCCATCACAGTCTGAGGGCCTTTGAATCACTCTGTCTCCTCCAGAAGGTTGCAGACACACCTGTGATTTTCCAACCGCAGGATGTTCTGTACAGAAAAATTTCAAAAGACACATAGAAATACGAAAGTGCTGAATCACAGGTACTCTACAGCAGAAATAGTGGGAGTATTTCTTTACAATGCTACTAGAAAGTCTCTTTCACTACAGGATGAACATGTCCTTTCAAAGACCATGCTATGAGTCTATGTATATGTCATAAATTACTTACTGATCTCCAGGGCTGTGGCTATCTGATTGCCACTCTGCTACAGGCCACAGATTTTTCCCAGATGTCATTAGTCTGTGGAATATCCTTTTTGCATCCCTGATGTCTGTGAGATCAAGTCCCAAACCAATAGACCCCCAACCTGAAGAGAAGTGCACTGGGGAAGTGGGTACACAGTTTCATTTTAAAGAGCCTAATTCAGGACATTCCATTACCATACATCTAGTGTTATTAATATCTTGCTCTAATTTTGAAGTAAATGCATACAGAACTAATAAAAGCACTGAAAAAAAATAGGCATTTGGCACTATCATACCTAAGCACTTCCATTCCCTTTACATGAAAAGCAATTTTTGTTTTTCCAATAAATAAATAACATTTAAAATTTCTTTTCTGAAATTCAGACAAATGTATTAGAAATAATGGAATCCCTCGTGGAACTGATGTTTCAGTTCTTAAGAAAAATGGAGTTTGGATTTCTGGTTTGCTTTGTTTTCTAATAAGATCATGTACTATATAAATAAGTTTGGGATAATAAGTATTTTTTTCCAAAATAAATAGTTAATGCAACAAGATTTGAGCAATTTATAATGATTATGAAGACTTCTGAAGGCAACTGAATCTTGTATGTTAATCTCTAAGCAAAGTAACAGTAAAATCCCAAAGATAACATAAAACCATTTTTATCCTTTCAACTGTTCAGTTTCCCAGAAAGATTGCCAAATTAGTGCTACCCAGTTCTTTAGAACTAGTAAAAACAAGCTTTTACAAAAATCTCAAGTTTATAAAAATATTTCCTTTCACATTCTCATAAACAGAACTTGAATTAATGAAGTAGTCCTTTTTAACAGTTCCTATTGTAATTAAAATCCTTTCAATGTGCATCATTCTTTCAAATTGAAAAAGAAAGGTTATTTTTCTATTTTCCATTTTCAAGCATATATGTATGTATAAAAAGGAATGAGCAGGGAAAAAAAACACTGAGGGAAAATGGGATTTCAAAGAGTTTTTTAATTTTTTTAAATTTTTTTTTAAGAGAGAGGCAATTTTTTAACTGCTTCTGCATACAAATACCCAAAGATACAGAAATCTATAGTCCAATGTGTTGTGTAAAAGAGTATGAAATGTTTTCACTTCACCTTGTCAAATGCTTTTCAAAATTCTTTGTGAGATTCCCAATGTAGGTCATTACTGAAAATGGCTATTTAATGAAAGGTGGGCTACGCCAAGCAGAAGTTCTACCCTGTATAATCAAGAATATCAAAGGCTATGGCACAAAGTGCTCAGCTTCAGCTGTAGCCGAGGGAAAGAGGGTTCTGGCATGTGGCACTTTAGAGCTGAGAGTATGGATTGACACGAGGGAAAAGAGTGACATACTACATTAGGAAAAGCATTTTAGGATAATGCCGGCAATGTGCCAAAACTAGAAAAATATCAGTTAAGAAAACAGAGCCACCAGGAGAGCTAGTTGGTCAGAAACCAGGTAGTGTGAGAGGTTAAGGGAAGAGATGTGAGAAGGTACAAGAGTTTTTCCCTGTGCTAGCTCCAGAAGCTCTCACACATGACCTGGCTGACCTTTAGGATAAGGTTTGCATCTGCTCTTGTAAGCAGAGTTTTCCTTCTGAAAAAGGAAATGCACCTCTTGAATGGTGTGGTGTTAAGGTATGAAGCTTGCTGTGGCTTGGCTGCAGCTCTGGTTAGCGCTGCACAATCACCACTCAAAACAGATTTGAAGAGTGCAAAGGCACCTTTGTTCTGGGGGAGGGCACAACATCTATTGAGTCAGTAATATGGGGTGCTGCCCAAGGCCATCTGACAAATGCTGCTTAAAAATTAACACTTCAGACGTGAGTGTTTCCAAAGAATTCCAGAAAATCTAAGCCACCTCATTTCAAACACCCACTTCTTTTCTCTCAGCTTTTAGAGCCAAACAACATTTCTGCCTGTCTGAAATTTTATAAAAATGGCTGTTGACCAGATGAGGTTGGCAAGGTCTAGGTGACCTTCTTTTAATGTATTCCAGCGTCACATTAATTTTTCTCCAGCTGTGGAAACATTGTAATATTAAGCAATGCATTCTCACACATTGTGAAGGTTGAATTTTTTGCCTCGTCTTTGAAGCCTGTTATTTTCTTCACTAACAGTCCAAGAGATGCGATTTCTTTAAAGGTAACTATTTCCATTAATACAATATTACTTGGTCAGCCAGAGACCTAGCATTGTAAAGCTGGCCTTAACAAGCACCACTTGTATGAATAACCTGTAGTCTCTTACTAACAGATCACAACAAATTTACCCAGTGATTATTGCTCTAGTGTGTATTTACAAGAGATACGTGAAACAGAACTCCAATTTGACTTATTACATGCACATATTTTCCTCATGCAGACCTCCAAGAATGATTGTTATTGCCATTACAGCCAGCACTGTTCAAAAGAGATGCTTTAAGAAGCACTTCAGTGGTCAGCATTGGGATTTCAGGCTGTTATTATCAAACTAAGAATTGACCTAGTGGTGCTTTCTAACCTAGTTACAACTTTCTGGAAAAATAATATAAATACTTGATATGAGAAGTGGAAATTGAATGGGATATGCTCAGACATTTTCGATGTAAAATTGAAAAACTGCAATAAATGTGTTTTTACATTTGTCCCCTCAGAGAAAATATCTCTACTTTAAATCAGCCCCTTTCAAAATGATTTATAACTTCATCTTCAATGATATCAAGATCTTTAAAGGATTTAAAACTTGGTGAATCATGACTATTCCATGGGGTGATGCAGCATGATACTGCTTGAAGTTGCACCCAGACCTTCCATGGTTTGCATTACTTAGAGATACACTGCCATGGTGGAACAAGAGTTTGAGAAGGACAGTAATTGTTTTACTTCAGCAGAGAGAAAATGTTAGGATTGTGAAGGTATGCTTTGAAAGGAGTAAAGGCCCATTGCTTCTAACTCCTTCCAAAAGCATGGCAATCCCTCTTTGCATCTCTCCTCCCTTGGAACTGCACCTTGGAACTGAACATTCCATAATGGCCAGGACTCTTTACACAAGCTATTTATATTAAGTTCTTCATCACACTTGGCTTCTGTTGACCAAATTGGTCAAAAAAACTATTTCAGAGAAAAATTCCAGTTCTGAAAAAAATCGTCATCTTGGTTTCTCATATAAGACTTCTTGACTACTAGAGCAGCAGTTATTTGATTATTTTCCAGAATCTCATCCAAGACACAAGAGAACAACAGAACAGGAATCATGTGTTTCCCTCATGAGTACTTTAGTCCAATAAGCCATTCTTTACCAGGAGAGCATAAGGGATGTTGATTTCTCCTCTGCCAACATGAGAACTATTACCATTGCAAGTGAACTTAGAAGTATCACTGGAATGAAAATGATGGTTTTTATCCAGCCATAACATATTTAAATAGTCAATCAGTTTAATTACAGATTTGCCCCAGATACAATCAATTTCTTGTGTAAGGTTAAAGCAAAGACCTTGGAATACCTAACACACACCTCAGGGTTCAAGAAAGTTTCAGACTGAGGAAATTTATGTCTCTGGCTTGCAGTAATTTTACGCTTTGAGAATGAGACCTAGGTCTGTGACTGGTGTGAATCAAAGGAGACTTGGAAACAAAAGGAGACCATGATACACTGAAGGACAGAAATCCTTCTTTTTATTACCTCTGTCATTTAGGCTCATTTTAATAGGCTCTTCTTAAGCCTTTAAGTTGTTGGCTGAACTTCAGTCTAACCCGTGAATGAGGCTGAAATTGAGCTCTGAAAGTATTGACTCTACTAACTAGGAATCCTCACATTATTACTGCACTAATAGTGTCCTCCATTATGACAGCTATAAAATAATTTGCCTCCACTTAGCATTGTACCATTTTGGGAAAGAAGTCTGGGTAACCAAAATGGGAAATTGGCTCAAGGTTTACCAGAATAAAGAAAATTAAAAGACAGTATATGTTCCATAAAAGAAAATACCTCTCTTCATACATCTAGCATATCAACATATACCTCAGGAAAACTACAGATTCACATGAAGACCCAAACCACATGTTTGTTTAGAAAGACAGGCAGTACGCCTTTTTTTTTTTTTTTAATTCACCCACCCTTTTACTCTCAAAAATAGTGTAAAGTGTTTTTTTACACAGAGACTGTATTGCAGAGAGACTGCAATAGTCTCACTGCTGAAAACCCCAGCACAGCAGATTAAAAGGAAAGCTGTGCAGAGGCAGCAATGTGTTGTACCACCCAGGGAGAGCTTGGGTACACATCAAATAAGCCCGACCTTCAGCGTGTGGGTGTGCTGAGATTTTAAAGAGGTTCCCAGTCAAGGAGAAAGAGGAGTCTCCATTTAAGATAAGTGCAACTTTCTACATGTGTTAAGCAAGAAGAATTTCTGGATTTCAGGGAGCCTGCCTCAGATGCAGTTAAGGTATTCCAACAGATAAAATCCTCTCTGCATGCTGCATTAAAACAAAACTAGTTGAGAGACTGGCCTCTGCTCTGCCCATTGTTCTTGATATCAATAAAAAACAGGACAGCAGGGAGAGTACAAGGTGGAAAAAAAAAGTAATACAGGGCACCAGGCACTGCTTGTTCACAGGGTAGCTGGAATAACAGTGCTGGAAGTAATTCATTATATAGCATCATGGAATATCACCCTTTTCAGTAAAAGCATGGTCTAGACAAGACAGCCCAGCACCCTTTCCAGCTGAATCTTAAAAGTGGCCGATACTGGGGAATGCATCACTTTCCTGTGAAAGAAAATTCCAAGGGCTGTTTGTTCTCATTGTGAAAAATTTCCCTCTTTTGTCCAATTGGAATCTTCCTGAGAATAATTTGCACCCCTTTTATTTTCCATGTGACTTCTTGCAAATGGGAATATCCACCTTCTTTGTAGCCACACTTGAAATACTAGAACATAGTGATGAAGTCTCCCTAAGCCTCTTTTCCCAAGGCTGAACAAATCCATTTCTCTCTCAGCCCTTCCTCACATGTCATGCTGTCCAGGCCTTTGATCATCTTTGTTGCCCTTCTCTGGACCCTCCCCAGACTGTCCACACCTTTTTTTGCATTGTGGGGACCAAAACTGAACACAGGATTCCAGGTGCAGCCTGACAAGCAAGGATTAGAGAGGGCCAATGACTTCTCCATCTCTGCTGGTGATGCCCCTGTTGATGCAGCACAGCATCCCACTGGCTTTCCTTGCTGCAGGAGCAGCACACTGCTCACTCAGACTGAGCTGTTTGTCCACCAGGACTCCCAGGTCCCTTTCCACAGAGCGGCTCCCCAGGTCTCATCCATTCGTTAGCCTCAAGTGTAAATCATGATGCTCTGAGAAGTTTGACTTTTTAGCATACAGCCAGAGCCATGCCCACTTTCCTCCACAGCCTCCAGAGAGCCCCCATGTCCACCCACTATGCAGCAGTTTGGACACAGTTTCTCTGCCTGCATAAATGAATGCACAGGCAGGGAAGGAAGGTGCACATGGATACTCTCAGATCTGGCTTGCTGCCCCATGACAACACGTTGCTCTGCCAGCTGAGACACCACACTGCAGCAAGGCCAGGAAAATCACCCAGTGTGCATCCTCCCACACCAAAGAGAAAATCGGCCCTGCACTGATGGGGAGAAAATTGGCAAAGCATGCACCTCAGCCTACTCATTTATACACTCGTAGCTGCAATGGCTTTATAGCATTATGACACTGTAAGAGAGTAGGAACATTATTGGCCTTAGATCTGAGAGCCAGGAATATAATTGATGGAAATCTTCCCTTATCTCAGGACTGTGTGAAAGTTAAGAGGTGTAAGTGCTTTCAAACTTTCACTAGCACAGAAGTAGGGATGTAACAAGCCTATACATCTGTCAAAACTAACAACTTTTTCTTTGTAAAACTAAACCAAATACCTTCTGAGGGCAAAATAAAGGCTTACTTCAGGAAGTTTAGCCAAATGAGACTGATGTTTCAGGGTAGTGCAGACTGTACTTGCGGGACTTTAAAATAAAGCTGTTGATCTAAGGCAACAGTCTCAGGGTCATTTCCTGCAAGTGTATGTATGACCCCCTAAGCAACATTTTCCAGTTCTCATTCATGATTAAACCAATGCATTTGACCCAAAATACCAGAGAGAAAATATTTGTGGCCAAAACTCACCTGACACCTTAATGTCCCATTTGACAGACACTACAGGTCTGTTAAATGTCAGATTTTTTGCACTAATGTGTCTTTGATCTCATTTTATCACACAGAATAAATTTATCATTCAGGCCTCCTCCCTGTCCCCGTGGGGATGGCATGTCGATGGGGTCTTGAAAATATAGAAGAAAAGAGGGGAAAATCCCACTGCCCCACTCTTGTAGCAACTCCACCAACTCCTCCATTTCTCTGAGGGGTTTCCCCCTCCAACTCAGCACTCTGGCGCCTTTATCTCCATGTGCATGGCAGTCCCTCCCCACGCACCTCAGAGATGACTGCTGTGCTAGCAAAAGGCTGCACACTGATTTCTGAAACCACAAGCTGAGCATGGGTCAGCACCTGAAAACATCACCTCCTCCACCTGCTGCTCCAGCAGGTGACTGACATCAGGACACGCTACTGTGCCACAGCTTTTGCAAGCATGTGCAGAAAAACTGCCCATAGAGGAAAACCCTGACCTTGGGGCACATGAAAAAATTGTATTTTTACATGCCAATAACAATGCACTAAAATCCTCTGAGCTGAGGCACCTTGATGAACAGTAAATTGTTGTATTTTAACAGCTGTAAGAAAGAAAAGCTACTAAAAAACCTTAGTCTAAGTAGTTTTTAAGAAATGTAAAAATACAACACAGAAAATCTCCCGACCCAATTCAAAATTACATTTGTTGCTTTACATCTTCATTTAACACTTATTTGGAAACTTCCAAAAGTTTAGACTGTAATATGAATTTAAGCACCACTTAATGACTTGGCTCCAGCTGAATATATCTTCATTAGGCAAATGTGTCTTATTTTGTTCTGATTAAGCAACAGTCATTGTTCTTTGCCACTGTTATTAGAAACAACCCCTAGAATGGTCCCCAGTAAAGCAGTCATCCCAGCCAAACATACTCCCCTCAGAATGAACCCAGGAAGTTCAGACAGGGTTCTTTCTTCGATGTCCACTAAATGTTTAATTTGATCCTATGGTTATTTATAAAAAAAAAACATACTACCAGTGATAACATCTCACACCCAAATAAATGGCCACAGAAAAAGCAATAGGAACTTCTTGAAACCTTTTACAATGTTCTCAGTAAAGACAATAGAGTAGATCTTTTCAAGGCTGAGGAAGAGTTAATCCTCTTAAGCCCTATTAATACCAGTAAGCAAGTCCCTAGGAGGAATTTGAAAATTTCAGCCCTGACTTGTTATCTTGTTGCTCTCACACGGGACAAGCCGCAGACCATGAGGGATAGCTCACTGTCACGGGCAGGCATTCTCACCAGCCAGGAGAACGCTGTTACTTGGCACAATGATATTACTCAACATGCAAATTAAATATGGGTAATATGCCACAGGATGAAGGCCCTGTAATAAACTGTCCAAGGAAAGAAACGCCTCCCGCTGTGTTTCCAGAGTACCATGTAATTTACAGTCGCTGTTGTGAGTTCTGCATGAGAATATTAATGACTACATTTCTCAGCCAGAAACATTAAAATCATTATTACCATCTGAGACTGTAGCTACAGGCTGGAAAGGAAGGGGGTTCACTGAAAAGAACGTTGTTTCCTAGCTAGGAAAAAGAAATCATGATCTTAATACAGAATCTGCTTTACTAGCATACTCTAAAAGTAAGAACAGAGATAGCTGCTTAAGCATAGTAAAACATGAGTTGAGTCCCAGGACTACATTTTTTTTTTGTCTGTTCAATAAGGACTCTTTCAGATCCCCACTGGCTCCTGGGAACCTTGGGCAACTTCATCGACCGATACAGGGGGAGTTTGTGTTTCTGTTCAGATACTTCTCTAAGCAAGTAGAATATTACCTCACCATTCAGACCATCTTTACAAGATCAGCCAGTGTCATAATGGCAATGAATTTGAAAGTGTTGTCAACAGTAAAGTTCTGTGCCTCTACAGTGTCACTGTTGTGAAAGGTGACAATAAGATGTGCCTTCTGTGTGTCATGCAGCAACTCCATGCTGCTGATTAACTTGGCCCCACACTCCAGTGAAGTGAAGAAGGATAATTTACTTTAACATCTTAATTTTAGCTATGACCACACAATCATAGCTAAAATGGGAAAGCTAATCAGCCTGGCACAGCAGCAGACCTCCACTCTGAAGAAACTTTGCTATCTTGTTAAGTCAGCCACCAACTATACCATCAGAATTTGACATTACCAACTACTTTAAAAAGAAAGGTGTTTTAATGAGGTCTCTGTATTTTATTATGAATGCCGACATGCTCATGTGGTGATCTGGGAACCCAATAGAAAAAGGGAAATTATAAGTTGATCCAAACAAGCAAACAACACCACGAACAAACAAACAAACAAAACCCCCAGAAATAAATGTCACAAGTAAGAATTGAAATAGGGAAGTTTTATGAACATTTTTAACTGATATGTCTACAAAAATACACATCAGCCATATAAAATTGAAATGTGAGGACCAACCCAGTCCCAAAGCTGTTTTACATTAGTGGGTTAATTTCTGCATTCTATCAATAATGGACCAGATTGAGCCAAAAAATGTGGGTCTCTCCTCTGACAAGATGCTAACAACTGGTCAGAGAATTCTGACCCCAGAGTAATCAGACAGGAAAACATGTATTTCTAGGAAAAGCTAGAAGTACAGAGTGAGCCTGAGGTCTTGTTTGACCAAGGTGATAAGCTGTTCTTCTGAGGAAGAAACTGATGGAAGCAGATGGCTGAGCAAAGCTCAGTGAACTGCCAAGAGGATGCATGACCCAGGACAGTTCATACAGTTTGTACAGTGTGATTCAACGTGTTTTACACAAACTGTGATGATCAAACCTGTCTGACATGAAGATGATACTGGGATTTCCAGAATTGCAAGAAGCCACAACTAACAACACAAGACACATATTCCGGACATCTAAAATCTTTAGAGGAAGAACGGGCCACTCTGAGTGGCTGATGGCAGCTTTGCAAGAGACACCCAAGCCACAACCATGGGAAGCTGAAGGGTACATGTACACAGGCTGGCACGGACTCAAACTTTTCACTGTCCACGCTCCATGTTGGCTGGATTTGGTGCAGTAGGGAGTTTGTGTAAGTCCCCGAGTGCGGGTAGAAAAGGTGCGGCTGTTAGCCCTAATTTATATAGGTGTGCCCTCAGACACCCTGCTTCATTCAACATTTTAGCCTCTGACTGCAGAAAATGCATTAGAAAAACAGGGAATGCTGTGGTCATCTGTCCTTTAACTAAATATATGTTCATAAATCATTCAGCACTCGGAGATGCTTGGTTCCTGATTCTTATGCATGTCAAAACCCACTGTAGCATTCTTGCAAGGGCAAAGGAACTTATCCGTTGCTGATGGCACAACAAGGGCTTAAAAAAGGGTCTGAGAACCTATAAGAACTGAGTCTACAGATTTTTAAGGTCATACTTTGTTCCTGACCTGTGGTGAAGCACTCATTTTTACTGCAGCAGCTAAAATATGAGAAAACAAATTTGTAATAGGTGATGGTGGCTGTTCACAGCCATGCACTCAGAAGGTTGTGTAAAGCTTCCCCAGGCATGTATTGGGCATGTATTGTGAGTCTGTCACTCCCAGGAGGCAGAGACACACCCAGGCAGAACTGTGAACTGAGGCTCTGCAGTGGGTCTACACATGTGCAGAAGACATACACTGGTCTGCAGACTTGTTGAAAGTATTTTGGTTTGGTTTGTTGATGCAATTACTTTTGCTCCAACCAGGAATCCTTGAAGAGGCCTGAAGTGCTCAAGTTCTTGAGGGTGAGGTGGGGGATGGAACAAAAGACAAAACTGAACCTGAAGAACCTGAAGATTGGGTTCCATTAGCCAAGGAGTACATCCAAGCATTAGTCTAAAATGCTAACAGCCCAGACTGAGGGAGGGCAGGGGGAGGTAGGTTTTATTTTTTTCTCTGAACTAAATAACAGAGTAGAAATCCTCAGTGACCTGCAGAAAGCCCATCTGCTTCAATGGTAAAATTGAGATTTCCATCACTTATAGTGGCTGAGGGCAGGAACAGGATATAATAAGAAAGAAATGAGAAAGTCTTTGAGAATTTTTACCTCAAGCTGGCAGCATTTTGTGCTGCTGTTTTGAGGAGTTCTTTGTTGTTCTCGTATGGCATAAGGTACTGAACATCAAATATGTTTAAAAGGACTAAAATTCAGAAGAGCTTTACAGCTAAGGTTTATCACCCTTAATATTCCTCTTTAAAGTGTCCCTGCAGTGCAGAAGGTGACTTTGTAAACACAGAGTTTTTGTGCGACATTCATTTTCCCTTTCACTTTCATGTCAGCTTTGCTGCATTTTACACAGCTACATTTCTAGGTAACCCTCAGCATGGCCATACCAGTGCAGCTCAAAAAATCCAACCTGGAATTCTTTTTTTTTTTTTTCAGAAGTATTTTTACCTTCTTTAGAGAGCATTTCAATAGCCCAAGATAATTCTTAATTCTAGATCTAGAAATTCAATTTATTTATGTACAGAAGAGCAAAGCTAGACTACGAACAGTCAGCCAAGCAGAGCAGAAGGCTAAAGAAACACATCTGGAATAAATGCTTCAGGAAAAAGAAGTTTCCTCTGGTAATGACATTAACCTGAACAGGTAAAGGGACATTTTGCCTAAGCCTCAGGCTGTGAAATTTCATTTGGTTTTCATTCGCCACTCTCATCACCTGTTTTCAAAGTCACAGCAAGCAAGTTACCGAACTCCACATCTGGGCTCACAAATAACTAGGATGAATGACAGAAGCACTTAACCCCTCCACATTTACAAAAAAACCCAGAGAGTTAGATACAATAAAAGCTGTAATGATAGAGTCTTGGCTGAAATATTCAAAAGTGAGTTGAGGTACTTAAAGACCATCTTTATTTTCTGTAAGTGTAGAGCATCCGCCTTAAGTAAAGCAGGCTCTTTGGAGAGCATAAGTTGAGCAATTGATACCACAGATGGTTTTTAACATGTTGGTCCATAGCCTGAAAAATGTGGTTTATATTTTTAAAACATGGCCATATCTAATGAACTTGTTTAAACATTAGGCAGAACGGCAAACATGAGTTGGAAGTCACAGAAGAGAATATGACAGGATGCAGACACAGGAGCCCGTGGTGGGAATGTACTAAAAGCCAACTCATACATTTTAGGACAAAAGTTAGTATTGCCCCAAACCAGAGTTTTCATTTAGCCCATCAAAAATATGCACGATGCTACAAACTTCACAGGTAGAATTAAAGCTGTGAGAAGGGGTGAACTTGCATCAGATTGAGAGGGTAACAGGATTTAGTTTTCAGTTCTGGTCTCTCACAAAAAAATATATGTACAGTAAATATATATGCACTGTTACATATTCACTTTTCACAACTTTGCCTTAAAGTAGGAGGATGCTTTAAAAAATGCATTAAGCTTGACAGCTGGAAAAAATTTAATAATAATAAGGCTGATTTAACATTTCAGAGTACAGAAGATTTTATTTCAACTTGAGAGAGATATCGAACGTCCACCATGGAAGATCAAGACCATCAGTGCCAAGAAATGGAAAAGCTGGTAGACAAAAGCAGAGTGTGCTTGAAATGTTGCTAGAGTATTAAAATGTTAACTATAGCTGACCCACATGCAAAGCTCAAATCTAGAAGTATGAGTTGTGTTGCAAGAACAGCACACTTTGTTTCGAACAGGGTTTGGTTTTACTGCCCTATCTGTGGACTAGTAAATTAGTCACACTGCTCCAGTATGAAAGATTTGGGGAAAAAAAAAAATCTTGCAAAACTGAGGCTTTTTGTCTTGTCACTTATGAAAACAGAAGCTTGCTCTCCCACCACTGTGAACTACGCCAGCCACATCACCCCTTATGCTTCCATGGAGTTTTAACCTCAAGGTCACTGTGGTTTTTTGCTCCATTGTGGGGTAATGCAGCCAGGTTTTGCTGCTGCACAGTGAAGGCCAGAACACAAAAGAATTGTGCATTCCCTGGGTTAAGTACCAAAAGGTATTTATCTCAGGAGTTAGGTCTACTAGGACCAAACACTGGCAAGCCAGCTATTGCCTCATTCCCCTGCAAAGCAGAGAATGTGTTTAGTAGATTTGTCTCATCCCTCATCTGCTTGTCAAAAAGCTGAGCACAAGCTAGTACCCTTCAAATCTTCTAATGTTCAGACTGGAGATAAGAGGATCAGAAACATGGCAGTCCAAATTCAGAGAGACAGAGCCTGAAAATGCACGCACACAGCCTTTACCTTAGGTGCACTCGTTTCCAAAGCAAAATTTTCAATACTGCAGACACCAAACTCAAAACACACTTTGAAAACAATTCTAAATAGCAACGTTACATCACTGCAGCTATTCCTGTGCTGTGAGATGCAAAAAAGAGAAATGATTCAGAAATATCACTATCAAACCTATTCATTAAAATGCCCTTTTTTTACCTCACCACGTTGTCCCACTTGGAACTCATGAAAACAGTGAGGTTGACAGGATTAGGACACTGCCTTGGAACACGACTATTCCGTTTGAGCAAACACCATGCAGTGTTCCCTTTACCATGCACAGTTTCTTGGCATGTGTTTTAAGTACAAGTCAGCTGCTGTTCACATTAGTATAGAACAGGGGCAGAAGCATTGAAATTCAGCCATCCCATTTTCAAATTTTTGATCCATACAAGACTATAAAGACACAGGCTTTATATTGCTACTGAGGCCTGCTGATTTCATGTGCTACTGCAGCTGCAGGTAGCCCACAGATGTTCTGAACCCATCAGCCCTTGTAAAGGAGGTGAGTTGCTCCTGTTTGCCTTCAGTTTCAGCACCAAAGGAAATCACAGGTAGATGCTAAAGGTATCCCACCTGACTTCTCAGAAGGGTATCCAAAACAGCACAGGTGACCAAGTCCACTAGTGGGCTTTCAGGATTTTTCATCAGACTTGGGGCAGGTGGTTCAGGAACTAGTTCAGGAACTAGTAAATTCAGGAAGTAGTTACTGAAGTTCCATGGGTAACAGCAAATTACCATGATGTGAAAACGAAATTCTCTTCATTTAATCACACCCTGACAGGGCCAGAAGAAGCAGTGCTGACTCCTGGGAATGGCCAAAGCTCAGAAACTTCACTCCTGCTACCAGAGGTGATCGCCGTGGGTGTGCTTTGGGGGAGCAGCATTCAGGGATGGAGTCAGCATTCCCTTAGCTACTGATTCAGTCTGGATGGAGTCTGAATGGGTGAGGAAGCCATACCATTCACCAGAGAACTGTGTCCAATTGGAAAATCAGGTCTTATCTACTTATGATTAGGAATGTAGACATTTTCCCTGGAAACCACCTCCTGGTGGTGGGCAGACACCTTGCTGCAGTCACCTGCATGAACTGATTTAAAATAATGCATGGGTTCCTTCCAGTGTCACTGTGATGATTGGTCCCACAGTTTTGACAGATCTTCAAGACATTACTTCTCTGCCTGTCTGTAACACGCACACTCCAATTCCACATATCTGTTTTCTTTCAGTTGCCATCAAACAGCCCTTCCCCACACCTCCAAAAAAATAAAAATAACAAAGCCAACCCCACTTATCTTAAATGGCAACTTCATGCAAGGTTTCAACCCAAGGTTATTTTTTTCTACCAGTTGTTTCTTTGAGAACAGATGGCGTTTGCAATGGTTGAGGATATATCCTATTTTTAAGTGTCATATGTTTTTACTCTTCTGCAGTGGACTCAGCAATCAGAGGAAAATGCCACAAGAGATGGGGTTTTTACATGATATGCAAACCACGCTGTCTCATGCCACTCAGGAAATTATCTCCTATTGCAAGTGCCCAGCAGCCAGGGTGCCTGTATCCACCCTTCTGGTGCAATGTTTCCTGCCAGCAATGGATAAGGAACAACCTGCATCCGGCAGTGCCAACTCAGCAGAGCACCCAAATATTACAACAAAACTGGCAGGGAGAAAGTTTAAAGTTGCATACCATGCCATGATCTCTAGTACATGGTGTCCCAGGGAACAGTCCCATCTTCCACCACAAAATTCAGCATGATTAGAATACCTCATCATTTGTTGCTTGATTTTTTTTTTTTTGTATTTTCTTCTGCACACATCATGTTTTGACAAGGTAGCAGCTCTCCCAGAACAGGAGAGGCAATGAAAAATGGAGTCAAGATCTGGCATGCTATGTAGGTTTGTTATTTCTTATACTGCAAATTCGTAGGATAAAGTCAGCCTGATTTTGTAAAGTAACTGCAAGCTCAGTCTCCCTCTGTTTTGATCCATCTGCACAAGAACACACTCTTATAATGGAAAGCCACCTAAAAAAATCTGAGCTTTAGCTTTTAAAATCTGCCAGAGAGATTAGACCATGTTTTGGACTTTGCAAACATGGCTAAACAGCTTCTGAGTCAAACCTGGCTTCTACCCAGCAGAGAAGAGTTCATATCGATTTGCAAAGGCCTGGGTGTACCCAAAGTTGGTATTTGAAAGTAGCCACATGAACAGGGAAAAAATACTGTTGTGAATGCTTAAAAGGCATTTTAAGGATTTAAGCACAGCCACAGTGACTCATTCACCAAAAAACCACAAAAGTTGGCATCTATAAACCTCTGACAAAGGCCTCTGGGGTGCCACTGGTACTACGAGCACCTCTACTTTAGTTCATGCTCCTGAATAATTTCCATTTTAGTTCTCTGCCAGGCTGAGCACTGAAGCAGCAGCTGCTCAAAGGCAGTGCTGCCTAAGGCAGCTCTGGCTGCTTCCTTCTCTCACTGCCTCTCTCTTGGGGCTCAGCATGCCCTGCAAGGAACTTCGAAGCAAAGGCTGGTGTCAGTGGCTTGAGGAAGTGACAGTCAATGGCACTGGGATGGATCCCCCTCAAAAAGATTGAAATTCAGGAGAAAGGAAAATTAAGTCAATCTGGAACCAAACTTCTCGTGTGAATTCAAGCAGAAGGAGAATGAGGAAGGGGAACTTTCCATGAGTGCTTCACACCAAGTCAGCGGGTGTCAGGGGTGGAGAGCCTCTTACTCTTTTTCCACTAGTTCCAAGTATTCAACTTGGACACTGGAGACCAGGGTTCTCCTTTGTGATGAAACAGGAGCAGGATTTGATCTTAAGAGAACTTCTCGCCCAACAAACTATTTTGAAGTGAGAAGCTAGAGGACTTTTGAATCTCTCCTGGTTCCTCTTCTTCTAACAAATTGTGGGTGTCTGTTCCCTGGCTGCTGTGATACCAAGTTATTCTCACTCTCTTTGGCCCCATGAATATGCACTATTTGCCAAAACCCCAAACTGACCTTCTGCTCTGCCTTCCTGTCACATGGAACAATAAGAGATTTTAAGATGCCTACAATATTTGGAAAAACAGAATGGAAATATTTTTGAGAAATATTCTGTTTACTTACTTTTGCACAGTTTAATATCAACAACTTCTTGTAACAAAGAAGTCTCAGAAGGAAATAAAATAAGATGTATTCCTAGAAAAATGAAGCTGCTTTACCATAAATACCATGGCAAAAATAATAAAACCTCTTGGGTACCCTTCCAGCCAATTTATACAGTCCACTCCCTTAATGCCAAAGTTTAATGTCTCTGCCATTAGGCTGGGTCCTCAGAGTGTGTCACAGTAAGTTTGAGTGAGCACGTATGAGACTTGCTAGTGGGATAAATGTCCTTCTGGTCTCATATACTTCTCTTTTCTTGCTATTTTTCTACAGCACTTTAAAAGCCAGTCTTGCTAGATACTGATCTCCATACTAGTGCTATTTTGTAGCGCATTGCTTTGAACTTACGAGGCTACTTGTCAAAGAAGGCACTCAATAAAGTCAGACTTAAGAAATCATATAACCACAGAAAGCAAAATCTGAACAAAACCTCCCATTTCAGACAAGCTGCAGCAGCTAGTTCCCTTCCTTCTGAAAGGCCAAGAGCATGATCCACAACCCTCAGTTCAAAGAAATAAGGTGTTGCAAATTCTATCCCCAAAAAAGTCAGGAGATGCTTGTGAAAACCCTAATTCTTTCCCATGGATTGTACACTCCAGGAGCTGATGTTCATTTACACAGTGTTTTCCCAGTTTCCAGCCTCTTTCAGGGTATAGGATGAATTCAATTTTGGACACAAGTGGGTATGTTAAAGCAGACTTTGCTCTGATAGGGCTGACAATCACTGAAGTTGGGAGATGTGTGGTGCTTCCCTTTGATGATAAACCTGGAGATAAAGAACCTATCCAAATGAAAGGTGTTATGGGCTGCTCTCCTGCATACTTACACAGATCTGGAAGCTTCATAGGATCAGGCAAGAGGCCCTCTTGCTTCCCTAAATCCCTTCCTGTTAGGTCATTAGGAGAGTGTGGCAGCAGAAAGGAAAAAACATCTATGTGCTTCATCCTGTATATGGGAACCTCTGGAGCTGTGACAGAATTCCACAGGGAAGTTATGGACATGCTTCAGGTTTTGCAGAGAAACATTTCTTGTTCCTACATGAAGACTGGTTTAATGCAAACACACAGAGCAGAGGAAAAGGATGGGGGGGGACAAATGAGGTGTTCGGAGAACTGAATTTAAACCAGGCACATCTAAACATTTAGCATTTGGTCTTAAGAAGGCATATAAGCACACACATACCTATTTTGAAAATTGATTCAGACAACTCCTACCACTATCAAATAAAACTATATATATTTGCAAATTTTCAGCCAGGCTACTCTAATCTAAGGTCTTTTCCCCTGTGGACATAACTCATACATGGTATACGTAAACAGCCCTAGGCAGTGAATTAAAAACACTGTTTTATTTACAATTATGTAGCAAATGATTCACTGTAGATATACGTCAACTTTTCCTTTAAATATTCATCATTTGGTAGTTTGCTTCTGCAGCCATAAGGCAATGCCGTGGCAGTGGCAGGGCTTAGATAACAGCAACAGCTGCTTTAGGATTACTTCGAGTATCCACCTCTGCAATAATGCAACCTATTTAGCAAGAACATACGTTTTGAAAATGACTTGATTAAGCAGCACTTTGACCTAAAGTTCATCATCAGGTACTGAAGCCTCTTTGATGCTGCAGTCATCCTAGGATTGGTCAAGTTCAGTGAGTGGATGGGTAGAGGTCACATGTAGGAGGTCCAACAAGGTGAAATGCCCATCCCCATGGGGGCAACAACAATCCCATGCCATACTACAGGCCTGGGGAATAGTGGCTGGAAACCTGCCCAATGGAAAAGGACCTGGGAGTGCTGCTTAATAGAAGAAAGTCAACAAGAAGGCCAATCCTGTGTTCCTGGCCTGTGTGGCCAGGAAAGGACCAGGAAACAGTGTGGCCAGTGGGACTAGGGCAGTGATCATCCCTCTGTACTCAGCATTGGGGAGGCCACATCTCGAATCCTGGGTTCAGTTTTGGGGCCCTCATTACAAGAAAACACTGAGGAGCTGGAGCATGTCCAGAGATAAACCCAAAATGTTTGTAGATAATAACATATATTGCCTCACTCACTACTGAAGTACCAGCAAATGCACACACATTTTATACAGTAACAATGGGAGATACTGCTTTTGTCCTGATCGTGGAGCTAATCATGTGGCTGGAAAGCCTGCAAACATTTCTACCAAGTTTCAGATATTTTACATAGATATATTTTCCAGAGAGTCCTGCTTTTCTTTTTCCCCCTGTCAGGCTTGCTCAGTCATACACAAAAGTAGGGAGTTTTATTTCAGTTGAAAACTGAACAAGATCTTATTTCAGGCACTTAATTACAAGCGTCTGGAAGCAGTTGCCTCTGAAATCTCACCACAAACAGCCACAGAGCTCCTCTGACCTGGATTTTTCTCTTAGCTGATGTTTATACTACATACATGGTTTATTATAAAGAAGAAAATCACGGAGGAGTTTACACTGATGTGTCTTCCTGGGCTGTCAGGACAGGTTATGAGGAGGCATATGTTCAGCAGCCACATATCAGCTGACTGATGAGAGCTCTCTGGGTCAGCTACACCCAACTAGCAATTTCCAGCTGTACAGAAATATCTGTTAAAACAGATGTGTAAGATGGATAAGGTCCATCCTGGCTTTAATGCTCATTTTTAGAACAACAAAGGAGAAACTTCTACCTTTTATAACTACAAGAAGAAATTCACTCATAACTGTGTATTTGCCAGTCTCTGGTACCCTGCCACCAATTTTTGTCAGTGTTAGATGACTGTTACAGCATTATTTAGTGGAATCAGGTCAAAAAGGGTCAACATATTCCCCCATACAAATACTTCCATAAATATGTAAGAAAGGACAATGAAGTGCTTAGAAATATCTCCACCTAAGCAAGCACTGCTTGGGATGTTTGTTCCACTCCAGTCACACTGCCCTGTGCTGAAGCTTTCAGAAGTAATGGTATCTATCCTACAGCCAACTGCAAAATTATTTCTGGCTTTCAAACTCTCAAAGGAAATAGTTTCCATTCTGTTCCTGAAACCAGTCAATACTGCAGTACACACAACTGCTCCTAACACAACTTCATGAAGAGCATGTGTAGGCACTGGGTGAGGGTTACCAGAAAATGACCCCTTCCCAGATGGAACATAACATTTTTTGCCCAGAAAACTGTTTAGTTCTCTGCTGAGTACACAGCTGGGACTGTATTTCTGCTTCAGTAAGAATCCTTAATGAAGAAAGAAGTCATGAAATGAAATGATGAAAGTTGAACACATCTTTTAGAAAGCCACTCTGAACTGATGTTTGTGTTGTGCATAGGTTCCATACCCATAGGTTTCCCTAACTCTAGTCTGCTGTGCAGTTCCAGCATTGTGGAATATCATGGAAGACACAACCATTTTGTAAAGGGGAGCCAAATAGCTCATAATCAAGATTTATCTGCATGGACAAAAAGCCTGTCAGCCACAAGCAACACTGACTCCAGAACATCAGGCTCATGTCTCTGGGGGCCAGAACTTTTAATAAAGTTTTTTTCTCATTACATAAATTCTGTGTACTGCAATAAAATTTACTTTACTTTTACTTTGAAATGTACCCAAAAAATGTTCAAACAACATCGTCTTCTGGAAAATATAACCACCCTGTGTTCACTGCAGAGTTGTCAGAGCTCCAAACTCCATCATCACTTGCCACCAAGGGAACACCAGGCACCCAATCAAAATCCAGCTGAGAGAACAGAGGAGGATGGGGAGCCAGGCTGCACCACAGACTGGTAGCAGGGACATAGAAGAGATCCTGCCCTTGCGCACAGAGGGTACAAATCTTGCAGGATTTGAAAAAGCCGCCACAGTTTGTGCATGTTTACCAGGGAAAAGCATGCCCTTAAACCATGGTACAGCTCATGACAGGCAGCTCCTGCTGTCAGAAGGGAACTCGCCAGGCAGGGGCAGTGACTGCTGAAAGCAGCTGGCCCCAGTCTGCACACACTCACCCTGATCCCTGCCCTGGCACCAGCAGCAAACCTGATTTCCCCAGGCACTGGCAGAGGCAGAGCAAGCGATGAAGACATGACCATTTTGCTGTGCCCTTGGCAGGCTGCTGCTGCCCAAGGCAACAGCCAACATCACCTATGCTCCCAGCTGGCCCTGTTTTGAAGTCAGTTCTCTGTTATGTCTTCAAATGACTCTATCAAAACCTCAAAATAAGTCATTTGGGCCCCACCTAAGGTTTGGAGAGATTTTAACAGTTGCCTTGACTCATGGATCTGCAGACTAAATGCATGGATCATCCAGAAACATTAAATCCCACACACAATTGTGACAACTTTGATATTATTGCTTAGGACTGTGCCCACTTGAGTCATGCTTTAATCCAGTCATTAGTATTTTCATGGAAAAAGGCACATTTCCCCCAACCCTGTTTCACAGAGTGGAAAGCACACAGGAAGGATTTATCACACATAAAAATAAATTGCTATTTGCATGTCAGAAAATGGCTGTGGAAAACAGAAATACTTCAATTATTCAGAGCAGAAAATAAACAAAAGCGAAATTTTTCCAATTTTTAAAAATAAATAGGCTATCTGCAAGTGATAGCTCCATTTCCTCCCCTCACAAAACAATTGCCATATCCTTTTCTGTATGCAGTATAACTATCAAGTCTGACACATTGGTTTGATTACTGTGAGAATGAGCAAAGCAATGGGCTTTTACAGCCAAAGAGCTTTGAATTCAATCTAACCTGTAGAGAGATACTCCATCGTGTCTTTGAAAACTTGCCCAAAAAATAAAATTAAAAACAAAAAAGGATAAAAATAGTTTTTCACACTTTGTTTTGAGAGTAAAAGAGATGTTTTCCCCTTTTTAATTGGTGACCTGAAGATGTCAGCTCCCCTCTTACACATTACTATGCCATCAGAACACAAGTTCAGGGAAATTATCTTGGTAAATGTGACTAAATGCAATCTAAGACACCACAGTGAGAAAGAAGCCCATAAATCTCACTGCTGAATTATTTACATAGCTGTTGCAGCCAGACCTGCCCATTGGGTGGGGATGAGATTGCTGCTCTGCAGCCTGTGTGCTCACTTTGGGAACACGGGTCAGTGTCTTGGCCTCTCTGTCTTCTCCACCACTTTTTCTTATATAAAGTGGGAGGAATAGTCCATTCTGCACCTACTGATGTTCCAGTGCAATTATTTCCCCCATTGAATGAGTAGGGTCCAGCCTTGACTTGACCACCATCGGGACACGCAACAGCCTCCTCCACTTCCCAGACAGAATGAGCTCACTGTGGATTTAGCTCATTCTTTCTTATTCTGGCAGATTTTAATGAGGATGGGAAAAAATAGTGAGCACAGATAACAAAAATGGTGTCCTCTGCAGAAACTTAGTTAGGTATTAGTTTGAAAGAGGGATAAAACAGTAGACTCTGGATGGTAGAGTTTTCTGCTTCATCATCTATTTTTCTTAAGAAAACAAACAGCTAGCCAAGTGCTTATTAATGGATAGTGACAAGTAGTTTCCTGTGGTCTTAAAACAAAACATCAGTTACAGAAAGTGTTTTCAGTTCTAGAGGCCAAAACCCATTCAATTCTATTCAGCTGGTAGCATGTTTTTTGGGTGATGAGAAAATGAAGGTATGAAAAAAAAAACAGAAAAAAAAAAATAGAAAAAGTGAATTATTGTGCTTTCTTCCCACCAGTGTGCTGCAAAATAGCCTCGACATTCAGTGTCCCTGTAAAACAAACGGCCCTTTGAAGAGCTGTAGCCTGATCTTCATCTGACCTGATCATCTTTGTTTGGCAGGTCAGTAAAGGCTCAGGTCCTATAGATCAAAGCGTAGAGCAGCAAGAAGACCAGGCCATAGCTTTAATGGATACTGCCAAGAAGGTTCATTCTCATCACCTTTTCTTTCCATTTGAACCCTTCTGAACTGACAAGTCAAGACAGAGGAGATTTCAAACCGCTTACCAAAAAATATCACTTATGAAAGGCAGAAATTTTCCTGCCACTAGAGTGGCAGAGAACACCCCATGCTCCTAAACCAGCCCATTTTTCCCTTCACTTGAAATGATGTTAGTGAAAAAGAAGACACTGTACTGGCAAATGTTACAAGGCTGGTTCCTCACTGTAATAGACAGAAAAAGGAACCACTGGAACATGCAAAATAACAGCAACATAAAGCTGTATTCCAAAACAGAATATTGGATATTTAGGGGCTATAAATCTGAAGAAAACCAAGAAATCTACCTAGATTCTCTTTGCAGGAAGTTTATAGGGTCTCGGGTAAAACAGAGTTACTGTATTTAAAATGGTGAGAGAAACATGCTGTTGAGCTGTGGGCACAGAGTGGGCACCACAGCCTGGCTGTACAAACACATCTACACCTTTTACTCAGTAGATGTGAGGTTTGGAAAACTTGGCTGTAAAAAGCACAAAGTCATATCCAAGGACTCCCTTCTATTACAAGCATTTCCAGTGGAAGAACTAGCTCTGTTTTGCTTTACACAAGCAGATTGCAGCACATTCTAGAGGTGGTCTGAGAGGCCTCTGTGTTAGGCATTAGCTACTGTCACACAGCACAGCTGGTCTGGTGGATCTCTCCTGTAGCCAGCATTAGATCACCCAAGACCCAGAGCTGATCTATAGCTCAATATGGAACTTGGGCATTTCCAAAGTTCCACGGGGATTGTATCCCAAGGTCCAGTTTAGGACTCTAGTCCCTCATCCCATCCTTCACCAATAGAGCACACCTGTACAATGGGGGAGCAGTACACCTGCATCTAAACTAACATAAAGAGGGTTCAACACACACAGGAAAAACCCCCAGCATAAGCAAGAAGGCTTTTTCTGGACAAGTGTAATGTAGACACATCCTTTTTAAACATGCTACATCCAGGTCCAGCAGGACAAGGGCTACCAGCCCCTTGCATCCACTGAGAGTGCTCAGAGACAAAAGTCCTGCCCTTGTTGCTCACAGCCAAGCACCAGACAGCAATTATGGACTGCTGTGCCAGCACAAAATAGTAAGTGTAGACACAGCCACAGCTGCTGGGCTGAGTTGTGTGCAAGGCCGCTCATCATTCATGAAAGCTTTCTCGGTCTCCACAATGCAACAGCAGGGTCTGATTTTGTCTTAGCATGTGTACACTCGTTGAACTTACAGAGAATGTGAAAACAAGAAACACAGCAAAAGGTGGCTTTTTGTAAGTGGAAAGCTCTATCCAGAAACCTCACTTCTCATGACAACAGAGTGATTGTTTGCTTGTGCTGCTGTATTCCCACTGCATCCTCATATGATCCCACACTCCTCCATCCCAGCTGTGTGGCCATGCCATGACCAATGAAATAAGGCCTGTCAAGCCATATCAGGTTCAGACTATCGTTATTATTCACCCCTGCGGATATTGTGCCTTTTAGATAGACGGGTGGTTTCACAGGAACTGCATGGGTCATCTTGCTATAGTGTAACCACAGTGCCAACCACAAAGAAAATATTTCCGCCCACATGAATATTTAATACAAGCATTTTCTTCATGCAGAAGGAAGGATAGCAGGGACCCCTGTGAGACTGTCTTGAACCACACCAACTACAGCAGTGCCACTGTAAACATTGTCCGTAGCTGATATCTCTCAGAGGCAAGACTTATCAATGTAAGTTTTATAACCTTATTCAGGGTGAGTTTACTGAAGTCAGAAATGAAATATAAGGACTCCTATTAGTGTGACCTCTCCACATCTTGGGTCAGATACCAGTGAAAAAAAATGCTCTCCCTTTTCAGTCATAAATTATGTGCTTAATTATCCAAATGTCAAACTGTGCTTGCAAATAACTAGGAAGGTCAGATCAGAGTGAGAAAGACCTTTGAAAGCCAGTTTCAGGAGCCAGTCCTTTCCACAGCAGACGTGAATACATTACAGTTGGAACTCACTGACACTTCTTGCAAGTTGCTTCTACAAGGACCATGAGCAAGAAAAGAACTCTTCTTCCCGCTTGGAAACATCTAGGAGCCTGGGATACCAGAATTTGTTCTATGCACTTGCAGGCAGACAGAATTTCAGTTCCAGCAGTTTCCTATGTGAGCATGTAACATATGAAGCAGGAAGTAATCAACTGTCTCTCATTATGGACGACTGTTCAGACTCCTCATGACTAACTACCTTTCACACTCAGGGCAATCTCAAGGGGACTAAACTCAACAGAGTGTGGAACAGAGGATGGGTTAAGGCACTGGGTGCTTCCTTTGAAGTGTCAGTCACAGTAGGAAACTAATAAATCAATATTGGATTGCAAAGGGCTCCACAAAGGGACCACAGGCCAAATTATCACGGCTGTAGGAGACATACTGAATGAAATTATTAATGGGAGTAAGTATTAGAGTTCAAGAGATACTCACCCTGAATTTTGCTCTTTGTTGAGTTTTTTTTATTGACTGTAAACAGGACAGGTCTATCTTTGCAGACTCAAAAGAATGCTGCAGACTTCAGCGTGATTTAGATGAGGACAAGGTGCTTATAGAAAACATGAACCTTCAATAGACACAAACACACACTTTCCCTGACTTCTTCTCCTATTGGCATGATATACCTGGGGGCAGCTCAGTTGGAAACCACTGGCAGGGTGCACTGGCTTTGGCAGCAGGCAGACAGCCAAGGTCACCACCCCGCTATAAGCCCGGGGAATCAGGACTGCTCCATACACAGACACCCAGCACAGCTGAACCAAGGAGCACCTGGGCAACCAGTGGGGCAGAGATCAGATGCACTGTCTGGCAGAGCTGCCAAAAAAGCCCCAGATCTTCCATACATAGACTTCACCTTTGTTTTCCCAGGCATGCCAGACCTAAGCAAACACTATAAAGCCCATCAGGTAGTAAGAGGAAAGCTACACTATAAAGCTTCCTCACCCGGGTAAAATCAAGCCAACAGGTCTTGCAGGAAACTGCTTTGCATCTCCAGAAAACACAAATGCAATTGCTTTTCCACCCAGTGCCATTCTTACTCTCTTTTCTCATTGCAGGGAGGCAGGACTCCTGGTTGTTATTCCTTCTGCACGAGTTTCTTCTGCTCTCTCCCAAAGTAGGTCACTGCATAATGTTCTCTACATCTCAAACCATGCGCTAATTTTCTGTGTAACTCTCCTATTCTCTCCAGGCTGTTTTTGGCCCCACTGAACTCAAAATACACTCTGTTTTTGATAGCAAGAGTAGCAGCAGGCCCTAGGTGTCCCAGCCCCTCAGCATTCATAAAGAAGTAACCCTTGAGCTCTGTATGCCATCACACAAAGGTGCAGAGCAGAATTGGCACCCTGAACAGGACTGTGCCTGTGCCATTTCTCCTCCAGCATCAGCTCGTCTTATCTCCACACAGAAAGAGCAAATGAGGTCTCAGTGAATCCAAATCAAACATCCCACTTCCCAGGTGCTTTAAGGGACCATATGATTGACTGAATGGATTTCATTTTGGCTGAAAGGAAGAATAACACCCCTTCACCAAGGAAAAGGCACTACCTTCAACCATTTAATGTGTAAATAGCTGCTCCCTGTGCTTTTACTAAACCTCCAAGCTCATTAGAGCTTAAATGCTAACTCATGAGAAAAGCCCAGAACACAGAAACATGGCAAGGAGACATCACAGCTTTAATCCTTCATAGGATTAGGTTGTTTAAATTTGATGAGATAGAAGGAAAAATAAAGGATACACATGAAAAGACACCTGGTTATATCACCTCAGTAGTTCCATAAGTGTCTTTTCTTGTACTATTTTCTTCCCTTTCTTTTTTTAACATTTCTAGGGATCTCAAGTGAGTCAAAATGTCCTTTACTCTCACGCACAAGAGGAGCTGCAAAACATGTCACAGAAATTACATCTTTGAAGAGCCAGGCACTAAAACCAGATTCTGTTGTAGCATTAAACATAAATTACACAGCACAAACCCTGAGCTTTCACCTAGTGCTGGCACCTTGCTTTTCTGGTCTCCAAACCTGCAAGCACTGCTTGGATGTGTTCTTTGCGCCCCTGCCATCCATTCTCCAGGAAAAGAAAAAAACCTCGGGGCACAAAGGTTCGTTTAACAATTGAAGAGAGAGAAGGAACTGGGTGAGAAATGCTGGTGTCAGATATGGGAAAATGAGAAGCCAAAAGGGAAGTATTGTGCAAAGTGCTTTAAATGGCTGGGAGTGGTCTAAGAAAGTTGTGCAAGATTAAAAAGCAGGAAGAAACATGCGGTCTCTACATGTCCGTGTGTTGAGAGAGGAAACAGATGATTGCCAAAGACACAAATATTTGTCAAATAGAACAACTTGAACTCCTCTTTTTTTTTTTTTTTNNTTTCCCCTCCCCACCCTGAGTTTCTCTATGTGCTTGACTGGATCACTCAGTCCAAAACCAGACCTGAGTGCTTACACCTCACATTTATGTATGTGACCCTTTTCTCATAGATGTTGGGCATATGACTTTCCCTAAAGATAGGCAGTAGATATTCCCTATTTATAATCATTGCTTTTCCAATTAAACTGGATGTAATTGTTCATCTCTGAAAATTTAACCTAGAGGCTTTCATTCCACTCCCCACCAATAAAATGCACGCAGGGAAGAGGTTCTTCAGGGTTGAGTGCAACAGTGAGCTAAAAAACAGCTGGATTTATCACATCCTTCTTCTCTTTTTAATTAGGGAAAAATTAGAAGAAAGAAACTGGAAGAAAAATCAATTTGCTGCTCTTGATTTGACTTTTTGTTTAGTGACAATTTGACTCTTAGGACCAAATTATCCCTGGGGAAATAATTTCTCTTACTTGAAGGCAATTTCTCCAATAGACAAAATGCTTACCTTTCTTTCTTGAGTCTTTGTGCTTCCCTCCTTTTTTCTCTGAAGTATCTTCAATTCCAGGGTGTTTCTCCATTGGCCCTTCAAACAAGATCTTCAAAGTGAGGAGCATTTCCTCTATACAACTAAGCTTCTCTTCATAGCTATAATTTTAAAGCAAATTAGAAATTACTTTATCAGCAAAACACCAGGGAAAAGACATTTTGGATTATGCAACATTCCAAATAGAAGAAAGAGCAAGGGAGACACAGTGACTGATTTGAAGTCTATATTACAGAAGAAGAATGGCCTTTCATCAGACCCATAACTCATTATCATAGTTCCCCCCTCCCATCTGGAAGCTAGAGATACTGTACATCAGCACAACTATTTAAGTATTCTTAATTCAAATCATGATTAAAAAAATCATCAGTTATTACTGTTTTTAATCATCATTTATTACTGGGTTTTTTTTCCTTTACCCTACAAGAACTTTAACTTTATTTGAAAGTTATATCAAAATAAATGTTGAGGATTGTAGGTTTAGTTGAATCAAGGTGTTTGGAATTTATGTTCTGCTTCTCATTTTTAGCCCTGGTATTCCTCTATAAGACTTGTCACTGGGGACTAACCAGGAAACCATTTCTGTGGGTGCTTGTTTGGTTTTTTTGTTGTTTTTAGGTTGGGTTTTTTTTGTTGTTGGCTTTTTTTTAATGGGGGTGCAGGGGTGGGCATTGAGGATCTTAAAAGTCATGTAAGAAAGATGAAATGACCATCAATAGTTCCCAAGGGAAAGACTGGAAATAGATCTTAATGCATCAGCTTTTCCCACACATTCAAAACCCACATGAAAATGGGAACCCACGCAGTAAAAGCCCTTATGAGCTTGTGCACCACTTAAAAATTTAAACAGTCCTCTATTAAAGGCAAGAGTGTCCATCTAACAACATAATGTTCACATTGCTCAGACTGTTGTGCCTCTCTGTTTTCCTATTAATGTCCTTTCTGCTTTTTCCTATTTGTGTAGCAGCAACTGAGAAGCCTAACAAAGGTGTTGTTTCCCAGAAGATACCTCAGTTTTCTTGCTTGCCTGTACTGAGGGAACTGGGAGACGCACAGATGTGACTGCTAGGCCACAGGGATGAAGTGCTAACAGCCTGGCAAAAGTAATGGGAGCTGATCCACTGGCATTGTATTTCATAACTCTTCATTCCTTTGTAATTTGCATATAGTAATCCAACTTTACACTTCCAGTGTTGGCAGCTCTCGCTTCAAATTTTCCTCTGATTAGCCTCACCTCAAGACTAACCATGGGCCAACCACTATAAAGAATCCTCTGGAAGGACAAAATCCACACCTCTTTTTACCCTGGGAATCCCCTGAAGGAATACAGTCCACAGCAAGGGAATACAGCACTGCTAGAGAGTCGTTGTGGTAAGTGCAGTCCTCATTCTGGTGAAATGTGGCTTGGGAGACAGTGGGAACCCTCATCCCAGCTGGACATTCAGGCATTCAGGAGAGAATTTCTATGTGAGCACACCCACCTTTCATTCTGGAGGCAGGCTGGAAGGTCTCATATGGTGAGTTACTGTGGCTCAAGTGATGAGTTCTCCATCTTGGTGGAGAACCAGCACAGGATGACTGAGCCTGTCCAACATTTCTCTACCACTGTTGAAACATGGAAGTCCCACAGTCCCTACGTCACTCCTACCTGTTCTGATGCTTGCTGGGAAATCCTGGGAACTGATACAATCAGAAATCCAGTAGCAAATCATCTCAGAAAAAAAATGGTCTTGTTTTCTTCCAGGGTAGAGACAAAGTTGCTTTAGTAAAAAATTTTATGAGGTGCAGACTCAGCATGAGTCTGCCAAAATTGAGAGCAGGAGTAGGGAGAACCAGGAGGAAGAGGATCTCACCCACTCAGTGGATATAAGTTGTTTGTAAGACTCAGACAAGATATGGGACTTCACCCTTGGCATCACACAGATGTTTTCTCCCATCACTATGAAGGCACCCAAGTAGAGTGGAGACGAAGGAAGGGTAAAAATTCTTTGGAGTACTCTGAGAGAAAAAGAGAAACATGTATGAATAGAGTTGTCTAAACATTTTTGTGGAAGAAAATTGCTGTGTGAGTATTTTAGTAAAGAGGATATTTTAATCCTTCTTTTTTTTTTTGGCTTTTTTTTTTTTTTAAATCTGTTCACCATTAATCACAACCAAACATTTGGCACAAAGTATTGCCTTGTTAATGATTCAGTGCCTTGATTCTTCCAGTGATGGGAAGTACTGAAAGTCAGTGTTTACAGTCTGGATAACAAGCTGTTGAACAGTAGCTAGGAAATCTCCTAACCTTTGTAGGGAGGAATAGAGAAGAGAAAGGGAAGGGGAGAGGGAAAAGGAAGAGAATGGAATAGACAATTATACAGCATGAAAATAGATCACAAACCTCATTCTTTTTTAGTTCTTTGCAGGTTCCTTTTCAAATAAAAGACGTGACTTTTAAAACGCCTGAAACAGCACAGCTTTGCACTTCTCATAAAGACTTCTAAAAGACAATAAATTCTATGTAGCCCACAGCCTTTTCCTATGGGGGAGACATGAAATGGCTGTTTTGTCAGTGAAGACTGCTCTCACAGCCAAAAATCTCCCCCTGTAACCAGGCACAGCAAGGTGTTTGCCCAGGAGCAGTGCCCCAGACCTCCTCTAACCAGTGCCACTGGTGAGGCATCAACAACAAACTGCTACTACCACCACACCAATGAAGTCCTCAGCCCTCCAGTCTGGGAAGCAGAACTATGAGGCTAGAAACTGCATCATCCAACAGTATATGGCTTCTCATACTTAGGAAAAAAATCATCACAATAGCAGGTCAGAAATAGATGGGTAGCCAAAAGTTTCTTTCTGCGCACCTACTACATCACTGTATGATTTCCTCCTCTCATGGACCAAAGACAAGCTATCCAACAGCACTCAAAGTGCCCACGGTGGCCTGCAGGTATTTATTATTTACTGCAGTCTCAGGAGGTCCATGCTAAAAGCAGCCTGGGAAGCAGGCTATGTTTTATCCACCATATGACCCACTTTCCAGCAGCTCTGTCAAGCACTTTTGTCACCAGCAACAGGGCTGACTAATGTTCAGTGAAGTAGGTGATGTGTTACGTGGAACTAGCTTCCAGAGGAAATTAATTTCCACAGAGAGGCTCTGGCTACTTGAACTTTGTTTCAAAAAGGCTGTGCTTTATTGCAGTCTAAGTTAATGAAGAAAGGTAGCTGTCAGGCTGCTGCACTGTCAGTGCTATCTCCCAGCCATCTTTCTTGCAGCAGCAGAAGCAGTGGAATGTGAACAATCGCTGAAATGAGCTTCCATTTGCACTCATTTTAATGTTTCTCTTCCTATTGCCACATCAACTGCTCTACTATTACTATGGGTAATAATCAAACCTACTTTTAATACAATGCTGTACATATGGCATCTCTGCCAAGACCATTCTAGACCAGAGGAACAGATTGCAAAAAGTACCACATGCTCAGCCTTCTGCCAGGGAACTTAGGTAGGAGATAACATCTATATAATGTTCAGCACTCCTTAGGAGAACCAAATCTTAAAAAAAAAACTTTTTTTTTCCTGCTTTTATTCTGCCAGATCTACTACAATGGATCTCCCTCCAGAGTTCCCAGGTCTCTGCTCCATGCTTAACCTAGACTTTGCATGCTGGAAGACTTTAGAGGTCCTCAGTTGAAACCTTAGTCCAGAGAGCAGGAAAAAAATAGTATTAAGTGCATCAATTTGAAGAATGTGTTCTCCATATTACATCAATACTACAAAACGTATCCTTAAAATTTAGGATAAATTACTTTGTGTGCATCTAGGCACCTCAAGCCTTGCATTCACACCCAGAAGGTTACTGCTTCTAATAGCAATTACCTCAAACATCTCAGTTACAGCATCTATTGGCTCTCAACATGTTTAAAAGTATGACTTTCTACATTTCAGTCATGTGGGATAACGTGGGAAAAATGCAAAAAGAGTCCTTTACTGTGCAGTGGCTGTTATTCCACGCTGCTAATCTTGGCACAGAAAATCAGGCACACACAGCTCTGCTCGGGATCCTTTGCATGAACATTGCTGGAAAACACACTTTGGTGTGGTGTGATCAGATCCTTCACAGTAGTTCTTCACCAAATGAGTTAAAAACCAGCACATGAGTTAAAGCAGACTTTGCAAGATGGAATATTCTTGTGGTATTTTACATTGCTGTTTCAAAGGCAAAAACAATGAAAGACATAAAGAACTTGAAGGAGCTTTAGTTTACATTAGTTTACATTTAGTTTACATTTCTTTGAGCCCCCATATGTTTGCAAAGAATCAGGTAAAAGCACATACAAACTGTAAAAATAATTTTAAAAAGCAATGCTCAAAAATACCAGAAACTGAGACATGTTTAAGTCTATGCCTAGTCACAGGCCAGAACAAAAAGACAAAAATCTCCCACCTACCTTTTAGCTGGTCTAGGAAGCGTAGGTACAAGAATAACAACTTCTCAGTCTTTATCCATCTTTACCTTCCTCTTTCACACAGTTTTTTACATGTTTGGCTAGATGCCATGAAGGTGTCTCATGCAGTTCATGACCTGAAAAGCTTCCCAATAGTGCAATGGCAGGCGTTTCTACAGTAAAACCCAAATGTGTAGCTGCTTTCCTTAACATTTCCTTAAGATCTTATCAGTATTAAACTCAGCCAGGTCTGGTTCATTGAAGCACATACCCAGCCTTCTCACCAGTACTCTCTAGCTCATAGTATTCAAAATTAATGACTCAGTTTTTCATCAGATTGCTGTGGAAATAAAGCATGTTTTTTAAACAATTATGGATTCTAAGGATGAATTCTATTTATTTGTCTTCAGATTTTTGATGTTGATGATTTTTGCTTCTCAAACTTTTCTATGCGATCACCATCATCATTATTTTACTTTTGAAAAACAGACACATGAAGGTCATGTGAAATAATACAATTCTAGAAGTCCAAGCTATATAATCAAAATAAATTTTTTATTTGTTAGCTTCACAACTTCGTACACAATCTAGAGCAAAGAGTCTGGGTTAGGCAAAGACAGTCCTTGTTTATTGGAGAAACAAGAGGTAGCAGTGGGGTGAGAGACTGCTGCCCTCAGGAGCAGAGAAACCAGCGAGTAAGAGCAGAACTGGGACTTCACATGAGCAAAACATTGAGGTGCAGGGGATGAGCTGCACCTTTTGCAGCAGTGGCATGAGGTAAGTAAACAATACACATGGTTCCTAAATTTCAATTGCAATGAAACAAAAAGCAAGAGCCACAAGCTGCTAAGTGAGGGACAAAATTTTGATTGTCTTCTTTGCGTCTAAGTGGAAATGTGTACACAGACCTAAGTCTTGACATCTCACAAAACACTGCAGATGCACATGTAATAAAACTCTACGACACAAAACTAACTTCAGACCTGGGGAAACCTCAGGGTAGTATTCTTCCAAGAATATATTTATGCCAAGTCATTTATTCCTGCTCTAAACTATTTTAGCTTCTAGAAAGCCAAAGGGCAGGGGAGATAAAAAATTGTTTCATAAAACAAAGAGAAGTTTTCCTTTTCCTTTCCACTTCTATCTAGAAACATTTGGCCAGCGTTGCTCAAAATAGGCTGTATTTACTTCCAAGGAAAAGATCAAGTCAGATTTTCACTGGCAGCATAAACAATGTCAGAAAAATATGTGAATTACAAAAACAAATTAAAACCTGAAAAGATACAGGACTAGAATCAAAATGCTTATGTTGCTTCAGCCTTCAAAGTTTTTGCTTTCTTTCTGCAGGTGCATCTCAATTTTCTCAGCATTTCACTACAATAGCTATGAAGGTAGGATCTGTTCTGTGAGAGAACGGTATCACAGCAAAAATTATTCCTAAGAATTTTACATCTGATGGGACAAGATGTGCCATTCTCTAGGTGTAACAGGCACCAGGCTGTAGTCCTGCTGCCTGCTTGTTCATCCACAGAGCAGTGGTGGCAAGATGATCCAAAAACGATGTGATTCCAGCTGGACACTGTAACCAGATGGGATGCTACCACAAAGCAGCAGCCCAGAGTAGATCAGGGAATGAAAACTGCACTGTTCCCTCCAGTAGATCTTTTGTGGTCTTTTGTGCCAGAAGGAGGTGGAAGCCCACTGCATGCAGGCATCTGCATAGCCATCAGAAATGAACATATGTCCTAAAAATGAATCCCCTGTCATAGTGAAACAAAGCAGAAGTTCTCTTGTGTGTCTGCGTGCTTATTTCCACAATCCTAACCACATTCCTGTGCTGCACATCAATTCTGCTCTGCACAGTGGGGGCAGGTCACACAAATAAAATCCCTGACATTTTGCAGCTCCTTTTAAAAGTCTGCATCCATGCAGGGATCATGACAGCTGCTGGACCGACAAGGCTGATGCAGCACGCTGCTGCGGGTGGGAGCAGCTGTGGCACAGTGGGCAGTGCTGTGTGTCCCCTCTGCACCAGCCTGATGCAAAGGGACCACAGCAGGGGGGAGTCAGACTTAGAGACAGTGCTTTAGCTTCTTTGCTGAAAGATGCCAAGTTTACAGTCATCAGGTAATTTTATTCAGGGTCTCCCACCTGGGGAGGGGCAGGAGTCACCACCTCATGTCACCAGCTGGTGAGCAGGCATTGCGAATTTGTACCAACAGTCAAGAAATGCCAAGGCAGATTCTGCTCTCCGCTGCATGAGTAGAGGACAGCTCTGATCTGCAAAGCAGCCTCTGCCTGTCCCTCCAATTCAAGTAGTTCAGAGCCTATTTTCCAAGGAGACAAATGTTTAATTTGCATTTCTTTCCCACCTCGGGCACAAGGAACAAATCACTGATGGCAATCACACAGACTGTACATCACACAGCACTTAAGAAATCTCCCTTTGTGTGTTTCACAATAAAACAACTATGAAAGTCCACAGTGGCACTGGTCATCCTTCAAGTCACAGTATTTGCTAAGAGAAGAGAAACAGGCCAGGCCTAAGGTTGTGTCATCTGACTGAGTGTTGGAAGCTTCCTCAGCACAGTAATTGGTTAACACTCGAGTTCTTTTACAAAGTATTGAAACTGCAGCTTAACTAAAAAACATCTGCTAGCAAAGATATAAGCCATTTTTGAAAACTCAGGATCTATTACAGATCTAGAATATACCACCACTGTACCCCTGCCCTTCTTAGAAAGGTGGGTAAAGGGTCAGACTTCTAGATGCAGCCATACAGTGAAATCTTCATTAACCATGTAGCAATCGCCTATTGCTTGATCTGCCTCCCTCAGCCAGGACCTCATCCTCAAACACCTCCATGTCTGAAAGCCTGGATCCATCCCCAAACCTCTCTGCACCCAAGGGCCTGAACGACCCCAGCCCTGCCACCCAAGGATACCTGAAAGCAGACAGCAGCCACACTTTACTCTCCCTCACAGAAGACAGCTCCTGTGCTGGGCAGAAGAGCAACATTTCAATGATTTGAATTCCCTGGAAGCCCAGAAGTAGCTTCTTGCCCACCTAGGGATTGGGTAGCCTCAAGAATCGACACAGACTGCCTTTTTTTTAAATAAATGCAGAGGTTTGAATCTTGCCATCTTTTCATTTGCTTCCAACTCAAAAATGATCCCGTTTCTTTGAAAGCTAATGGAAAAACAGTGAGACAGTGCAAATATCATACAACCCCTAATATCACCTGCGAGCAGCCACTTGGAAAGGAATATGAGTAAAAGAGATCTTCTGGGCCTGAGAATCTGTGTCCAAGCAACCTGTTTCCCAAAGGGCCCTTTGCATGCAAGTTTGAATGGATGGAGCTGAAAATCATCACAGGCAAAGGAACCTTTTGTCAGAATAGTCCTTAGTCCTATGGAGGACTAAGGATACACTTTTGTGACTTAATTTTCCTGAATACCATTTCACAGGAGGCCAAGAACCTTGCATCTTTTAGGGAGATTTCATAGACAGTTGAGCTCAGTATAATCTCCCACAAACATTTATAGGAAGAGTTTTATTTAATACAGTCTGTGATCTGTATAAACATCACCATGGTTTTAGGCTAACCAAACTCTGAGCTGATCTGGAAGTCGTGTGGGAGCTTTATTTGGTATACTAAAGTAGTACAGTGCAAAGCATGATTTTATTTGCAATAGACTGCTGGGAATGAGAGATTAGCCATATGAGGATTTTAACAGTGGTGTAGTTATGAGAGGTGGACTCAATGGCTTTTGTCTTGTAAAATGTCACCAAACTATCTTGTCACTTCAAATTACAAGATTAAGTAGTTAAATACTTAAATCCCCAAAGAAAGACTTGAATTTTGGGGATGGGGATGGCAGAAGAAAAGCACAGAAGGAGAAAAGTCAAAAAGTATATGCAAACAAAATTCCACACTATTCACTGCTCTTACAAGTAACTAGAAAAATGGCACTATAGCTTCCAAATGTAATTTGCTCTCATGACCTGTGTCAGATTCATTCAGTTTACAAGTCAATTTCCTATTATTAATTGTCAGCCTTGAAAAGTCCACATGGGATCCACAAATCAAGTTGCATTTCTTCGTGCCTCCTAAATCACCAGTAATGAAGATTCTGCTCTTGGTAATTTACCTGTCAGTGCTTTGGAGATCCAGGCTCAAATCCATCTTACTCCTGCAGTTCCTGCATGTGCTGGCTCTGGATCTTTTCTAAGGAAGCACTTTTGTTTCAGTATGGAGGAGACTAAGACAGACATTTCCCAGAAATTAAATTTTTTTTTAACTCTACTCTCTGCAAACAACCTCTATGGGTTTTATGCATATTTCTGGGATGCTCAGAATATTTGCAAAAGATAGGTCTATAAATACAGAAAATATAAACTAAGTGAAGGGCGAGGTGTAATTATCTGTTGTGCTGCCCTAATGTATTTGTTGATGATTTCAGTAGAACAGGCAGAGGAGGAAAAGAAAAAAGGATGGGGACAACTTGACAACTGTAGCAGAGTTTCAGTATATCCTGCATTCACTAGGTTTTATTTCATGTGCACACAGAAACAGAGGTTTTTGAGACATCAAACTTCTGGACATTTTGCCACCAGTATTAACAGGGAGCATTTGACATTTAAAAGTTCATCCTTCTTCACTTTGTAGACTTGATATTGATTTAATTTGCCCTATCATGCAGTTTATTTAAGCTTTTACTTTTAGGAAAGTGATAGTGCTTTAGATTAGGAAGTGTCACTTGCTAGATTCACATATGGCAATTGCATGGTGAGTTGAAAAAGAAGCAATCAAGGGCTGTGTGTGGGAGTTTCTGATTTGTGCCTTGGAATTACAGCCTCTCTGCCAGGTATAAAGGCAGAGACAGAACAAACTCTTCTAGCAAAAATATCACTATTTTTGACTTATCTCACATAACCAAGATCAGAGACCAGTCATGATATCTTAGCTAACTCTAGACCCAGCATATTTAGACCTGTGTTATTCTGCCTGCAGTCAGCTTCTGGTAATCCTGCCAACATAGAATTAATCTCCAGATGGGCAGAAGTAATCTGAACATGTATTTACTCTCCCAAAGATCAAACCAACTCTGAAGTCCATATAAGCTTAAATTTTTGTATCATATCGCTTGGAGGATGGAAAAACGCCAATGGTCCATGACTTCATTCTACTCATTCATCAAATTCTTGGGATGGTGGAACCAGCAGGAAGAAAATCACCATGCAGACATTAAAAAAATGCCATGGAAATCTACTACCTCTTAAGAAAAGTCAGCTAAATATAAGACTTCAGCAAATATTAAATGTAGTTTATTCACTACTGAACCAAAAGTCTCCTTGCAAGACCACCTTCTCCTTAGTATGTTTCTTGAAAGTGAACTGTATACAGGATATTGAAATAGTTGCAGAGCTGGGGCCTCATATATATTCTTACCATCTTGTCTCACCTTTTCCCTGCTCTTATTTCCAATTTACAGGGCTCTAAAATAGCCACTGTACTTGACTAAGTACAGCAACACTTGTGTAACTTTCATCTCAGGAATTCCCAAAGCACCTGGCTTAAAGAATGCAGGGGAATTGTGTCAGGGTAGGCATCAACCTCTGACACCCCAGGGCAGTTTTCATTTTCTCAGTCTTTTCAAACAGATAGAGTTATGATGAGGCTCTTCCTCTGTGATAAAACACACCTCAGCCAGTAGCATATTGGGTCTTTCTCCCTTGATCTTCCAAGCTTATCTTAAGAATTTACACTGTGTAGAATGGTAGATTTGCATCACAGGTAGAGAAATCTTAGTACCTACAATAATCTAGTGGGTCGTCCAGTGATGCCACAACCACTCCTACAAGTACAAAGGATAATAATCCATTATTCTTGCTTTGAGAGGAATAACTCAGCCTTACTTTCCTGATTTCCTTAATCACTGATGAACAACCATCAAAGTAATCCATGTCCTTATTTTAACACTTTTTGAACTTACCCATCCACTGTGGCAGTGAATACCGCTGCTTATCAGTCACTAAGAGGAGACTTCTTCCTTGAAGACTTCCAAACCTATTCCTTCAGGGAATTTCACCATGTGCTCTAACAGAGCAGCAGCCCTTAGCAGCTCCTTACTCACCTTCTCCATGCTGTTCACAGCAGACCTCCATGGGAGCCCTCCACTGTCTCCCCACAGGCTGGAGAGTGTGACTTACTCTCATGCTATATAATCCACAGTGCCCATCATCCTTGCATCCTTTCCTGAGCATTTTCCAGCCCTACTGCATCTTATTTGAGATAGTGTGATCAGAACTGCATAGATTTATGAAGGGACATAATAATGTTAGATCTCTATTCCTTTTATGATCATGTCTAGCCTTCTGTCATGAGATCATGAGGAAACTGAAATGATAGGTTTTATAACACAGAGGCAGTATCTTCTTTGCCCCAACCAAAACAGCTTTTGGTTACAGGGGATCCAGGCTCTGATACATGAGGGGATGCCACCAATAAAAACAAAACAAAACAAAATTAAATTAAATTAGGTAGTCAGGTTAGAATTTATTTTAAAAGAGATGATAGTGAGATAGTAAAAAAGGAAAATGTATGCAAGCTTTCCTAGCACAGTGTTTTGGAGCGCTGAAAAAACCCCATATTTTATTTTCAAGCCCTGGTTTGAAAGAAACATCACTGAGGAAACCACACCAGAAATTTAGGATATGTCTATGTTGCACAATGCTAATTTACCTAGCTGGGCTCTGTGCTAATGCAGCTATATTGCTTCCTGTACTTCCAGCTAAATAGTTTAGGACACTATCTGAAATCTCTTCACCAAATTGCAATGGAGAAATACTTTTTTTAGTCCTCAGGGCTGCAGGATATCTTGAAAAGCCCTGCAAAAAGATGTCACACTACTGTGTCCTTTACACAAGTGGAATAGTGGTTGTGCTACCCTTGCAGACATAGCATATTAAACATATCTTGAAGAAAGACCCCAGCAAGGACAACCCACGTAGCTTAAATGTGCCTGGAGGAATATGCCTACAAATTTCAACAGGAATGCTCTCAGGCACGAAGTCAAGTCCAGGCATATGGGTCTTCTGCAGCAGTAGGGCCCAAGACCTGTAACCTCCCCCAACGCAATGAAAATCAGCCCTTTGGCAGAGCCTGTAGAAGACACTGTGCTATTGAGGTGACAGTGACACACATAAATGGGTGTTTTACCTTGGATACAGCACCTACTCCACACTTAAATGCACCTTACTCTACACAGGCTCAGAACAGAACAGCTGGACTGTGTCTTGCCCAGTCAAAAATGCCTCTGAACAGGGAGACTTACTGCTTTAACATGGAGTTCAAGCTCTTTCTGCCCATAACAACACAGCAACACCAAGTTGTGCAGAGGTTGGTACTCCCTGAGGGCCAAGGTCTTTCTCCAGAGTAGAGTCCCATGCTGTTACAGCCTCCTTGCTGCTTTTACCTACAGCCCTTACACACAAGCCCATAGGGGCAGCCCCACTGCCTTGTGTACAGATGTCTGGTATGTCCCCAAATCCACAGAGAACAAAAAATCCTCAGGCTGCCAATCCCTCTCTGACAGCATGCAGCAACACTCAGCACTCAGTAGTGCTTGGAAGGGACAAACTCAAACATTTCCAAGTAGTTCTTCACTGAAAGAGGCACCAAAGAATCTCACCTCCTGGACACCAGAGTAGCTATCTCCAAGAGCTGGTCTGGGAGAAATGCAGTACTAAATTAGCTACCCATGAAACATGCAACTGACATGATGGCTGATGTATTTTTGGCCTGATTCCTGTCTGCCAGCACCCTTTAGTGAATTTTTTCCTTAGCTAATTTTAACCAGATTTGAAAGAAGGGCTGGACTATCACAGATAATTATATTTTTATAAGTTTCAGGGATCTGACAGCTGGAGAGAGATAAAGACCAAAATTAGTGCTTTCTATTAAGGGAAAGCAGGCAAAATTCAGCCACTATATATTCTAGCAAGCCTGAGGCAGCCAATGAACCCATACACATTAGGTGGCAGAGTAGCATTGCTGGGATTTGCTCTTGCCAGAGCTGGTAGTTCTTCAATAGTGTATGGCTTAGGACACAAATTCTTAAGTGTCCATTTTTAATTATTTCTGATATTGTCATAAGAGTTTCGATAATTTTTGGAGATATTTTTAATAGCAGAGCATCAACTGAAATTAGGCTGATGTGTGAAGGAGCTGTCAAAAATATCTATTTTATTGTTAGAAAAAAATGCAATTACAATACCTCATAAATTACTTTTAATTCTCTTGAACAGTCTGCCGTTCAACTTTAATTTTGTAGTTACTAGAAAGTACAATAGGACGTTGAAATTTGTGTTTATTAGAAAAGGAATTCAAGGCATGTCAGGCCAATCTTCTGTTATGAGTCAAATTAAGGGAAATGATGTTTTGCCTCCAAATTAAAAAGAAAAACCATTCTTGAGGAATAAAAATGCCATTGTTCAAGGAAAAGTAATAAAGTATGAATGCCTTCAGCTGACTCTCCTTGTAAATGAGCAAGAACACAAAAGTAAAAAAATTGTCATTATCCAAACTTCGTAATTCCTCAGTGGTTGGATTTTATCACATAGTTTAAGTTACAAGACCTTATAAGAGGCCAAGAAAGATTCATTTGGAGTATTTATAGGCTAAGACGAGGTCTCCAAAATTTTGCTGTTGTTACTTGCAGTGTCAACACAGAAAAGGCTCTTGTCCTGGAAACTGCTGGTTCTAAACACAGCTCTCTGCACATGAAACCATTAATAGAAACCTATGGCCACTGAGTAGAATTAGGGGGTTCACCTATTCATTATCAAACACAGCTTTGCTAGCAGATCAGTTGCAAAAGACAATCTAATTTCCTATTGCTTTTTTGGTTAAAAGTAGGGCCAGCACAGATACAAATAGCAAATAACCCTGAAACTTGAAGCACAACACAGAGAGGAAAAGCAGGAAAGTTGATTAGAACAGGAGGTAAAATATGACCATGTATGCACAAAGTTGCATGAATCTTACAGGGAGCTACCCAAGGACTGCAGATGGGTTCCTCTCACAAGGATTCAGTCCCTACACTGAACAACACATTGAGCCGTGAAGGACATATAGCAGCACAATTTGAAAGGGGAAAAGCAGAAAAAAATCCCACAGAATGTCTAGTATACACTACAAAATTAAAAGACTGCTGAAAAGGACTTTCTGTCTTGTGTAAAATAAGTCTCAATTTATCTGAATTGTTCTGTGACTAAAGGAAAGGTGTATATTTGGGTACAACATCCTGAAGAAAATCTGGAAGTGTAGTTTCAAGTAACTATGAGCAAAATTCAGGCTTCTGGGTATCCTAACATCCTTAAATTTGAAGCTTGTGTTACTTGCGCACTTCAGATGATTTTTACTCCTTCACTCCCTTTGAAATAAGCTCAGCATGTCAGACCCTGTTTTACATGTTTCTCTCTGTAGTGATCCCAAAATACAAGCCATAGCTTGCCATCCTTCTCTAGCAGGACAGGGAGAGATGTCTCTGTGGCAGTGTGCAAATGTGAGAAAGCCACCATGACTGAGCTTTGAGCCAGACCAGAGAGGGACAAGGGACCATAGGAAAGCTGTTAATTAGGCACTGTGTCTACCATGAATAAGCTGATGGAGGGCATCATTATCAAAAGGAAACAAACATCACTTCAAGCAAGCTGTTTCTTGTTCTTGCTTAGTTAACAAAGAAGCCATTTGAGTATGTCAGGTTAAGATTACTATTACACACTGCCTGGGAAGTCCTTGAAAGCAACCTATGAACCTAACAACAGACAGCCTGTGATAGCATTCAGAGCACAGCTTTTACTGCTCCCATGCCTTTGTGCAGCTCTTGGTCACCTTGGATATTCCGAGCAGGGACACAGGAAGTCTATTAAGAAGGAATTATTAAATATTGATTTTTTTTTTTTTCCTGGCACTAGGTACCAAGATAAATGTCAGAAATTCATCTGTCCTGTTGAAACTGACCCAGAAAAGGTGCTTCATCAAGATCAAGTCCATGGAAAAGGAAACAGGGACAATGAAGCAAGAAACTTTTCTGTCTTACCCTCATAGATCACTCATGAGAACTCATGAAAGTGGCCTGAATATTGAAATCATATCTGGCAGAAGGGAGTTTGCAAGTGCTCAGGAACTTTGCTGATCCTACACCTTGCAGTTGTATGTCTTCCCACAGAGTTCTGGCCATAATCTCTCAACCAGGAATTCCTTGGTCATACTCAGTAACCTGTGCCATCTCTCTGCTCAGCTGGTGTACGCTGCCCTTTACCCATGTTGCAGCTGCTTCTGCAAAGAAGACTCAAAAGTAACATATATGTGCATCAGATCTCAGTCAAAATCCCAAACTGTCTTCACTAACAGCAAATAAAGGAGAATCCTTCAGCAACTGTTTTTCTCATTTGCACAAAATTGACAATAGACCTCTCATTTCTTCCAGAGTTCAGCCCTGGATTTTAAGGCCGGTGTGACTTTGTCCAGAACTGGATGAGCTCCAGGGCGGAAGGTAAGGAGGGTGCCAGCACTAGTGATGGCATTGAAGCTCAGCTGCTACTCAAACGAGGACACAGTCTTCCTGGCACCTCCAGTGCTACCAGATCCACTTTACTAAGGGAAGGCTGGAGGACATCTTAATGACTTATTCAGGCCGTAGTCAGGCTGTTCTCTGCTGACAATGCAACGCACTCCTTCGAAATAGGGCTTCAGCTTACCAATGTTTTCCCAGGAAATTTGGAACAACTGACCTCTTCGGAAGAGTCATAGCCCAAGGGGGTTGTGAAGTTTTTGTCCTTGAGGATTTAAGGACCTGACTGAGTAAAATCCTTAGTAACCTGATCTAACCTCACTGCCTATACTTTTGGCAAGAGGTGGATCTACAGATTTGCCAAGTTCTTTTCCAACCTGAACTGTCCTATAATCCTGGAAAACATAGAAAACTTGTGGATAAATAGTCTTCTGGGGGCTTTTTCTCACATAGAGAAAGAGATGACATTTTTTTTCAAAACTTAACTTATAGGAAAAAAATTCCTGTTTGCCTTGTGTCTTACTCAGAATTGCTGGTAAGGACTAAATAACATTTGGCTGATCCAAAGCATTGATCCTCATTTCAACCTCTTGAAACCTAAGCCAATTTCTCTGTTTCATTTTGAATGCTGATACAGTGCTTATTGGCAGTCTGTTTAGGCCTGGTGGTCTGAAACTTTAGGGGGGGAAAAGAGGAGAGGACTCGTCAATTACATCAGTTGGTGAAAAGAGAACACTCTCTAACAAATCCTCCTTAGTAACACTTGGCAGAGGAAGAAGCTTTCCATGGGAATCTATTGAGGAGCACAGGGAGATACCTGGAAATCTCTTTGGCTGAAGTAAGCCTAATGTTTTTGTGTGTTTTCATGGACATTTCAGTTTCTTCATTAAAGCAGAAGTTTTTAGCCAGAGATGGGTCTAAAAGCCATTTTCACATACTGGAAGATAAAGGCAAAACCAAAGTTAACTGTGCATGGGGTGAGGGGTGGCAGCCTGCAAAGCTGTGGAAAATTGATCACACTATGGAGAGTCTTGAGGGAGTTTTGTTTCTGATAGGGGTACAAAAACACTTACTAGGGAGTCTTTCAGGTGCCTTACGGAGGTGGTACGGATTGTGTAAGACACTGGCTCAAATTCTTGCACAAAGTCATGGAAGCACAGAATAACAAGCTCAAAAGAACCTCTGGAGGTCATCTAGTCCCACTTCCAAAGATGAGATATCACAGTGTTTCTGAACAATTTCTTTCAATGTTCGGCCATCTTACCTGTGAAAATTTTCTTCCTTACATCTAGCTGTAATTTCTCACACTGCAACTTGTGCCTCTTGCCTCCTGTCCTTCCTCTGCCACACCAAAATATAAAACATATTTGATGGTTCTCAAAGTCCAAGCTTCCTTGAGAGATGGAGAAGCAAAGACATCAGCTGGCAGAACATACAGTAATCATGTCTGGTGATAAAAGTGACTAATGGGTGACACAAAGAGATGCAGCCTCTACTTTTTAAGAAAAAATTGAAATCTGCTATATTTACTCTTTCATGCAAAGTCTGAACTTGCTTAACTCATGGCTGAAGCACTGCAAAATCATAGCGTGAAATACTGGGAAATGTCAGCTATGCTGGTGAGAAAACCTACCCTGAACCGAAATTTAGACACAGCCTTAAATAGAAATTTCCATTGTAATTGCCCTCCCTTCACCATGTTGCTCCAGAATGGCAATCATGCTTCTTTATTCTCCTAGATCCGAATACAAGTTCATTAATTTGTTCTCCACTTTGGAAATTAACCAAATGTTACTAAAAATTACCATTCAGGTACAATTTCTGTCACTTGTATTTGTAGCAAGTCATGTTTTGCCCTATGACTAGTCCTGTTTATTTCTGGGTTGACAGAAGTGGCAAATTCTGGCCCATAATATATGTGTACCTCAAAAATAGAGAATGGAAGAGAGACAGTGAGAAGAGATTAGAGTACGGTGTATGCTCAGTAACCACCCACACATGCCTGCACCCCCACAGAAAAGAAGTCTCACTCTACAAAAAGTTATTAATTGTATTTTAAAGATCGACAGGTTAATTGAGCTGTTTTGGGAAAACTGACTACAGAATCAGTTTCATTCTGTCATTACATTTTGTCAAATTAAAAATCTAAATACATTTTTTTAAATCTACTAGAAAGCCCAATAAAGACTATGATGGAGTCTAGGACACCCTCACATTCTTTTCCACACTGCCTGCTTTCATTGCATATCATGAATATTGGCATCAAGTTCCCATACATCTAACTTCCAGACATTATCCTCCTTTTACAAGCTGGCTTTCACTAAGCATTTTGTTTTGTAGGGTCTGAGCATGAAAAAAAAGAAAGGATAAGTCAAGTTTAAAGAGAATAAAACACAAACAAAAACCTTCCAACACATACTCATAAAGAGTAGAGCTGAAGCACAGAGGGGTTTAAAGGAGTCAAAAAGATTTATTTTCCCAGACATATTAGTGAAACGTTTGGCAGAAGGGTGATTAAAGTTTGCGGTCACAAAAAGTATATCCCACCTAACCCTATTTTTTCAGCAAATGCCTTCTCTGTGTTTGGGCCCTTTTGAGGGGAAGGAACCAAAGGACAGCTGTGACATTATACCTAAGAGAACCAGACCTCTGTGGGGGTTCTTCCAAAACATGCAATAATAGAAGGCGTACTGTACATCTATACATATACAAGCAGATATGAATAGCACAGTGGTGGGCTGTCCATGCTCTACAGACTTCCAGTCTCTACAGACTTCACAAAATCTTAAAAAGAAAAGAACAAAAAAAACCCTAAAGCAAAAACCCTACAACTCATTAAAACTAAAGCTAGTTCCAGGTAGTTTGGTGCTGCGAGCTAGTTTATATACCATGCATACATAGCAGACCTCTTTGAATAGCAGAGTCTAGACAGTGTCACCAGCACAAAACTCATTCAGTCTCAAAAATTTCCCACCTCTGTTCTGCACAATGTATGTCAAGAGCTTCACACAACACAACATTCAGGTTTGCAGGACCTGGCTGCTGCAGTGCAGCATCGGGTGGCCTGTTGCATAGGCACAGACTGTGCCAGGCAAACAGCAATATTAACATATTAACATCAATATTGATATATTAAGATTGACAAGCTGAGAGGAAAGAGAGAAAAGATGAGGAGTCTCATTTTTCACTCAGAGGAATTGTGGATCTTGGTTCCAAACTACCAGCTTATCTCCTCTGCATATGTCAAGTTGACCCCCTACTTCCCACACAGCTACCAAATTTTATCTATTCACAACTTCTCTCCTCCACTCTAGCTCAGAAACAGCAGAAAACCATCCAGCATTAAATAAAGAGCAGGCAGATTTTGCAGCCCATCCCTGGGGTCTGGGCACCAGAGAGAGGTTTCTGAGTGCACCGGGATGGAGATGGCTTTCAGGTACACAACGCCTCCTTTGCCCCTGCTGTATCTGACACGGTCACAATAACCTTTGTTCCTTCAGGCCCCCAGACTCACCACCAACAGCACCAAAGGAGAGGGCTGAAGAAGCATGGATGGTTACAGGGCCCTGTTGGCTGGATTATTCTCTTACTAGTGAAACACAGTGTTCCACAGCCCTGGTTATCAGTGTGAGACTTCAATCACCATGAAAGCCACACAATTCAGAAAATCCAGGAGTGCAATATTGTTTTACAGTGGTGTAAACACCACCATTACAGAGGATGCCTTCCCACTGGCTTTCCCTCAGTCAGCAGGTGAGGAGGGAGGCACTGCCACCAGCACATCTGCATCATGCATCTGGGACATTCTGTTGACACAACACCATCAACTGAGTAAATTCCTCCCTCTCAGCTGCAGGGTAAACTACCCCACTGTCAACCTTGATATTCTATTCTAGATTCTGATTTTTTGAGTTGGTTCAGCAATAAAACACTTAATTATGCTGGTGCCTGAATCATCATCAGTCTGTGAGACAAATAGCTTGGGTATCCCTCTGCAGAATGATTGCTCCAGGCTCTTTGCAGTCTCAAGCAGGCATTAACACGGGCATGTGTCCCCTGCACACCGTGCCCTGCTTCCATTAGAATGTTTTGCAGCAAGATAAATGGGTCTCACCACCTCCTCTGCTGCAAGTGCCTATTCTAAAGAGGGAGTCTCTGATTCCAGCAGAGCCTCCCTCCTGGAGGTGTGGCACTGCGGGAAGGAAAGGAAGACTGGGTATGGCACTTACAGTGAATGGGATTCGCTGGCTGCTCTTGCTATTTCATTGAAAGAGACCCTTCCCCAAGCAACACTGATTACACAGATACTTAAGTAGAATCAAGGTGAGATAAAGAGTATTGTATTAACACATATGTGTATTCCTCCCTCTTCCAAACGTCAGCTGTTAGCATGCCTGATGAGAGATGCTGCAAAGAATAGATTTCAGGTTGAGTGCATCACATACGACTCACTGCCATGAGGCTCTACACTTCAATAGAATTCCTGGTGAATGATGATGAAATATTCATCAGTTCATATTTGTAAATGGCCCAGCAACATACTGAGTAAATGACCTCCAACAAAGTGCCTCACATTAAAATGGAACAGCAACCAGCTGAAATGAGGGAACTACAAACTATGCATGTGTTTTGTCAGCACAAACAAGCAGCAAACACAAACAGAAAGAAATCTAGCTGGACTCATCATCCTGACAGTGAGAAACAAATGAGAAGCCAGCCTGTTTGCTTCAACAAGACCCATTGGTGGTGCTGCCTGTGGCAGGAGTGAGTGGGGCAACCTGGGCTAAGTATTAATTCCTGCCCCCTGTCACAAGCAGAAAGTGAACCATGCAAGGCAGGAGGTTGAGCTGCTTGTTCTCCCCACTTGCTGGCTCTGATTGTTCATCACCTCAAGCACTGCTAGTCCTTAACTGCAGGTCTTGGTCCCTAAAATGGAAAACATAAGCCTATACCTTCCAGAGGAATTGGGAAGCCTGCCCCCCCCACCACCCCCTATAGATATGTGATGCTGGGCAGGAGCATCCCACAGTCAGCATTTCTTGCCTTGCTTTGATGGGGAGTCCCATAGAGAGCGAGCTGGGTTTGCAAGGGGAACAGGCTGTGGGAATGGGGGTACCACCCAGCACTGCTCTTTGTCTGGGGTGCTGCTAGCCAGTGCTGATTTAAGGAGCAGAAGGGGTGGATTTTCTGTCCTGCTTTCAGCAGTCATCATTATTCAGGATGCGTGTTTTCCAGGGAGGTTGCCAGAGCTGCACTGCACCGCTTGTGATGGTTAATCCTTGTACGGGAAAGCTCCACAATGGAAATTGTGAGGAGAATGCAAAATAAATTAGGAAAACCTAGCAAGCTATCGTCAGCCTTTAAAAAACGCAGAAAAACCCGGGCCTGGCCCCCCCCAGCCCTTTTCCAAGTTCTTGAAACTGAGCTTAAAAACCCATCTGTCTTGCCCCAGGGCCTCACAGAGAGGTGAGCTCCCACCGCCAAAGCCAGGTGGGCGATGTAGCCCTTTTTTAATCATTTATTTATTAATTAAACGCCCAGTGATAAGGCAGATCTACATGCAGGTCCACACACAGCTCTGCAGGCTCGGAGGGGCCTCGGCGGCCGGGAACTTGAACAAACAGCACCATCAGGTGGCTCTCCGGGAAATAGATGTGTGGAGGCACCCAGGGCATCTCCAGGCGGACCCGGCCATCCCTCCCTGTCCTCTCCCAACCCTCCCAGCAGGGAGGGCCCACAGCCCTTTCTGGCAAAATCCAAGTCCAAAATTATTAGAGAAAGCTGCAATGGCAGCAAGACGCATTCAGAAAAAGTGTTGAGGGAAAACTTTCGATCTGCTTCCTTTGCCCTAGCATGCAAGTCTTTTACATCCTGTCCTTTCCATTGCTGGCAGCTGTGTGTATCCCAGCTCCAACTACATATTTTAATTGATTCCCTAACAGGCCACCAGGCATCCAGAGCATGGTACAAGGCTTAATTCCCTCCCTTAGCTCTGTAATTTTTGAGGGCACTGGCAAATCAATGTTTTCACCTTGAAAGCGATTCCTGGTGTACAACCACCCTTCGGGGCACAGCTGGCATCCAGCTCCCCTCTCCTGCATAGGGAAGGAGGAGAGTTCCTCATTTAGCCTCAGGCAGGTGCCCTTTCACTGCCTTTGAAATAACTTGGCTCCTTCAGCCTATTTGCTGCCTTCTCGCACTGCTCACATATTTGGTCAGTGCAAAATGGGGGCAGGAGCCTTTCCCCACTAACCAGAGCAGCTTTGACTCCCTGAGAGCCACAGAGCATATATAACCCCAACACACATAAAGACAACAGATTCAGCTTCCAAAATCCAGACCTCGGCCATTTCACAAACTCTGCTCTCAGGCTCCTGCTTGTCACCTTTTCCTGAGCCCCTGAGAAGAGCACTGGAGAAGACAATCTAAATGAAAGCGAAATGCTGTTGCACCCACAGGGCTACCTTGACTGCAGCCATACCCACTCTATTTCCATGATTACCAGGGGAGGGACCTATGCCATCAGTCTCAGTTGCTTTTCTTATACCTGGATTTTAAAAGATTTTTGTTCAAGTTGTTCTCCACTTCAGTGAATAATTAGATAGTTCTAATTGTCTCCCAGCAGAACTAAGGTAATTTAAATATAAATCCATGTAAAGAATATGTTTTGTTGTGTATTTATTTGCTTATACATACATGTCTTCTATAAGTAAATATATGTATGTCTTACATTTATATAAGACACAAAAATCAAAAGGCACATAGACACATACACAGTCACATTCACAAACCTAAAGGAAAATTATCCAAAAGTATGGTTACTCAGTTCCTCTAGGAAACACCTCAGTTCACGTTTTCAGCCTTGAGTGCTGACAGTTAGACCTTACAGGAACAGCTCCGAAAATCAGGACTTCCCATTGTTATGTTTGTGCTTATGCATACAGAAGGATTGATTTACATATCTAATTTCAGGCCTCCAATTTTCAAAAATTTGCGGCCTGAAGAGACAATCCAGTGTTTCCAGTTATACTGCCCCCAGGGGCTCTTCTTTACAAAGCACATCATCCAGTCACCTTGAAGGGATGTCAAAGCATTGCAAGTTGTTGACAGCCCATCTCAAAAACCTCTGCCTTTTGTAATAAAGAGACCTCTCAATTCCCAAATTTGCTCAATGCAATAAAATTTTTGAACATCCCATATAAAGTTGATAATAGAGCACCTAACACAAAAGAGAAAAAAAAAGAGGAAATGAGATTATATTTCCCATCATGGCATCTGCATTAAGCTCAATAGCTGCTTATTTCTACTATAATTGTGCCAAAGTCATTTTGAATTTCATTTTCTTTATGCACCTTGCTCTGAAGCTGAGATACTTTGGGAAAAACAATGCACAAGACAGTACTTAAATGCAACAGCAACATCTCACCAGTTGCTACTTATGATGTCAGAGGAGGTCAGGTGGGCACAGAAGTATGAATTGTCCCTATATTTGTACACTTTTTGAGCGTCTAAATTGCACCCAGGAGAATGAAGGTCTTCCTAGGACAGTAGGAACATAAAACACTAAGAAAAAGGAATGTCTTTTTTCCTGCCACTTTAATTCTCTTTGCTTTCAGGCTCTTCCTCAGCCCCTGCCTTTTATTTTTCTGTAAAAGGAGAATGCAGTGCTAGGGGAAGTCAGCTTGCAGCAGCATTGGATCATGGGAGAGCCTGCACAAGCCACCTCCAGGCACTTCCATAAGTACCTCTTTTCTGCACTGGGCTGTCAGTTGTGCTGCTCTATTCTTGTAGAGCCATGGAGCAAGATGCTTGGGGTGGATTTGTTGGCAGATCAGTAGGGAATCATAATATTCCTGCCAAATTCATTTTCTCATGTGACCTGAGCTTGACTTAGAACATGGATTTCCTACAGAGACAAGTTTGAGCAGTGCCAGGAATTTGAAAGCCAGGTGGTCTGCAAAGCTTCTCCCCAGGCTCTGAGATCCTATTTCCTCGCGTCATTCTTTCCAGACAGCATGGAGTGCGGGCTGGGGTGCTCACAGCAAACTGAGTCCTCAAAACTAATGCAATTGCTCCTTCCCACCACCATAATCCTCTGGAAGAGGCTGTGACAGAAGTGGGAGGAAAGATGAGCACGTTTTCTGCTAGGAAACAGATTCAGACTGGCTTTGACCAAGAATGCTAGTGAAACTTCTCTGCCAGAGGAAACTCTAAAAAAAAATCCCACTTTTTCATTTCAGCAGCATCCAAATCTGGCTTAGCTAGTCCAAACTGTCGTGTCCTTGCTAATTCAGAAAGCCTATATTTGCCTATTTGGAAGGGCAAGCTATCACACAAAGGCAGATAGGCTTTTCTGAAGAAAGCTATCCATAGGTTCACTGATCTCTTGGGACAAGAAGGTCCATATATTAATCTTAGATATCTGGCAATCTGCATTCTAGAAATACCTTATGGCTCTGATCCATACTGACTTCTATTAAAGAAACAAAAGCTAGAATGAGCTGGAAACTCTCCCAGATGATGATCTCTGAATATCCATTGAGAAAAAGCAGCCTACCCTAATATATTACTTGCCCTATCTCTAAGAAACTCTCAATAAAGAAAAGTTTGGCTCCCTGAAGAGGCACAATAGTGGTGTTGGTATTATAATGGGATATCAGACCAGGACCCAGACCAAATATCACAGTCACAGAATGGTTAAATCTGGAAGGCACCACTGGAGGTCATCTAGTCCAACCTACCAGGTCAAGCACAACTCCCTCCAGCACATTATTCAGGATTCTGTCCAGATGGCTTTAGAGTGTCTACAGAGAAAAAGACTCCTCAGCTTCTCTGGGCAATCTGTTTTAGTGCCCAGTACCTCAAAAAGTAAAGATGTTCTTACTCATGTTCAGGTGAAACTTCCTATACATCTGTTTCTGCCCATTTCCTCTGTCCTACTGCTTGGCACCACTGAGAGAAGCTGCTCTTCTCACTGTTTTGTCTCAGCAGGAACCAGGAGTAATGCACAGATCACAGCTGTCTGCTTCTGGACTTCTTAATCTTCTTGTACAGCTACAGAAGGATTCCTGACACAGAGCAGGGAGCTGCAGCCTCATCCTAAAATGGCTCCTGTCATTCTCTCTAGAAACATTACGGAAGTGGCAATGGTCCATCGTACATATAATCCCATATCTATAATTGCTGCCTTGTTGGCAAATTCCCGTCACAGATTGCACTCAGTTCTATCCCACCCTCACATCAGATGCAATCCACACCAACCTGTGCCTGCTGGAGCGCCTGGCTGAGGTAGCAGGATGGAGAATAGCTCGCTGTACTGGCACTCTTGGGAGACAGAGAACTCAGACTTCGGCAAGTCTGAACCCTGCACCTCAGCTGAAGACACCCCTGTACCACCTCTGTTTCCTGAGGGCTCAAGGAAGGGATGGATGTAGCATGTCCCTCTCCTCCACTCTCTCCCACTCACCTACTCCTTTCTGTCTGCCTTAGATGCAGTCACAGCAGCCAAGCTCTCTGCGCACAATTACAAAAATGTTCAACGTTGAGGGAATGAGACTTCCATTGAAGCAGCATTTGAAGCACAAGTCACTGAGAAAGCAACCTCCCTGTTGGCATTGTGCTGATGGCTAGGGTACACTCGGAAAACCTGTGTTTCTACAATCAGAGAACAGCAGGATAAACTCAGGAATAGCTTTGCTGAAAGCAACTGCAAACTCCCTTAGCACACTTCTGGAAGAATGTGGCTGGGAGAGTGTCAGCAGAAGCTATGAAATTCATTTGCATCAGACTCACAACTTTCTGGCAGTAGGCTGACCAGTCTGAAATTCACTCCTTAAATCCATGAGAATCTGGTTTAAACTTAGTCTTTCTTCAGATATAGTTCCTCTGTCTCCTTTTTTTAGCATGCGTCCAAATAAATCCAGGATCCTAACCCATCAGTCAGAAAGGAGAGGAGAAACATAGTTTAGGGAACATTCAGGTACCAAAAGAGAACAAATGGCATAGTGGGTCCATGAAATCCCAAATTATTGCCTAATTTAAGCCCTGCTTTCTTGCCTGGAAGGGCTGAGCTTCTTGTTCACAATGTCTGTTGCTGGTAAGAGAATTCCATTTTCAATTGCTCTCCTTTTTACAGTTCTCCCTCTGAGCCAATGTTTCTTTACATATCTCCCCGCACACGATTATGAGACCATTTTTAAAGATTTCACATCAGGCCTCTGTGGAAATCAATTGGATCATTTTAGGGAAGGAAGATTATCAGTACCAGGTGATCCAGAAGCACAAGGGCAGCTATTTTGGAGATTTATCTCTGCCTGCAGATGACTGTTCAATCCAAAACCCTGCTGAGTTGCCAAGTTCCCCAACATAATACTTGTGCGACTACGAAATTCCATACCACTGCACTGTGTGCATTGGCTGTAGATACTTGATACCCACAGCTATCACTTCCTGCCCTGTTGAGTCACCTGCAAATGGAATTTGTCTGTAGAGCCAGGAACTCTGCTCCTTAGATCAAACATTAACTAATCCTTGGCTGAGTCTGCTCTATCATAAGGTCCCAGGGCATATTATAAAAGGAGTGTCTGGACACTGCTGAGCATTTCCTAGGCAGGAAACTGAGCTTATTCTACAGAGTCACTTCCCCATGAACACTGAGGAAACTGCATTAGCCAAGATGGAGAAACACTTCCACCAGGAAAGGAGAAACATTTTCACCAGAGTTGCAAAAATGGACAGATACCACATGACTCAATGCAACTGTCCTGGTGTGCTGTTCCTCACTGCCTAACATGCACTGATCTGCATTGATCCAAAATTACACTCCAGCACCTCAGTGCTGGCAAACAAATTCAGTCTGTCCAGGAGGGCCACTGGTTTTTGACAGAGACCATTGATCCACTGTGATCCTGATTCAACACCAATTTAAACATATTACCTGGCTGAAGACCCGCTTACAAGCACTGTCATGAGGTAACACATGAGAGACTGACTTCTGACATAATGACACCTGCCAAGTTCATGCTAAACCAGAGGCTGTTTCCACACCTAATTGAAGGTGCCTCACCAAAGCCATGCACTGAGAGGAAGTTTACAGGAAGGAGAATACAGCAGTGTGAAACACCTTTTTTCACTCCTTTGAAGTTGAGGTTTCAAACATTCTCCCATTCTGAGCTTCACCTGAACAGGATGCCACCTCCAAGGGAGGTCAGAGCTCTTAGCCCAGGAGAAGTCCCCAAATTTTGAGTTCCTGCTCTCAAAAAATGAAGAAGTCCCTCAACCTATACAGGCTATTCTGGAAGTGGAGCTTTCTTCTAATTGTAGTGCTTGGTCCTGGTGCTGAGAAAATTCCTCTTCTGATAAGGCACATTTCCACAATATTGTACCAGCACTTTCATAAGAGGCTTTGAATTCAGTGAAGTGGTATTTTCTAAGGAGAACAGTATCCACTAGAAAATTCCCACCCACCTCAAAACCTAACTGCAGCAGCAATAATTCTGCACAGCTACTGAGACTGGTTGGTGGAACTGAGGAGAGGCAGAAGCAAATGAATACTTTTTTCTTTGCAACAAAGCTATCTTCGCCACTTTTATCCTGACTTTGATTTTGGAGCTCACTTGACTCCAAGGTCAGAATTCCTTTTCAGCCTTAGACCACATACATTTGCATCATGAACATGTGATGTAAACCCCAAATAAATGTATGCATGTGTCATTGTCTCTGCTCTGTGTTACTAAGCCTGTTTTCCTCCTTCCCATTCCCTTATGCAAAGGTGCACACTGAGGACAAATTGACAAACACAGCAACACTGGTCCAAGAATAATATCCCAAACTCTCAGTCATTCTCACTTTTCATGGATGTATGTCACCTTAGGTGCATCACAAGCATGGCTGTCGTCTCCAGACAGCACCAGAACAAACTTATCATACATTTTCTCCTTGCATGCAAACAAATGGCAGAGGGATAGTATATAAAACTCACCTTCCTGCTCTAGGATCATAGAATAGTTTGGAGAAAGTTTAAAGTCATCCAGTGTGACCCCTTGCAATAAGCAGGTACATCTTCAACAGGATCAGGTTCCTCAGAGCCAGATCTAACTTGGCCTTGAATGTTTCCAGGCTCTTTGGGCAACCTGCTCCAGTATTTCACCAACCTCATCATAAAAAACTTCTTCCTTATACTTAATCTAAATTTACTCTTATACTTCCAAAGCTTCTTATTCCCACAGACATAATTTAAAACACTGCCCCCATATTTCTTGTAAGTCCTCTTTAAATATTGAAAGGCCGCAGTAAGATGTCCCTGGAACTTCTTCTCCAGGCTGAACAATCCCAGCTCTGTCAGCCTTTCCTCACAGAACAGGTGTTCTACCCCTCTCATCATTTCTGTGGCCCTCCTCTGAACATGAGGAATATATCTATTTCATGACAGCAGCCTAATTTCTAATTTCACCATTTTTTCCATGACTGTCCATCAGTTTACTCCAGGAAAGACTAGTTTTTGATCAGAGGGAAAGGCTTTACTCTGCACACATCTATTGCAGCTGCACAGCCTAAGGTGTGTACATTGGTGCAAGCACACACTCTCTCCATTTGGCAGCAGATGAGCCAGGAAACTTTAGTCTGTCGCACAGGCTGTAGACTCCAGATGGAGTCCTGCAAAGTTGTAACAACATACAAACTTAGTTTTCTGAACATTTAATATAAATGACAAAGATAAGAAAGTTCTTTCCTTTTCTCCATACTACTGACTGCTCCCTTTTCATTATACCTTTAATTTTAAAATGAGCTGTTAAAATTAAAAAGGTAGCTAACAGAGTAGTCTGCGATAAGGTGTCGAAGTGAAATTAAAACCTGGCCTGTATAAAACCATGTAGACTTATGCTATATCTTCCAAACAGCACCAGTGTTCCAGGAAGAGCACTTGGAACTCCACTTCATGGAGTTCTTGGAAAAGAGCACTTTGGATCTCCATGGAGTTCTAAAAAGCAGTTCAGTCCGAGACAGCCACCAAAGGCTCATGCTGAGAGCATGGCAGGACTCAGCTTTACAGGGGTTACAAAAATCACAGAACATTGGCCCCGTCTGCAAGTCCTGCTTGCATCAAATTTTGTCACTTTGCAACACTCTCAGCCCCTTGGCTTGGTCTTGGAGCAATTGAAAAGACAAGGGGGGACTGGAGCAGCTGGGTTCCCATGCCAGGTGCTGGGTTGGCAGCTAAGGGCTGGTGGATCTCAGAAACTTTCATGCCCTACAGAAGGAAGAAGCCTTGAGAGCCTCAGGTTGTAAGCCTCTGCTCCTGGCAGGGCTTACAAGGTTCAGGAGCCCCATCAGACACTGCTGAGGGAATAGCACCTCAAACATCCCCAGCACTGGAAATCCCAGAAAACAAAACTCACCTTCTCTCAGGTACAGCTGGAAAGGGGGTGAGAGGGTGGCACTTTAGCTTGTATTGCATTTCTGGGACCTGTTCTTTTTGAACTAAAATATTAAATACACTATTTCAGGCACAGTAGGAAAATTTTACTTTTATGGAGAGAAAAGGTATCACCTTTGGAATGTCTTGTCTGTTTGCTTAGAAATTATCACTCATTGTCTTTGACTAGAAGGAGATCCATGCTGAGAAATATGAGGCAGAAAGCTTTGGTTCAGAGTGAATTACAGGAGAAAGGAAGATAAATCAGCAAAGCTTTTAATATGAAGTTTTCCCTCTGGCAACACTTCATTGTATGATAGAGGCATACAAAGATGCCAAAGGCAAGAAAGAAAGATTTTGGCTTCAAAGAAAGAACTTAAACTTTGGTTAGGACTCACCTGATACTGGACTTGCTCAATAGTGAAAAAAAAAATCCTTAAATAAAACATGCTCTTAAGAGGAAACCCCATTGCTGAGGTGAAGCACTATTCAGGTCTACATTTGAAAAAGTTCTGCAAACAAAAGTACTTGTTTGCAAGAGGATAGGAAAAACAACATACCTGTAACTATATTGGCAAAAGTCACAGTGCAGCTGTATGAGTGCAAGCGAGAGGCCCCTCTAGACCACCAATGCCCACGACTAGCTAAGCCTCTGCAGGGAATCCAGGAGTAATTAAACAATTCAAGGGTAAGGCTGCTGTGTGAGCACAAACCATCCATTTGGAGTTGGCGGGGGGTGATTTGCTGTATCAGCAATCTTGTTTCAGACAAACCAAGAAGTTACTGACATTAGTGTAACGTTATCTGCTTACCAGGGTGCCTTGTATCTCTTTACTCTTCCCAATTACATTACAGATCTTCTTGATAGGGAACAAGAGATTTTTTCACTCTTTAATATGTCAGAAACATCTGATCAAGGTCAAGGGTCCTCTAGATGTATGAAGCCACTGCCCCTCTTTGTAAATAACTTTCTTTGAGCTGTTTATCTCTATGGTCAAAACCTTCCGTCAGGCAGATAAAGAAACATGCTTGTTGGCCAGAGAAGCAATGTGCCAAAACAGAATTCCCTCTGCCAGAACTGATACCACTTCATTTAGATGTAGTTTCTCATCCCACAGGCTTTGGCTGTTTGAAGGGAAAGTAGTTCTCAGAACATATGGAGTTGGTAATGAAGCTCTTTCTAGGAGATACAAGGATTACACAGGGAATGAAATGGCGAAACAGTGTCTGCAGTACACACTGTAAAACTTGAACCACTCCAAGTAAAATTCCCTTCCCACTGAGAAAGAACAACATGGTGGGACAAAGTGGAAGTGACAGCATGGCTTTCCAAAACATTAGCTAGATCATGGCTGTTTCCCCTCAGAACATTGGCTACCCAAAACCCGCTTGAGACACACATTCCAACCTCACACTCACAAAAAAAAAATCTTGTGACTTGTCATTTTGAGTCAGTCTCAGGAGCACTGCCAAAAAAAAGGGGATGAAAGAGCTGTCTTAAAAGAGCAAGAGAGAGTCTATGCACCAGACGGGGAAACAGTGCCTGTGTATATCAGAGCTCCCAAGCTCTACAGAGTCATATTTGGTTTCTGCTAGATCTACCCCTGGCATCCTACTTCCAGTGAAGCAGGAAGACTTGTATCCCACAAGTCCAGTGCTGTTCCATGTTCCCAGGCTGTCTTCTTATTCTTAGACCAAAATCTCTACAAGGCAAGCAAAGACACTGAGACATCTGCAGAGAGGCAGCCTTCTGCCAAGAGGACTGCTTGGAGTCAGACTTCAAAAGCCACACCCAACGGCAACACTGCTCCAACAGGATGGGGCAGGCAGAGGGAAGAGTGGTAAAGAAAAGCCCATTATCCTGGAAAACCATTCTAGTCCAGATCAAAGTTCCATTTAACCCAGTAACTTGTTCCCAGCGGTGTGGACAAGCAGGCATGCAGAGAAGAGTAAAGGCAAGGCAAGCAAGTTTGCTTTCTCTCATGTATTTTTGCAACTTCTAAAGGTTTGCATCTCAGGAAAAGTCCTGATCCTGATTTGGTTTGTTTATTGAATGATCCACAGTGGGTCTCTCTTTGAAGCATTTATCCTATCTTTTCATTTGCTTTGTTCATTGCTATTGAGCATTAGCCTAATATTTTAAATGAAAGACCATGATGATGTCTTCCCCCCCAAGAAAAAAAAAAATCTGGAAGTTACATTCTCAAGGTCCTGATCTGAAGTACTTTGTGTTTTGTAATATATTACTGTATACAATTTTCACTATCTTTGTAGATCTTCGTGGAAAGAGACTTTTTTTAATGTGATTTAAGTGTAAATGTATTACAGTAATCATAGACATTATCTCTCCCTACTATTCCCTTTTCAATTGCTCTTGCTTTTGTCAACTATCTGCAGGGTACAACCCAAGTCCAATGAAACCAGCTCTGTAATTCAGATCTCATTATGTGACTCATATATGTTCCATGCCTAAGGAGAGTTGCCTGGATTATCACTCTGGCCCTGGACATAAAATTTACCATTATGATAACATCCAAAAATATGAAGCAAGCCTGAGCCTCATTATTTAAAGCAAGGTCTCTTGGATTGCACTGAATTGGCTTTTTAATTTAATACATCGTGGTTGAAATCTTGGCTGTCCCTTTAACCTGTGAGATTACTTTTATTACCCTCATTGAGGCCAGGATTTTGCCTGAAGAATCGCTCTACCATTTAGCAGTATTTCATAATTGTCTTGTTAGGTGCTTTCCCATTTACTAAACAACCTAAGTTTTCCCCTCTTTGGCTTTACTTAGTGGCACAGCAAATGACACTTGCAGCCTTCAGAGCAAGAAAGACTGAGATGGCCAAAGTGATTTTTACCCAACTCTGTTATGCTACAGAGCCAATTTCTCCTTGTCTTGAGCTCAGAGAAGACTATTGCAGACATTTCCTTTAGGGTTGAATTCAGCTTGCAGCATTTTTCCAGTTGGTGCTCTGTCCAGAAAAAGACCTTTCTGGCAACTGCAGCTTGAAATTCTATTCCAACCCTGGATCTTAAACTGAATCAGAGAATTTTACTGGAGATGAAGGAACTCTCCCTCTGTCCCCTACTGATCAATCCCAGCCATCTGCACCAGCCAATAATTTCTGCATAAAACACAGCTTTAAAAGAGCTAGTGCAAATTTAAAAATGCACATTTTCACATTTTAGAGAGTTATTAAGTAACCAGGAAGACAGGAGGAAAAAAATTTAGTCTAGGCTTATCTGATTGGGTATACTGCTAAATTGTATCTTCCCAAAAACCACGGAACAAAATCAATGTAAATGAAGGATTTAGCATAGTCAAGCAGAAATAATTCATTCCCAAAAGTTTCAAGACTTGCTTATGTGGTGTCAGCTTTATCAGACACACCTCCTTTCCCTCCAGACGACAGATTTGTTACTAGGAAAAACATAGAGACCAAACTGTTCGTCTTCCAAAATTTGGGCTGACTTTGTGTGATTAAGATGGGGCAATTTGGATTGCAACTTTTTTTCAGCCAGAAGCTGCAAAATAAGCCTGTCTGAAGTCTTGTCCCAAATGCTTTGACTTCAAGAGAAGAAATTGGCAGCAAGAGGAGAAATAAACACATTGCTGCATTGTTCCAGCAGGCACCGAGGCAGGACTATGCTGGGCAGTGAGTAGGTGTGATTAGCTCATTTGTCGTTAGTTTAACACCAAGCAGAAAGCAGAAGTCTGAGTACACGGAAATAACACCCTCCAATTCTGATTAGCCTCTTGTTTACACCACTTCGTGGGAAGCTGAGGCTGCACTGGCTCACTTAACCCTTTTGCAGGCACGAATGTTGTAAGTCCCGTGCCAGTCCCTTGGAGAAAGGAAGGAACACCTCCCCCCAGAGTGTTAGCAAGAGACAGAAGTGATCCTGCAAACTACCACCACCACCATGAAGACATCAAATGCTCTTCTTTTCATCTTAGTCCTGCTTTACATCAATGCCAGCACAGAATGGCCTACGCACACAGTCTGCAAAGAGGACGACTTGGAAATATATTACAAAAGCTGTGGTGAGATTTTTTTACTATTCCATTTTCCTTTCAGCTACTCAACAGAGTTGTTCTTATGCAGTGAGTGATGCTTATAAGCCAGGCAGTGAACTGAGGGGTTATACTCCCAAACCTGCACTGGGTTTCACATCCAAAATATTTTTAATGTTTCAAGTACAGATGGTTTTGGTTCACACACACACAAATCTAATTGTACTTAGAAGATAATGAGGAAATAATGCAATTTAATTCAGAATAATAAACCACAGTGAAAAACACAGTTTAGCATGAAAGAGATGACTAAAATTTTTATCTTGAAGTTAGGTTAAAAAAAATAGGAAGACCTTAGGTCTTTAACTTTTTTACCCCTGGGATGAAACAGGATCTTCAATGCACTGATCAATGCAACGAGGCTGTGGCGATGTGCTTTCTGTCCTCCCACTTGGAATGACAAGGGACCCAGTGTGACAGTGGGACAGATTCATGTTCTCTGCCACTGCCACTGTGCTTAGCAAGACTTCAGCAGCAGCCCTTACCAGAGGCATTTCCCAGGGATCATAGGGTTGTTGAGAAGAAAAGGAGCAAGCGACACTGGAATTGACTGAAAATGAATTCACTGAATGGTGCCTGCTTTCCACCTCTTGCTTTGCTGGCCGTGTGCCTTGCCTATTGTGCTGATCTGCCTTACAACTGGGACAAAGGGAATTAGATTCACAGACGCCTCATTCATTTTCTGCACGTGATTTGAAAAGCGATTCATGGCAAATGAGCACCCTAGAGTTTGTTTTTCGAATTCATCCAGTTACAAAGGGTATTCCCGGGGGCTTTTCCTCGCCTGTAGCTTTCATGCATTTTTGCACACCCATTAAAATAAAGCCAGTGAGGGACAAGAGAAGTAAATAAATATTTGTAATGCTATTCTTTACTGGCCTGCTCCCAGGGGACTAAAGTCAGGCTTCACATTCTATGAATGGGTATAACGCATTAAGAAAATATTTAATTAGATATTGAATACAGACTTCGGTATTGCCTTCGTTTTAGTAAGAATTTATTGCATAAGTGAATTCTGTTCCCTCAACAGGTCTCAGTCAGCATGAGATCCCTTGACACAGAGGCACAGGTTACAGTCTGAGTGAATTCAAAGTATGATGAATTTGTCTGTTGGCGTGTGCCAGTTAAATGTTGCTTCTTACTGTGCACGTCACTGGCCTAGGTAACAATATGCATTTGTTTAGAGTAATTTGTTTCTGTCACTTCCTTTGGTTTGCCATGAGCAGAAAGATAAGAGGTATATTCACTCTGGGGGAATTCACAGCTTGAGAAGCACGAGCCAGAGATCATAAAGGTCAGGTCCCATCACTTAAAGTGGTCTTCTGTTCTCCTGTGCACAGCTATGCAAGATTAAAAGATTACACAGATGTGGGAAAACATGCAAGAATTAAATAAGATTCCTTGTTTGAAGTCAGGTTTCTTTCTCCCTTACAGCTCTGTCAGATGAAGTTGAGGCAACTCATGATTGCCCTCACAATGTCCTGCCTTGCCTTTTTCCAGAGGCTACCACACGTGTAGCATCAGCCCAGGATACACCATTGGCATTGCTGCTGATGCAGTTTATAATCTGGCAGCTCGCATAAAGGAGAAGAATTTAAGGTGTTTGGGGTCGAGCCTCAAAATCTCTAGGTCAGGAGGATCAATCCAAGTACACCAGTCCATATCTGCTGCAGAGAAGACCCTGTCTTTACTGAGCTCACTGGCAAGCTCGCTGTGGCACCCAAGGTGCTGATCACCTTTTCAGGAGAAAGGGAGCTTTGTCCCTACTTCATTTCACTGTAAGCCATAACTAGATAGGCAGAAGATAACTCCATTTTTCATCTGTGTCCTGCCAATTGTTCTCACCCAGGAGGACACAGACTTGCTAGTGTTTAACAAGGCCCTTTCCCAATAAACCTTTTCATTACAAATTTATAACAGAAGCAGAGTTGATATTAGGCAACCGCCCATACTCTTTAGCTATTTCAGATGAATACTTCCCCATATGTCCCTCCAGTCTGAGAAATCCCTTTGGTATTTCCTGCTCCACTGAAGATATCAGAGGATGTCCCATTTGGGGGAGAACAGGAGCCACAGTGAGGTAGTAAGTACAAAATCTTGGGTAAAGGATTGCCTGTTGGCTTCAAGAGGCTGAGGATTTCACCTCTAATGTTGTTACTATAGATTCTAGGATGTTGTCAGTGAATTAGGATTGAATCAAGTAAAATATAAGGATGTTAAAATAATTTCAACCAAGTACTTCACAGTTTGTTTCTGGAGCTTAATGTCCTCTCTCAACTATTTATTAGAATTCAGTTTGAGCATTTAAAGAGGAGCCAAGTACCCATTTTTCCTTTGCTGTTTATCAGATCCTCTCCTATACTGCAGTAAAAAAATCTGACTAAAGTAAAAAATACAGGCTAATATAACTGTGATTAATGCAACAGAGAAGCTTAGGCGGACACCAGAAGTAAGTTGCAACTGCCAGTCACAAGCAATTGTTTTAGCTACATCCTGCTCCTATAGCACACAAGATACAGGCATGTATCAGGCCCCCAGCCTCAGCCCATGCTCTGGATCCTATAGAAAGCATCACCCCATTCCTACTCAGCCACATTAGACCAAATGTTCTATAACCAGCACTCCAAGTCACGCATCAAAGAAAGGACTAGATAAGATCCTAGTGATCAGTATAATGCAACTGTAAAAAAGTAACCTAAAAGAAATCAAACAAAAATTCTCAGCAGCAAGTCCATGATAAGAAAATCAAGCTGAGAGACAGGTGGTCTAAAAGCAAAGTAAATAGACAGTGTGCTGCCTCCTCTATGTAACCGCAGGAGACATAACACCGAGACAGTCTATAAATAGCAAGACATTTCCTATTAGGGGCACTCTTCCTCCCAGGAACAAGTGACAAAAATGAAGGAAAATCTCAAATGACCACAAATCACTTTAGAAAACTGGGCAGAGATCCTGAGATAAAAGCAGCACAGGTTAACATCTCTGACTGAGAAAAGAGAAACGTAATTGGCAAGTCTATGCACAGACATGAAAAGAACCTGCTACATAAATGGCCAATTTTTACCCCTTTTAATTTCACCGTAATAATGCTTTTGATCTTTCCAGCTACATTTTAAAAGGCAATTGTCTGGGAAGGGAAGGGCAGGTAGGCAATGGTAACAAAGTGCCCTGGGCAGATTCCAGAGTTATTTGAGTAATAGGCATCCACATGGAAGTGCAAAGTGCAATGCAGTCAGAGACTACAGAACATAACTGCCAAACATGTCTATCAGCACCTGCTTCTAGATCATTCATGCAAAGTCTAATTGTCTTAATTAGCCATGAAAACATTCTTACTATGTAGCGTTCAGATGGGACCCCCTTCATAGGGGAAAGCAGGTGATTGCTCCTGCAGACACAAGAAGAATATTTTCCAACTATTTTTACAGCTCTTTCTTGAAATGTTAGGTGTGCCTGCATTACCACTTTAGTGCTTCAGAATGCCTGCTTTTGTTTTGACCAGCAATTTGGGTGATTATTTCATTAAATTATTTAGATTAGGACCTGGGAGATTTCAGATCTGCCCGCTGCCTGAAACCTGTAGGTTTCTTTACAGTGCAGAAACAAACACTGGTAATACAGAAGGTTCTAAAAATGGGTATGGATACCATCAACCATTAAGGAGTTTGTTTTCTGTGCACTGGAGTAAATAATGGGGAATTTCAGGGAGATCTTCCAAAAAGTCCAAAGTAGTAGTATATTCAAAGATGATATCTTCAGAAATACTCCCAAGACTATATAAAACACTGCTCAGATCACATGAGATTTTTAAATATCGACAAACATATTTTTCCAATTAATATCTGATTTTGCTTTCTTTGTCTTCTGTTTTTCATCAGAAGCAAGGTTAATAGGCATTAAAGTTTCAGGAGAAGGAGCAAGCAATCAGTATGCATTTCAACCTTCTGAATTAAATATGAAATTGGCTGCACCCTTCATAAGTTTTATATCTGTGTATCTACAAAATTTAAAATAGTAAAACATACGTAGGGTTATGGGTAAACATTTGCTATAATTCATGTCTTCTGCTGGACAAAGACCCAGGGCAATCTGCTCATCTAGAAAATTATTTTTTAAGTGACAATGCCTTTTCCAAAACAGAAGAAAGACATGCTGAACTTCTGTCCAATGAGCTCCGTGTTTGCTTGCATAGTTCTGTGTCACACTTGAAGCAGTGTCATTTCTATAAACCTTTTTCCTGGCCTCCAGTGGTACAGTAGGACAGAGCAGCACTGCCCACTTCAGTACACACTTGCATTAAATTACATCTGTAATAGAGAAACTCTCATTTGTAAGGCTTTTCTTTAAATGTGTAAACTCAGATTTCAATCTCTGTTAAAATGGCCACTTGAATTCAACAGGGTGTAGAATCCACTCTGGTCAGATAGTGCACTATAGACATGCTCCTATTAAACTCTGTATGGAGGGAACTTTTTAGTGCTTCAAATAAAACAAGTGGAAACAGAGACCAATTAGCTCACAATTTCCTGATGATTTGTCTGTCCTTTCTGAAGAGTTTCAGGCTTACTAGGGTCCCCCTCACACTTTTTATACTTTCTCCTACATAGTGAGAGATCAAAGATACTATTTTTCTTAAATCCCACTTGTTCCTTTTCTAAAAATACAATGCACCTGCAATAACATGCAGCCCTGCTCAATCAGCAATACCAACTTGTAAACAGTATTGTTAAATTGACATCACTGCAGCACTAATTTTGCAGCATATCACCTTCTGTTCTCTATGCCAATCAATGTAACTAGTCCTTTTCCCTCCCTGACCACACACTTATATTCTTTACTTAAAGGATATAAGTAATCTGATAGCTTCAGCTGGGAAAGAAAGGTCTGCAAAAAAGTTCTTACTCATGCCTCTTCAGGGCAAAAATTCTTCTAGACACTTGATAAAAAGAGGTTCTTTTTCCATTATTCTTTGGGTTTTTGGCAGACAGATTGAGCCAGATGCTTCTCTTGGACTTATTTATTTATTTCCCTCAAACAGTCTCCAGCAATTGCTTCTGCTTCTAAATTATTTAAAGCCACACGACACCAACTCCCCTCTGATCTTTTGTTGCATAGATTGCTAATGGGCAAACAATCAAAGAACTTAAGAATTCCACTTGAAAACAATTTTTTTTGTTTGTTTCCTCTGTCCAGGCCATCTTACTGTCATAGCTTTGCTGTGGTACTCATCTGGTATAGCTTACTTATTCCAAAGGGAAGACCAGATGTGTACATGTGTATTTCTGGCACCAGATCCTAACAAACCAAAACTATCATCAGAATCAAGGTAGCATAGTTATGAGTGCACATGCAAATATCCTTTTAAAATTTCAGTCCCTCCATGAATTAGAACTATCCCATCTATTTCATTCTCCACATCTCATTAGAGGATTTAAACTTTCTTTTTTTCTGTGAGAACTCTTGAGGTGATTCTGAACATCATTTTAACCTGCTTTTGGCGGGGTGAGGAATACTTAGCAAGTTTTAAAATGTAAATGACATAGAGGAGCAGGAGACAATTTCATGCCTCCAAGGTACTCTGGCAAAAACATTAGATTCGGTACCTAGACTTTAAATCTTTCAGTAAAATCAATATTAATGCTTTCAGTGAGACCAGTAGTGGAGAGAATTAACCTCAGCTGAACTTCTCCCACCAGGCTTTAAATTTTTCCATCTAATTTAGTTCTCAGTGGTTTCCTCACAGAGCCAAATTCTTCACCAAATCAATTAAGGTCCTGCACCATGGACTGCAAAAGATGGTTGTTTATGTGTGACAGCCTCTCCTGCTTATCTCCAGCTGATAAATCTAAAGTAGTTGGCATGTTTTTCACCTACTCACTTTTGCCACATCTTTGGTTGCTGTAGCCACTGAGTCACTAAGGTAGTTAGGATGAGTGGTAACAGTACAGAAAGTAAGCCACAGAAAAATATGTTCTCTCCTTTGGAAACATATAGGAGAGACATACCTAAAAAATAGTATGTTACATTACAGTCAAGAAATACTATGGGCAAGACAATACTGTCATTTGCTCTTGGATACTGAATCTGAGCCTATGGAGGGAGCACTCTAATACACTAAACAGGTGAGTCAGAGCCATTTCAACAATTTGATAAAAATTTGAGATTAGCTCCTGTATTACATAAAGCAGAAATTATCAAAAAAGCACATTAACTGCATAAAGTCAGGAGCAAGAACAAACCACAGTTGATGATAAGTGCTCCTATGCAAAGCTTTCTCTGTGAGCCTCTAAGCAATAAAGCATTACTACACTTTCTTGACATTGCCACATCATCTCATCTAGAGCTGTCATCAAGGCCTCAAAATATCTCTGGGCCCTACTATGCCTACAGTTTAGCAAAGAAAATAGAGGCAGGAGATCAGATGCTCACAGCAATTTAATATCCATCAGGAAAAACATCCAAAGTATTCCAACAAAAATTAACACCTTAAAATGAAAAAAACTATGTCAGCATTATTGTGTGTTGGTGTCACTGAACCAACTTTAAGAAGGCAACCTAAAACTAGGGAGAAACAGTGGCCATCAGAGACAAGATGTCCAAATGCCCTTTACAGATTCACCATGTACTGAATCAAAACCCTTTGATCTGTTCCAGATGCTGCTTTTAGACACAGGAGAGCTTCTAGTTGCCAAAAGCTAGCATTTTGAAAACTACCACAAATTAATTCAATGCTTCAGTTTCCTCTTCACCTGAAGATGGATGGCTCCTGTCAAATGATCCAGCAGTGATCAGGCAGGTGGAACCCAGCTAGTTTCCTCAGCAGAGAGAGCACACCATCTCAACTGTAGCTGACTGCCATACTCCTGCAGTGGATTTAAATCCATCCTGGGAAAATGGGAACATTTAGCCCATTTATATGCTGCTGATTATTGTTCTGTATAATCAGCGGTATAGCTGCTATCCCAGAGCATGGCATGTGTCTGACAGCAGGGCAGTTTCCAGCAACGTTTGGTTCTATTTCTGCCACAAATCTGAAAGTCTGTTGTGAATCCCCAGTCATTCTGGCAAGCACTGATGTCCAGAGATCTCAGTCTCAAGTAGGGCACTATGAAAAAATTATTTTTAAAAACCCCAACAAAACACATTGAAGAGGGAAGAGACAGCTCTGCTTAGGAATACAGTCAGTTAGTGTAAGCACCTTATTCATCCAGTGCATGGTGTTTTCTTACCAACAGAAGAACAAAGACTTTCTCTAATACAGTCTCTGCTGGGCCCAGATTAATGAAGTATTTTCTTGTTACACTGCTGTAGTTGAAGCCTGCCCTGTCTGCCTTTTTCTCCCAAGCTAACTAGGACAAATCAGGATTATCAAGTACAGATCTATATGTGCTGTCTCTCAAAGCCTGAATCTTTCCGTTTTGTCCTCTTAAACAGGCTAGGATAAAGCTTTGTCATACCATACAAAGCACAGAAACCCCTCTTTCCAAATACCACCTCTGGCAAAAGCCAGAAAAGACTCCAAGAGCCTTCAGATACTGAGCCTCCCCTCAAGCCTCAGTCAACAGCTCTAACAAACCTGTTCTCAGGGAAGGTGGCTCAGGCTGGAAAAGGCAGGGAGACTCAGGGCATGTCTTTGACAAGTCTGCTTTATGCATGCTAGTGACACCCTCATCCCCAAATACAGCCCTGCAGCTGCAGGGAGCCCCTCACACCTTCTGTCTTCACAAGGGCTTCCCTCCACCTCACCACATCAGCCTGGTGCCAAAAAATCTCTTCCTCTCTTTTCCACCTGACATTTGGAGAAGCCTTCTGAGTTACTGTTTCTTAATATTTGCACATTTGAACATCAGTTATACTCCGCAACAAGCTTTATCTGAAATAGCAAGACACAAAAATCTTTGTCTTTAATTAAATTAATTTTTTAAGACACTGAAATCATCTTGCTCCAAAACTAAGGCCATAAGCATCAGCCAGTAGTGCTTGAGCCTTAATCTAACCAAGAAATTTGTAACTGCTCTATGCATTACAGGTGTTCTTGGGAGTGGACTGGAAATTTCTTAACTTGCATAGACCCTTTTTTCTTTTTAAAGTCACATTTTAAGTTTCTTTTGCTAGTGTCCTGGGCTTTTTTATTTTATAGATTATACTGAAACCAAACCTTCAGGCTTCCCTCTACAGCCATGTAAATTTTATCAGAAAGGAAGTAGAATTATTCACTCCATTGGACATCTCCAAAAGCTTTGGCGGTTTTTGTTTAAGCAACCTCAGAGACCGCAAGTTAACAGCACTGTTTGCAAAAGGGAACTCCCACAGTCTGTAACCCCAGGACGTTAAAGATACACGAACTCTAATCTTCCCTATTCCCTCTCCTCTATGTTGCCTAAGCAAGCCAGAAAAGTTCAGGTGACAAAACATACAGTGACTTCTGCAAATGAGGCCAGAGTGACTGAACAGAACTAGGCCAGAGGTCCAGTCTGAATTAGGCAAAAGCCTGGAGCTGGCTAAGGCAAATGTCTTGGGATCAAGCATTCTCATGATAAAGAAGGCACAGCCAGTGTGACTCTCACAATTGATTCTGCTCTCCTCTGAACAAAGTCACTCTGCCCCTCCCTGACACGTCTGGATGTGGCAGTGGCATGCAGGGGAGGCAGGCCCAAAGGGAAGTTCATTAAACTGAAGGTGCTCAGGGAAATGCAGATGCATAACCAGAGAGCTGCTAATTCACCTGATGCTTCTTCCTCAGTAGCTTATAAGTAGATTCCAGTGTCAAATATAACCTTGAGCATTCAGGTTAATTTATTTAAATAGACATTAACAGGAAATTGTTGAACGAATACATAAAGTCTGAAATCCCAAACAGTTCCTCATTCTTTCCCTCTCCTTTCATCACCTTGAATGTTGTAAAGACTAATGATTTAATTTTATTAAGAGCTTTCAAGGTGAGGAGTATTGGGAAATTGCTAAATGTTTCTTCCTTGTGCTAATTTCCATCTCCTCTAGCACCAGCTTGTCCTTACATGACCCTAGCCAAGTGTGGTTGTGCCATTTCTTTCCATTCTGGGGCTTATCTGCTCCTAAAAGTATTATTTTGAAACACTCAAAGCTTACCAGTTTGGAGGATGTTCTTACCACTCCGAGGATTACAGATGTGGACTTTTACAAGCAAAGCTCATCTTCTTGCTGCTGCTATTCACTCATACCACCGATTTTCATGCTCATATGGAAACAATGTGATTTTAGAGCAGATTCAGAAGAGAGGGAAGCCAGTACAGGATAGTTAAAAAGCTGGGGGGGGTGGGAGAGGGAAGAATAAAAGACAGAGGCTGTTGTACACCAGCACGGCCAAATTCCTAGAACAGGTGCTTCCCATCTGGCCATGCAGTTTCTGTAATGCCCAGTTAGTCATCTAGCAGCTCAGGCTCTGGGGGACATTGCCACAGTGGGTTAGCACATTATCATTCCCAGCTGTCCACTTCCTCCCATGCTCTGGAGATCCCCTCCCAGGAGGCTGTAAAGGCAGCCCCAGCTCACAGCCCTGTGCCTTTGTGCACCCCCATGTTCAGCAGGGACAGGAGTAGGGTGCCCCACAACTGCAGTAACCAGGGCACAAAAGGGTGTTCCCATCTGTTGTTCTTGTCGCTGAGGTTACACTGCTGTAAGTATGCCTGAGCTAATGTACCTACGATCCTTCTGCCAAGAACAAAAGCAGAGGAAAAAAACTCTAGGAAGGAAAGTTCAGGAACTCATCTGAGCTTCTAGGCTGTACTACACACACCTGCTCAGTCTTCTAAGAAAAACCCAGCCAAATCCATCACCTCAAAATAGTGAGCACCTCAAAATAGTAAGTCAGGCTGAAATCTTACACTGTGGTGCCAGTGCACATGGAAAACCACATCCCAAGTCAATATAGGAACAAATTTCCACCAGGGTACTTGGGTAAGGGTGAAATGGGCAGTGAGATTCATGGGCTCAGCTGACATTAAGCCATGTAAAGGGTGATCAGTAGCAAGACGCCAGGTACATCCCAAATTCCCCTCTCACAAAGCNTCAGCTAGCCATGTAAAGGGTGATCAGTAGCAAGACGCCAGGTACATCCCAAATTCCCCTCTCACAAAGCAGGATTGTACTATAGAAGCCAGTCTTCAGCGAAAGTGCTAGATAGAGTTGAGAGCTCAGCATCAGCCACAGCATCATGTTCAAAAAACAGGACTGAAAGATCTAGAAGTGCATTGATTGTTTACAAAAGCCAAAGACTTTCCCATTTCCCCGAGCAGTTGCCCAAAATTTAGAGCTGCCTAGAGAGAAAATTGAGTCAAAACTCTGCTTCCAGACTCCTTTTATGCCAGCTGTAAATATGGTGCAGCCCAAGTCCTTCTCACTAGATACACAAAAAATGTCCTTTTCCCCCTCAGTAAGCAGTTTTTCACTGATAAACCTCAATGTGTTTGCAAAATCTCCAACAACATTATGAGTGTTGGTGATATATCAAAGCTGAACTGGAAAAGCAAAATTCTGCAACCAGTTAAAGAGTTTCTAGCTTTAATTATGGGAGAGGGAGCAGATTGAAGGGAGTAGGTGGAGGGAAGTCTGGGAACATACAGTACTGTGCACCATGAAATGTTGCAGGGAAGTGGAAGGCTGAAGGGCAGCCCCACGTATTTTAGAGATCTAACAGTAAATGTTATTGCTCTGCACATGTGAAAGACATAACATGTATTTTTTTTTCAGTCTAACCAGCTCACTTCAGATTGAGGCAAACAAGGAAGAATAAGTATTAAACCCCCATAGGAGACACACAGTGACTCACAGTTGTACGTCTGAGATGAAAAACAAAAACGGCAATTGCCTTGAGTTGCCTTGGCCACAGGAGGGACTCCTCACGATTTAAGGGAAGAGGGGTATGGCACAATCCCTTAGTGCATAAAGCCCAGCTGAATTTACAGACTCCTTCACTTATCATGTGGCTAAACCCCACCAGTTTCATTAAATTTGTTACAGTAGCAACATTTCTCCCTACAATTTTGGGAATCCAGACTCCCTGGCACCATAGCTTTAGCAACACAGCCATTCCTTCAATTGATTTCAGCAGGAGGCCCCCTTATATGCCACAGTATCTAAGATTGCAAAGTTGGATTGCTAAATCTGAGCAGGAATTTCCACAGGGCTGGTCAGATAATTACTTGGGGTGCTTTTGGCAGTGGAAAATTTTACATTTCTCAGCAAGAGTTACAACACAAAATCCAAGTGCTCCAATTCACAATTTTTTATGGAATTTCCCATGTGAGTACTTCCACACTCTCTTCTTCTCTGAGGACCAGACAACACCTCCTGGATATGTCAGGATCCTATGCTGCATTACTAGCAGTGCAGTAAAAGACATCCATGGCTACAATGCACTATGAAATGTGTCATCTGTCAAAGGAGTTCAATCCATAGAAATAAGCAGACATCCAAACTAAAATAACCCTGAGATCAGGGTCGTTGTAAGAAGCCCGAGCTTTCCAAAAGAGCTTGGTTTCATGAACATACCCTTTCCACTCAGTTATTGATGAGGAGTTATAAACTAAAAGTTCAAATTCTAGCCCTAACACCATAGTTTAATTTGTCCATTAAAATACAACCTAGTCTCTTTGAAAGGAGAAGAGCATCACATATGTTCTGCTGCCATGTTTGACTGTAGCTCCCTCTTGAAATTGCAGAACAATTTTAGTAACTTGACAACCATCCCTATTTGTAGGCATCAAGGCCCAAATTGCTCTGAATCTGAGCAGCTGCTTCCTGAACCTTATCATCACACCACACACAAAACAGAAACAAGAGGGGCTCTAGCAGAAGCCCAGAGGAAAGGGGAAGCCAAGCCCTGGGAGATGGTAGAAACCAGAGGGGAAGCAGGAGTAACGGTCCTGGAGAAAAGAGAAGTTTGACGTGCTTTCTGGCTGTAGCAGGAAACTGCTCTCCTAACCAATTCCAACAGCTTCTGAAGCTGCAAAAACAAAGCTGGAACTGAGTAAGAAAAAAAGAGGAAAGACAACCTTCTGACTGTGGTAACACTTGATAAACAACTCCAGGCACTAACTTTTTGCCCCAAGCAGATTATGCAACTGCAGAGACTGCTTTAATGGTGTGGAGGACAAAAAACCAGCACAGGGACACAAAGCTTTGGAAATACCAGTGCTTCTTATCTCCATCCTTTGAACAGTCATTTTAATTTACCAGAATTTAGGGTTTGGGTACTCCTGTTAGACCACACTAATAATCTGTGCGCTCACAAAGACTGACTTAGTTAATGCCCTCCAGGTCCTCTCAAAACTTTCATTTATTCTGTGATCCCCACTAAGAATCAGGTTTTGGTTACACAGGCTTGCTGACTGCCAGCTGCTACAGCTGTGGGGCACTGCTGCAAAAACTGGGTTAGACTATGGGGATGCTGGCTCAGCCTCACAGAGGACACTTGTGACTCAAGTTTCACCACAGCATCAAAGGAAAATTCTCCCAATCTGTTATTTTCAACTCAGTGAGGAGATTAGCTCAAGCAACAATAACTTAGAAACAGAACTCAGTTCCCAAGTCTATATTTGTCACTACCAGATCTGTGTAAACCAAGGAGCCTATGGCTGCTTCTGCACATGCCACAGTTGCTTCTCTTTTTTCCACAGAGAATGAAGCTGGATGTACAGGCTGGCTGGAAAGCCATAATTGGGGACAAAACTATGCCTAAAACAAGTTTGAGGCTCAAGGTATTTTTCCAAATTGGCCAAATCTTTCCCCTCCTGCCACAGCTTTGGAAAACAATTGCACATTCTATTGGTTGTGGCAGCTGAGCTGTCAGTGGTTGCTGCTGCCTGTCACCAGAGTGTGACATGTAGGCAAGCCTTCAGGCACAGCATCAAGTCTCAGCAAGGAGCCTAGCAAGGAAGAAGGTGGAACTGGTGGGAAAACAATTCTGTTTTTACAAGACTTCTAGAGCTTTTTGCAAAGAAAGGGATACTGCAGGGATTGGAAAGAATCACGTTCATGACAATTATAAGTCAAAGGGCTCCCTTTGGCCCCACAGCTCTGCTAAAGTATCCCAGAAAAGGAGAAATGTAGAATATTTTCTGGCTTAAAAATATCACAGGAAGGTGCATCCAGAAAAAAGCACTGCAGTATCTCAGTTAACACAATTTTATTTTCAGTTTTGGCCTTTCCATCCCACTCCAGAATTCAGTTTCCTAATCAGCTTCGCCAAGCCATCTCGTGACATAAATTAATTAATAAACTTTATATTAATTCATTCATTAATTCATCTTAATTAATAATTATATTAATTAATATTAATTAATTAATCTTCATAACCAATTGCTCATCAGTGCTGAGGAAGGAATGGCAATGTGAAGAGCTTTCTGGGAAGAGCAGTTTTGCTGAGACTTCACCATTGAATAAGTATTGGCTACCCACTCTTGTGGGGAACTTGCTTTCTTTCAGCTTGGTTAATTTTCCTACATAGTAGATTCTAGCTTCACACAGGTTATCATCTGAGTGCACTTCAGACCAAAGGGGCAGGAAGGACAGAAGTAGCTATAGAATACAGGGTAGGGGAGCTTTGAGCACTTCTTGGAGAACTTTTAAGGAATATGTAATTTGTTTTTTATAACAATTCTATATTTTATTTTCTTCTATACAGTCAGTATCTCATTAAAGCTACAACTTGTAACCCACTGCTTTGTGTTTTCAAACAGACCCTCAACAAGATTTTGCTCTCAGCATTGACCATTGTTCTGATATTGCAACCCACACCTTTAACATCAGAGCTGCAATGGTCCTAAGTAAGTGAATTGTTATTTTCTCATGCCGTACCCAGGTAATTCATGTATGAGTGCTGGTATTAAGAAGTAAGCAAGGGTAATAATCTCCTATAAAATATAAATGGCCTTCATTTCTTAGAAATTTCAAAACCTGCACAGGGTTATAAAATTGTCAGTTCTGTTGCTAGCTCAGCCTCAGACTACATATGTTGCCCTAAACAGGACATATCAGCCTTCAGCCCCTATTCTGCTCCTGCTCTCCATTTGTACTCATGGAGAGCTAAGGGGGGGCTGCTCTAGAGCTCATCATCTTCATAGCTAAGTCCTCTGGGGATAGTCTTGTTGAATGAGACAGCTCCAGTACCTCACCAAATTTCCAAGGCTGTGACCCTTGCAGGCAGGGGACTGAATGGACTCCCACAGAGCAATGTGGGGACACCCCTCTGTCCCTCCTGGGCAGACAGAGAAGGGTGCTGGGGAAGTGCTGGCCTGAGGCAACAGTCATGCCATCAGTTTGCCACCTGGACTAGCTGAAATTATACCCTTCAGCACCTGACTGATCAGCAATAAAAGGTAAAAACTGGGCGCACCATTTAATGTTAGCCATAGCTTGCTTTGTGATTCTGTCACAGGAAAGCCACCTCTTGCAAACCTGAGCCCCAAGCTCATCTAGATCCAGTACTACCAGAGCATAAATATGAAAGTGCTGCTGTATGCTCTTGGTGCTGAAAATAAATTTGTGTGCCAAGCGTCTTTTAGCACTTGGGAATGCTTCCTTGCATGCAAAAGGTCTCCCTGCCTGTGAGACATGCAGCCTATTTGTCCAGGGAGCATCAGTTTTCAGGTGGCTGCAAAGGTAAACAAGCCTGAAAAAAAAAAAAAAAAAAAA